>CM066325.1:31984454-32526954 GCA_033807775.1 Saussurea involucrata | reverse complement strand
GGATCATACGTAGAGATCAAAGGAAAAGGATCTATACTATTGGAATGCAAAAACAAAGAACAACGCGTCATATCGCAAGTTTACTACATTCCAAATTTGAAGAGTAATATATTGAGCTTAGGCCAATTAACAGAAAATGGGTGCAAAGTAGTGAGGGAAGAAGACACATTACTACTATATGATTCAAACAACAATGTTCTACTCAGAGTTACGCGATCAAGGAACCGCCTTTATAAGGCAAACTTGAGGATAGGCGAACCTACATGTCTCTTAGCCAACTTACATGATGAAACATGGCTATGGCATGCAAGAATAGGCCATTTAAACTTCAAATCTTTGAAGTCAATGGCAACGAAGAATTTGGTCCGAGGAATACCTTCTATTAAACTCTCTACAGATGTCTGCGACATATGTTTAATAGGAAAGCACGCTAGAGCTCCATTTCCACAACAAGCAAAGACAAGGTCAGAAGCACCACTGGATTTAGTATTTGGAGATCTATGCGGTCCAATATCGCCACCTACACCATCGGGCAAAAGGTACATATTTCTATTAGTAGATGACTACTCAAGATATATGTGGGAATCTTTTTTGAGTTCAAAAGATCAAGCATTTGGGATCTTCAAAGAATTCAAAATAAGGGTGGAAAACGAACTTGGAACCAAATTAAAGATGTTTAGAACAGACAGAGGAGGGGAATTCACATCAAATGAATTCTTACAATATTGCAAAGAAAATGGCATCACAAGACAATTAACTGCACCATACTCACCTCAACAAAACGGAGTCGTTGAGCGAAAGAATAGAACAATTCTTTCAACTACAAGATGTATGATGAAAGCAACAGGAATGCCACAAAACTTCTGGGCAGAAGCAGTTAGACATGCCATACTACTATTAAATTGCACACCAACAAAGTCACTAGAAGACATTACTCCATACGAAGCGCTGAAGGGAAGAAAACCAAACCTACGTCATCTTAGGATTTTTGGATGCATCGCATATGCAAAGGTACCTTCACAGCACTTGACAAAGTTAGATGATAGAAGTATACAAATGGTGTACTTAGGCAGTGAGCCAGGATCAAAAGCATACAGCTTGTTTGATCCAACGACGAAGAAAATTTGCGTCAGTCGAGACGTAAAATTTAAAGAAGATGAGACATGGAATTGGAAGGAATATACAAATGATTTCGATCTAGAAGAACCAGAATGGAGCAATTTCATTATAAGGAATAATGAAACACCTAGTACTCAACCTATCTTAGATGAAGATGAGGAGATCGAAGATGATGTTACACCTGGTAACAATAATGAAGATGATGAAATATCTTCACCAACCAATTCACCACCTAATACGCCAATACCCCATTCAAATATGTACGAATATAGTCCTCAACAATCCAATAGCTACTCACCAACTTCACAAAGCGGGACACCTTCAACAACTGACTCAAGAATTGATCATACACCTATAAGAGGTTATAGAACCTTGAACGATCTATTCGATAGCACTGTCGAACTTTTGCTAGTTGAAGATGAACCAAGAAACTACAAAGAAGCATCTAAAGATGACAAATGGATTGAAGCTATGAAGGCCGAGATAAACTCCATCAACAAGAACAATACATGGAAACTAACCACTTTACCAAAGGATCATAAGGCAATTGGTCTAAAGTGGGTATTCAAGACAAAGCGAGATGCAAATGGAGAAATAGTAAAGCACAAGGCACGATTAGTAGCCAAAGGATATATTCAAGAACATGGAATAGACTTTGATGAAGTCTTCGCACCAGTAGCACGAATCGAGACGATACGATTGATACTAGCTCTGGCAGCATACAACAAATGGGAAGTACATCACTTGGATGTAAAATCAGCATTTCTACATGGCGAGTTAAAAGAAGAAGTTTATGTCTCACAACCTGAAGGATTTATAAAACCAGAAGATAAAGGAAGAGTCTACCGACTCATGAAAGCCCTATACGGACTAAGACAAGCTCCACGGGCATGGTATACAAAATTAGACAACACATTGAAGATACTCAACTTCAAGAAGTGTGCTTTGGAACAAGCTGTCTATACAAGAACAACTAAGACATCAACGTTATTGATTGGAGTTTACGTTGATGATTTGATAGTCACTGGAACACCGAAGAAAGAAATTGAATCTTTCAAGAAACAAATGCAAGAGAAATTCGAGATGAGTGATCTTGGATTACTTGCCTATTATCTTGGCATAGAGGTTACACAAAAATTGGGTGAAATCTCGATAAAGCAGACTGGCTACGCTAACAAGATACTCAAAGACACAGGGATGTTAGACTGCAATGATGCAAAGATACCTATGGAACCAGGACTCAAGCTAACAAAGCTAAGCGAAGCATAATTGGATGCTTGCGATATCTTCTACACACAAGACCCGACTTAAGTTTTTCAGTTGGATTACTATGTCGCTTTATGCAAGAACCACAAGAACAGCACATGAAAGCAATCAAGCAAGTACTGCGTTATATCAAAGGTACAAAAGATTATGGTATAACTTATGGGCATGAAGGAGGAAACAAGATACAAGGCTACAG
Organism: Saussurea involucrata; assembly: GCA_033807775.1. Classification (NCBI taxonomy): domain Eukaryota; kingdom Viridiplantae; phylum Streptophyta; class Magnoliopsida; order Asterales; family Asteraceae; genus Saussurea; species Saussurea involucrata. The sequence continues at coordinate 32,524,373 of CM066325.1, read as the reverse complement.
CGACAGCAGTTATGGTGTCAACACACAAGAAGGAAGAGGCACAACTGGAATAGTTTTCTACTATGGAAACTCACCTATCAGCTGGAGCACTCAGAAACAAGGAACAGTAGCTTTATCATCATGCGAATCAGAGTTTATTGCAGCAACAGTAGCAGCAACACAAGCACTTTGGTTAAAAAGGCTTCTCAGCAAAATTACAGATACAAAGGAAGAGAAGATTATGATCTATGTTGACAACAAATCAGCAATAGCTCTTATGAAGAATCCAGTGTTTCACGGAAGAAGTAAACACATTGATACAAAGTATCACTTCATACGAGAATGCGTTGAGAAGGAAGATCTAATGGTCGAGCACATAAGCGGAGAGCAACAAAGAGCCGACATACTTACAAAACCACTACCAAGGATAAGATTCGTCACAATGAGACAAATACTTGGAGTCAAGAATCTTCTTCTGCATTATCAAGATTAAGGGGGTGAATGTTGGGTTAATCTCGACTTCCTCAGAAGATTATATATATTAATAAGACAAAGGATGAAAGGGTATGATGAAAAGTTGTGACTTTTCATCACAACCGCTGGCCACCAACCGCCGACCGAAAAGTCACGATGGTTCAAAGATACCTTTTACGAACAGATGCAATGGTTTGTTCACACCATTTCAGTTAGTATAAATAGGATCAAATGTAATAGTTGTAAAGTACTTTTCTCTGAATTAATGAAAGATTAGTTTGATTTACGATCTTGGATAAACTTGTGTTTAATCCATCAGTATTTCGTTTTGTTTATAACGATAGATCATGTATCCAACTGGAGGAGCTACAGCGAGCGTTGAAGAGCCTGTCGGCTGCAATGGAGATATATGGTTGAGGTACATTATGTTTTGTGATAAAAGAGCATATGCATAAATTTTCATGAGTAATCATAATTGTACAACTATTTCATAATAATGATCCTTCCGGGCACCGTTCTAATTAAATGACTCAAACAATCATCTGACATGTAAAAAAATTCAAAGAATTAATCGGATTCAAAGCATTTAAAAGGATCAAAGGTCATTGTAGATTACAAGGTGAGATGATATATATATATATATATATATATATATATATATATATACAAGGGTTGTGAACTAAGAGTGTACATGAGTTGAGATGGTCTGGTTGAAACCCAACACAACTACTTTGATTTAAAGAATCTTTACTCTTTCTGCTGTTGGTTGAGCTGCAACTTCTACCTGTTGCTGTTTTGTAAGAAAATTAACATCCAAGACTCGATAACAACATATAAAATCATATATATAATGAACTATATATAAACAATGGTCCAACCAAGTATCTAATATGGTATAAAATTCTGTAAAAGTAAATAACACTTGGGTTCCGGTGAGAAGGGATCTGGACCCTTTGGATGCACATTAGGATGAGATTCACCGGATCAATTCCCTTATAAAGCGCGATTCATAGCCTAGGTTTGATATTAAGAGTGATCAAGGGTCCAGATCCCTTCTTACGCTTCTCATCTTAACTCTTATTCTCACACGATCCTTCGTCCACACACACACAGACATCGAATTAACAGGATATATCTTTTATAAAGTAGTTTATAATTACTAACATGTTCTCCTTCTGCTTCAGCTGCATGCCTTACACTACTCTCATCTGTGGCTGATTGAACACCAAGGTACTGCTATTACGACAATAGAAACAAGGCTGATGCAGTCTTCACGGATGTTTTGCCTTCAATGAAATGCTTCGATCACCTTTTTACAATCAACACTTAAAAATTAGACCAATTATACACACTTTAGCCTATATGCAACATATACCCAATTTCATCTTTTTAAGTGTACAATTAACATCCAAGACTCGATTATTGGGACAAAATATAGCAAATAAAACCATTATAGTTCATATAATGAACTATAAACGATATGGTCCAACCAAGTATGACGTACAATCAGAGTTGACGCTATCGACAATGATGATCGGTTGTTTCCAACATCTTGATCATCTTGGTTGTCTAACCTGATGGATACAAATAACTCTAAGCTAAAAGTAAATAATATGTAATTATTGAAAATAAATCTTACTTCTTCCACCCTTATCACATAGGTTATCCTTGCAGCAACTCTACACCAAAAGCGAAAGCCCGGTCTTCGACTGCCAAATGAAAGTCACACCTACGTATGCACATCAAAAGAAATCCCAACTTGGCTTACAAGTTCCAAAAAGTATATTGTCGCACAAGTATTTTCTATTTTGTACTTCTTTAAAATCACTAGTGATTCGCGTACAAAATCACTGGTGATTCGCGCGACTTGCCACGCGACTTGCAAGTCGCGGCCCAAAGTGCGCGTGTCCAGAATTTTAATCACCAGTGATTTTGTACGCGAATCACTAGTGATTTTGTACATGGTCGGTCGTTCTCGTAGTTCTCGTAAATAGTTATCGTTCTCGTTTGAACCTTCTTCTATATATATATCCCGTTCATTTTAAAGCAGCTAATAGAACTTGCTAGGAAAAAAACAAATAGATAAAAACAATAACCTTTTAGGGCCAGTTTGGTTTGCGTGATTTGGTGGGATTTGTAATTGGATTACATTCCAATCCGACGTTTGGTTTACGAAATCACCGTTATTTTCAAAGATGATGGGCCGGTAGTATTTGTCTCTGGTAGATCTTTAAGCTTCGGGCATGAGAAAATAAGAAGTTTATCAAGGCATGGGAGGTGTTGCAAGACCTCTGAAACTGATTCCACATCCATAAAATCATGGATTGATAGATAAGTTAGAGATCGTGGAAGAAGAAATGATGATGAAGTAGTAGTATTTGTCACATCTTTTGCATTTGCAAATGAAACCATTCCTGAATTTTTGCCAAGTAACGATAGTCGAACAAGTGAGGTCGGGTAATTTTGCGAAATGCTGTCTTACCGGTATCTTTTTCCCTCATTCGAATCTGGTGGTAGCCACTCCTTAGATCCGACTTTGAGAAGTAACGACTCCCATGTAGTTCATCAATTAATTCTTCTACGATGGGAATAGGAAATTGATCTTTAACCGTCAACTGATTCAGTTTTCGGTAGTCCACGCAAAACCTCCATGACCCGTCTTTTTTCTTGACTAAGACTACCGGGGATGCGAACTCACTGTGACTGGGTCTGATAACGCCACTATGGAGCATCTCTTGAACAAGCTCCTCTATGATGTTTTTGTGTAAAGCACTGTATCGATTAGCCCTAAGATTGACAGGATTACTTCCTTGCTTGAGGGTTATGTTGTGGTCGTGACTCCTTTTGGGTGGCAGCTCCTTTGGCAAATTGAACACATCTTCAAATTCCTTTAGCAACCGATTAAGTTCTTCATTTTTAGAAGAATCTAAGTTGCTGGTCGGGACCGATGACACGTTGATCGACCATAATTGGGTACATCTTTCAGCTGACTCCAGTAGATACGCTTGATCCTCCTGCCATTTGGTGTTAACCCGTCCCGTTACCGACTGTGATTTGCTGTCTTTGGGTCTACCCTTTAACTTTACCCACTTTCCCAACCAAGTAAATTCCATGACAAGATGTTGGAAATTGCATTTTATATCACCGAGTGATGACAACCACTGAATGCCCAATACAGCCCCGTATCCCCCTAACGGCATAACCAAAAAATTATCCATGAACGGAACTCCCTGGCCGATTGACCATCGAACTTGTAATTGTTCAAAAACCTGATTTCATTCTTCATACTCTTTCTAAATAGGATTACATAATATATACAACTCTAAAACCTAAATAAGGAAATGCTAATACTTCTACTTAAGAAAGATGAACACAACTTTACTAAATCTAACACTCCTCCTCAAGTTGGAGCAAATATGTTAATCATGCCCAACTTGTTACAAATAAAATCTATCTGTGTTTTCCGCAATGGCTTCGTGAGAATGTCTGCAAGCTGATGCTCAGTCCTGATGTGTACTGGTTGGATCGATGGAGGGTCCGTCCGTGTTCCCACAACACGGTCTCTAATGAGATGGCAATCAACTTCAATGTGCTTAGTCCTCTCATGGAATACTTGATTCTTAGCTATGTGAATAGTCATCACAATACAGTCTCATCAAGTCGTCTGTAATTACTCCAAGCTCCTTTAGAAGTCTCCTTACCCATGTCATTTCGCATGACACATCTGCCATGGCTCTATATTCTGATTCAGCACTTGATCGGGAGACAGTATGTTGTTTCTTGCTTTTCCAAGAAACAAGATTTCCTCCAACAAATACACAGTACCCCGTGGTTGATCTTCTGGAAACGGGACAACCAGCCCAATCTGCATCCGAGAAACCGGATATCCTACCATCTCCTTCTTCAGTGAAAGCACCCACTCGACAATGACCCTGATCTGAATAGACTATCCCTAAGCCTGGTGTGGCTTTAAGATACTTCAAAACACGAAGTGCTGCATCCCAATGACCCGAATAAGGAGCAGACATGAACTGGCTCAAGACACTAACCGGGAATGATATATCCGGTCGAGTAACTGTCAAATAGTTTAACTTTCCAACTAGTCTCGTGTATCTCTCTGGATCCTTCATAGGATTTCCATCATCCGGAAGAAGCTTTCCTGTCGCAAGCATGGGACTGTCAACAGGTTTACATCCCAGTAAACCACACTCAGTAAGCATATCAAGAACATATTTCCTTTGAGACAGAAGAATCCCTTGTGGAGATCGAGATACTTCTATCCCAAGGAAATAACGAAGTCGTCCAAGATCGGTAACTTGAAACCGAGTCTGTAGAAATTCTTTTAGCTCAGAAATTCCAGTGCTATCATATCCGGTAATAATAATGTCATCTACATAGACCACCAATATGATTCGTCGATTGTCATGGTGTCTATAAAACATGGAATAATCCTGGGAATTGCGGGTCATACCAAACTCCTGAAGAACATCTGAAAAACGTCCAAACCATGCTCTAGGAGACCGTTTGAGACCATATAATGAACGTCGCAATCGACATACCTTTGTGACCTCCTTCTCAATGACAAACCCAGGTGGTTGTTCCATGTACACCTCCTCCTCAAGAATGCCATTAAGAAAGGCGTTCTTGACATCGAACTGGTGAAGCGGCCAATGATTAATGGCAGCCAAAGCAATACAAATGCGAACTGACGGCATTTTAGCTACCGGGGAAAACGTCTCGTCATAGTCAATCCCTTGTGCTTGAGAATAACCCTTTGCAACTAATCGGGCTTTCAAGCGATGCAGTGAACCATCAGGATTCACTTTCACTATGAAAACCCACTTACAACCCACTTTCCGCTTTCCACGAGGAAGTTGTTCCAAATCCCAAGTATGATTCTTCTTTAGAGCATCCATCTCTTCCTGCATTGCCTTAAACCATCCTGGATGATTAAGAGCCTCAGTCACATTTCTAGGAACAATATGACTATCAATGGCGGTGGTGTAGGCACACGACTCTGAAGAAAGATGAGTATAGGCAAGATAATCATTAATAGGATATCGGGTACGAGTTCGTGTGCCTTTTTGGAAGGCAATTGGAATATCGGGGAGATGGGCACCAGGTGGATCATAAGGCTCGGTAAGTGATAGTAGGGGTGTATCAGGTACTAGGTTGGGGACACTGTCAGTAGGCAATGATATGTGTGGGTCAGGTGGTGGAATTGAAGACGTACCAGAATCATCAGGCACAAATAGGCACTCTTGGGTCTCAGGCACTTGTCGTTGGCGTTGTCGAGCATACACGTTTGTGAAACGAGTATCAGTGGGTACTGGCGAAATAGCCACATTTGGTGTCATTACCGGAATACACAAGACGGGGGGCTCAAAAGAATCAAAAGGATCAGGAACGTGATTTGGTGACTCGAAAGTACTTGTAATAGATTTATCATAAAAAGGACTCAACTCATTGAATGTAACATCAGCAGAAGTAAAATACCTACGCAGAGAAGGACTATAACAACGATAGCCTTTTTGGACGCAAGAATACCCAAGGAACACACACTTGATAGCACGTGCAGAAAGTTTATTATGGCCCGGACGATGATCATGCACATAAGAAATACAACCGAAGATTTTAGGAGCCAGGGGAAAATAAGTGCCTTTTGGAAAGAGGATGGAAAAAGGCGTCTTCCCGTTAAGGACAGAAGAGGGCATACGATTAATCAGATAATTAGCTGTAAGAACCGCATCGCCCCAAAAACTTTGTGGAACATTATAATGAATCATCATAGTGCGTGCCACATCCAACAAATGGCGGTTCTTTCGTTCAGCAATGCCATTCTGTTGGGGTGTATAGGCACAAGATGATTCATGTATAATACCATGCTCAGATAAGTAGGATGTAAAATCAGAAGAGAAATATTCTTTTGCATTATCAGACCTCAGAGTTTTAATAGAGACGTCAAATTGGGTTTTGACATATGCATAGAACTCACAGAAGATAGAGTATATTTCATTACGTGATTTTAGCAAATAAACCCATGTTGCATGAGAAAAGTCATCAACAAAAGTAACAAAGTATTTAAATCCACTAGTAGAAGTTATGGGACAAGGTCCCCATACATCAGAATGAACTAACTGAAATAAAGACGTGACATGACTAGACTCGCTAGGGGGATAAGGACGACGAGTATGCTTACCCAATTGACATGACTCACAAACTAACTCTTGAACAGATGAAAGATCAGGTCTTAGTTGTTTCAGAACAGGCAAAGAAGGGTGGCCTAACCGACAGTGCACCTCTCTAATACTAGAATCACAAAGATGTGTAGCTGGAGATCGCAACATAGACAAGCGATAAAGACCCTGAGATTCAAAACCTGTGCCAATCAACTGGTTTGTTCTCAAATCATGAAAAACACAATGTGTAGGAAAAAAGGTGACAAAACAATTAAGTTTTCGGGTAATCTGGCTGACAGACATTAGACTATCCGGGAAGGTAGGAACATAAAGAACAGAGGATAAGTTTAGGTTTGACAGATTGCTAGTGGATCCTATGCCCATGATTTGACATGAAGATCCATTAGCAAGTCGAACGGGGTTATGGGATGTATTAGTTTCAAGATTGGACAAAAGGTCTTTGTTCCCAGTCATGTGATCTGTGGCTCCCGAATCAATAATCCAAGATGGTGAGCATGCAGAGAGACAAGTAGATGTGATACCTGATTGTGTTGTACTAGCACAAATCGTTGAATGTTGCACCGGAACATCGTCCCTCATTGTGAAATTATAACACAAGGTTGAGTCTCGGGTAAACGGCTGAGTTTCAGGCAGATTTCGAAGTGTTTCGAAAGATTTCGAATACTTTTAACACATTCCGACGTATTCCAACAGGTTTTGACGTGTGTCGGCGGGTTGCAACAGGTTCTAGACGTTTCCAGCAGGTTCCAGGGTGTTTCCGGAGGGTGTTTCCGGTTTCCGGCAGGTTCTGGAGGTTTTCGGAGGTGTCGGGTGTTTCCGGCAGGTTCTGGGGTGTTTCCGGCAGGTTCTGGGGTGTTTCCGGCAGGTCTGGAGGTTTCCGGCAGGATTCCGGCACGGCAGCTGGTTCTGGTAGAGTTCCGGCGACCGCGGCAGAAGGCGGCGGACGGCGGCAGGCCTGGAAACGGTGGAGGATGGTGCTGAAAGACGCAGATCTGGACAGAGGCTAGCAGTGGCAGCGTTTCTAGGGTTTAGACAAGTTTCCGGCAGCGGCGGCTAGGGTTCAGGCGAGCTTCCGGCAGCAGCGGCTAGTTTTCCGGCATACTCCGGCGAAGTCGTCTAGTTTTCCGGCATACTCCGACGACGACGGCTAGGGTTCCGGCGAAAGCTCGAATCCATCAGCTCTGATACCATGTAATTGTTCAAAAACCTGATTTCATTCTTCATACTCTTTCTAAATAGGATTACATAATATATACAACTCTAAAACCTAAATAAGGAAATGCTAATACTTCTACTTAAAAAAGATGAACACAACTTTACTAAATCTAACAGAACTGATTTACATATGAATTGGACAGGTAATTCAAACCCATCAGCCACTGAAACCTTCCTGATCTGAATTGGTGTTAATTTAATACCCAATTTTTTTGCAAGCGTTATATCGATGAAATTGTTTGTACTGCCACTATCAATTAACATGTATACTTGCTGTTTTTTCACCATGCCAATTACTTGTAGAGTTTGCATCCCAAATGATCCCAAAAGTGCATGTATAGACATGGTCGCATTACCTTCATCCGGGTTGGGGTTTTCAAATTCCTCTAACCCATCAAGCCCTCCCTCTTCAATCATTTCCTCCTGAACATTTGGACGTAACAGCATATACAACTTGCTGTTTTTGCACTTATGACCCGGGACATATCGTTCGTTGCAAAAGAAGCATTGGTTGTTCCCGCGTCTTTCCTCGTATTCCTTCTTGGTTAATTGTCTAATGGGATTCGTTTTATTAGGGGTGTATTGGTTTGAATTAGGAGAGTAAACAGGTTTCGAAACTGACTTTTGCACTGGTTGGGGGATGGGGGGTTTTCTATAGTTGGAGGTGAAGGAAGAGGACTGACTTAACAAAGGGGATGGTAGGAATTTTGGAGAAGGTAGGGAGGTTGGGGCAAGGGAATTGGTAGTACTGTAGGTTCGGTTGTTTTGAACGGAATTCGTTGAGTTTAGGATATTATTAGTCGGAGATTCGGGGGGTTTAGGAGGTTCCAAGCCCCAAAGAGCATAATATGCTCCCTCTTGAATTCTGGCTAATTTCATGGCTTGATTCAATGTTTTTGGGTCCATCAATTGAACGGTGTGCATAATCTCATTAGTGAGACCACCGATATAAAGATCCAATAAGATATATATCAGGAGGTACACCCACTTGGTTTCTTAGAGCATTGAACTTGGAATTATACTCACTTACAGTGGAGGTGAGCTTGAGATTCCTAAGTTCAATCAGCGGTTTGGAGACGATTCCTTCAACAAACTGTTCTCTGAGTTCTGCCAAATATTTTTCCCATTCAAGTGTTTTCCCTTCCATCTCCGACATGAATCCTTGGTGCCATTGAAGTGCTCTACCCCTTAAATGAATCGAAACCAATCGAATCTTCATATTCTCTGGCGTATTATTCAGTTCAAATAACTAATTGCATTTGTAGTACCAATCCTTGAAGGTCTCACCATCAAACGAAGGAAATTCTAATTTGGTCATACGATTGACCAATTGGTACCCTTGTTTGTTTTTAACCTTGCTGGAATCAGCCTCGTCATCTCCCTCGAATACCGACGAAGGGTCTGGTTCATTGATTATCTTCTTCCCCTCGGCTGCTAGAAGAAGTTTGATTCCTTGTGACAGTTCAGAATTTTGAGCCTTGAGTTCTGAACTGAATCTGCTTCAGTGCCTCATCATGGCCATCCAACCGTCGGGAAACCTCTTCGTATTTTTCCATCAATTTAGCGTTGGTGATACACACCACACAAGATTTGCTGGAACGTATTGCTCTGATACCAATGATAGAAAGCTTTGAATGGGAGCCAAATACAATGATAGAACAGCTATCAAAGTAAGCCAAATACACTCAGAGGTGATTTCAATTTTATTCATTATCTGATTGATCATCCACTACAAGAAACTGACTCCTTATATCAACCCAAAAGTAAAAACCCTTCATGAGAAAAACTCCCAAAACATTTGAAAAGACACGTAGACAATTAATAATGATAATAAAAAGACTCATTTATTGACTTCTAAAATGATCAGGAAGTTAACGATTGATTTAGAAATATAAACTTTACATCTCTATCAATTACTTTGTTTTAGGGAAATGATCATCAACGACATAAACTAAACTGAAATTACTTTAGTTATAAAAGTTCAAAATGAATGCCTAATTAAGATGTGCGAAACTTGGTAATTGTTAACGATTTTATTTGGTTGCAAAAATACGAATGCATATAAAATATATTTGTCATCAATGTCTTTGATACGAAATATATTTACGGTTCATACAATTACTCCTACTGCTTTAGTGATTTATCACTTTTACAAGTATATAATATAAAACCATGTTCAAACAAATATTCACATGCAACTTCAAATACTAGACAAAATAAAAAATAGCCAAATAAAAACTCCTCGTGTCGAAGTTCCAAGCAGATCCTTTTTCGTTGCTATGCAATCCAATATCAAACTATGCGTGTGCCTGTGTTAGAATCAAAATATCTTGTGTTATATATATACACATGATTAATCTAAGAGGTCTAAATATGCTATGTTAGTATGCATATATGCAGCAAACAAAAGGCACAAGAGAGTGGCAGTTACATGACAGTTACAAACAGCAGCACCATTTTTTAAACGTCACTATGAGACAGAGAGAGAGATGACGTACCACGATCAGTTAACCTCAACAGGATTTTGGAGATGATGTGCCGCTAGCTAGCTAGCTAGTAGTTTTCCTTTTCTACTGAATCACTGTTACTTTCAAAGATGATGGGCCGGTAGTATTAGTCTCTGGTACATCTTTAAGCTTCGGGCATGAGAAAATAACAAGTTTCTCAAGGCATGGGAGGTGTTGCAAGACCTCTGAAACTGATTCCACATCCATAAAATCATGAATTGATAGATAAGTTAGAGATCGGGGAAGAAAAAACGATGATGATGATGATGATGATGATGAAGTCACTTCTTTTGCATTTACAAATGATACCACTCCTGAATTTTTGCCAAGTAACGCTAGTCGAACAAGTGAGGTCGGGTAATTTTGCAGCCTCCACTCTGACATGGGCCTTTTTAAGCATCCTATTGTTAGGCTTCTCAAATTAGGAGGCCACAACCCACAAGGAAATGAGTAGTCCATACTTGGACAACTATGTATCACCAGCTCTTCCAAAGATGTCAGACTTTCCAACTGCTCATGAGGAAATAACTTGAGATTCTTACAATTACTAATCTCAAGATATTTCAGGGGAACAATACCAAAACCTTTCTCTGAAACTGATTCAATGTTAACACAATAATTGAATTTCAGTCCGACCAGATTATCACAAAATTTAACCAAAAGAGACTTTAGAGAAGATGGGAGTTGCTCCTGCACCGTTGAGAATGTCAATGATGTCATTGAACAACAATACGAGATATGCAACTTTTCAACGCCTTTTGGGCAAGTGTAACTCATGAGACTCTCACAATTAGAAATATCAACTTCTCTAACATCTTCCATGCTAATCCCGAAATTAACCCCTTTCTCTCCCAATGATACCAACTTTTTACAATCCCTTATTTCCAACTTCCTTAAACTCACTAGAAACTTGCATGCCTCCGACTTTGATTCGCACAAATATCTCAGATCATTACAGCTATCGATGCTAAGATACTTAACTGTGCCAAGAAGCTGTAAAACTTCTCCATTTAGTTGAACAAGTCCTTTAATATTCTTCATTTTCAACCTAGCAATTGATGAAGACACACCAACCATGCTTTTTAACACCTCTTCGGGACAACCTCGTATATCTAAATCTTGAAGTGTCGGTATTAAATCAATTGAGATTTCAACTAGTTTTGGACAATTTCTTATAGAAATATTGACAAGACGAGGAAATGATCTAGCAATTCCATCGTTGTCACCACGTCTACTTGACCACCTCTCCCAACCTTGCATGTTACTAAATTCCAAAACTTCAAGTGATGGAAATGCAATGCCATGCAAAGAATCAGTAGGTCCAAGTAACTCAAAACCCAAAGTCTTCAACCCATCCATGCCTTCCACGGACAACTTCTTAAGTGAATGTAGATGTCCGAGGGCGGGAAAACATGTACACCCTCTACAACCACGTAATGTAACTTTTGTTAACTGATCAAACGAGGGATTCCCGACCCAACTAGGAAATTCCCTTCCCCCATAGAACAAAATCTCCAGCTTTCTCAACTTATGATGAGGCCTGAGGCCTTCAAGTACTTTATATTCAATCATATGATTCTGAGAATCATCAAACTTATCACTCCATTCCATCACCAAATCATCAATACTCTTCTTTTGTTGTAAGTTGGCATCTTTTGCTTGAATTGGAAGTATCACTTTCTCCAGCCCCAAAATGGAAAGTCGGCCTTGAAGATCAGATAGGTCCCTAAGCTCGGATATTTTAAACCCATGACCTCCTTCAATAATGACCTTAGGTAGAGTTTGTAGACCCGTCAACCCACCGATCCCCAAGGGCATCTTGTTCAACATTGGAGTATCACTGATGTCAAGATGTCGTAGGTTTATCAACTTTACAAAACTGACGGGCAAACTAGATAACTCAGGACAACCAGAAACCAACAAGCTTTGTAGATTATAGAGATCACCGACTTGTTCTGGTAACCGTTCGATCCAAGTTTTAGAAAAATTGAGGTATCGAATATGCTTGAGACTACCAATGGATTGTGGTATCTTGGTGATTGAATGATCACTTAGGCTTAGCACCCTTAGGAAATGTAGTTGGGGAAGTAATTCGGCAAAAGCGTTGTTCGACAAGTTGAAACTTGACCAGGAATTAAGTTTAATAGGTAAGAAAGTTCGCAAGCCTCTAGCTCTTTGTAGTTCCTTGAACTTTCTATATGCTCCATAATCTTCCACAAATGAAATATGACGAAACTTCTCAAAAGATTCATGTACGTCGCATGCATCCATCTTATCATCCAACCTGAAGAAAAACTCTCCTGCAACGTTTGTGGCCAGGTCATTAATCAAGTCATGCATTATGTATCGTGATTGATCATCAGTTGAAATCTGAAAAAACGACCTTGACTTCAGCTCTTCGAAATACTCGCGACCCAAACTCTCCTTTGATTTCCTGCCATTTGATTGATTCAAAAACCCTTCTGCCATCCACAATAGCACCAGTTCATTCTTGTCAATAATGTAGTCTTTGGGAAATAAGGAGCAATATGCAAACAATTGTTTCAAATGTGGAGGGAGGTCATAATAGCTTAATCTTAGAGCCGGAATAATCTGACTTCCATCTTGTAAATTCCATATCTCACTATTCAACACCTCCTCCCATTCATCATCATCTGTTTTCGTCCTCAACACCCTTCCAAGCGTTATCAAAGCCAAAGGCAATCCACCACATTTCTTCACAATGCCTTCACCATGCAATTTTAGTGTTGGATGCTTGTCAAAGTTTTCTTCATCCAATGCGTAGCGAGCAAATAAAGACAACGCTTTTTCTTCTGACAAAACCTTGACATCGTAAGCTTGAAAAGAGTTCATCACCGACGCAACCCTGGTCTTCCGGGTTGTCACAATAACTTTACTTCCAGGTGCCCCTGCAACAAAAAGACTTTGAAGGAGTTCCCACTTTCTGTAGTCTTCGTTCCAGACGTCATCTAGAACAACTAGGAACCTTTTGTTTGAAAGTTTTTCTTTTAGTGCCACATGAAGCAAATCTAGATTAGCAAATTCTTGACTCTTTCCATCTACAGCTTGAAAAATAGCCTTGCTAATATTAAACACATCAAACTCTTCAGAAACACAAACCCATGCCCGGAGCTCAAAGTGATCCTTCACCTTCTTTTCATTGTACAAAACTTTGGCAAGAGTGGTTTTGCCTATCCCACCCAAACCAACTATGGACACAACGCTAACATTTTGATTACATGCTTCGTTCTCCAACATCTTTTCAAGTAATGCCTCTTTATCCCCTTCCCTACCTAGAATTATGGCATCATCAACTAGTGAAGTTTCCTCCAACCTTTTATTTCTTCTATTTGACCTTTCAACATTCACATTCAAACCTAGAGTATTTTTTAGCTCAGCAAGATTATGCAATTTGGTTGTGATCTCATCTAACTTAGAACTCATCTTACGACCGTACATAATGTTACGAGGAGTGAAACTAGTTGGGATGATCTTATTCAATACCTTGGTAGCATTAGAATGTTCTCGATTGAACTTGCGGCGCATAGCTTCGGTGGCCAAATCATCGAGTATATCGTCTATGTCGTAAACCAAATCCTGGAGATCATGCAGCCACAATTCAACAGACTTTTCTCTAATCTGCTTATGTTCTGCATCGGAAATGACAGCTTGGATCTGGGACAAGGTTTTGTTCCATTTGTTCAGCTGAGAATCGATTCCTTCAGATCGGACCAACTTCATGAAGTCAACAGATGCCAGCTTCTCAATCAGCACAGTCACAACTGCCCCCACAAGTATTTCAGCCATCGGAAATATTAGAAAGAGAAGAGATGAATATCGGAAGCAAAAGCAGAAGCAAAAGCAAAAGAAGAAGGGGGTAGAGTAGTTGAGGTTGTGTGAATGCAAAGTAAATATACAGGTGGATTTGGGACAAGTTTTGAGAAATCTCAACCTCTTTTGCAAAAGATAAAAGAGGGAAGTCAAAGGTTTATCCTAACTATATAAAAATCAACTTTTAAATATCTAGATATTTAGTATTATGATCCAAGGTATGGGATGACGTGAGAAATGTCTTTTTTTTTTTTGATAAATGCTTTTAAACCGTTGATCATTTCTAATCAAATACACTCCCATTAATGCGGCTTAAAAGAGAATTGATTTTGTGCATCTCGGTGCACCTCACCCTAATGTTGGTCCATTTCTCATTCAACGGTTGATAACCAACCGCTTCTCGCCAAGTTTGGCACTTCTCATCGGAAACCAACCCTATGATCCAAATATAAAAATATAGATTTCAAATAGTGAGTTGATCATATCTTCCCACTTGTTATTAAATCCAGCACTACCCATTGTGGTCTCAAATGCCATTCGGTGATTTGTCAATTTTTAGCGCATTCAGTCTCCATCATGTTTTTATAAAATTTTGTATTATTGGGAAGAAGCAGTGATATCAACGTCCAAAAGGAAAGGCTTATAAACATGCATGAACAGGATGTTTATCAAAATGGTAGGACCTAATCAGGCCCGGCCCTGGACATGTGCAACCCGTACAGTCACACAGGGCATCAAAGCCTATAAGGGCATCCACAATCATCAAGTCTTTAGAGAAAACTAAAAAAATAAAAAAATATGTGGGGCCCACCAAAAACTTGAAAGACTTGAACTTGGCTCTCACATACATTACTTCAAAGACTTGAGCTTTCTCAACCCTTTGAGAAGTAAAGTCTTTCTCAAGTCATGTCTCCAATGGTAAACTCATTTTCAAGTCTTTATCAAATGCCATTGGAGATGCTTTAAGGCGTCAAGTTTTCATCATATGTTATTAATATGCTATTAGTTTTGGCTCTTTGGATTTTATAATTTGGGACTTGGGCTTTAATAATGAAATGTTAAACACAAGCCCAACGGCCTAACACCTAGTAATGCATGGCGCATCTTAAAGATATTCCTAGAAACAGTCAAACAGAATTCTCCCACTTAGGCTTACTTACTATGTTTTAGGATTTTTTTTAGAATATCAAAACTGATTAAACAAAACAAAATAAAATTGACTTTATTTTGCCTATGAGTATAAAAAGGGCTTTTGATAATCTTAGAAATAGTAAGGGGAAGACCCACAACTATGTCGTATTATGATATGTATAGTAATGGGGAACATGGGACAAAAAATAAAACATTGAACAAACAATACGTTGCCTACTTGCCTTTTGCGAGAAAATGCCCAACTCACGAATAGACCAAACATGCACGATGCAAAAGCTTCAAACAAGTAATCGGATTCAAAGCATTAGTTCCAACCAATCTCAGAAAATTCTACTCCTTCGTTGAACTAAACTAACGATAAAACCACGTTCAACAAAATTCAAATCAGATCCTGGCTAAGATGTGCTTCTTCTTTTCCGTTGCTATGCAAACGGATCCCAAACTGTATGCTCTTGTGTTAGAATTGAGCCCAGCAAATCTCTTTTTGTTTTCCACCAGCTTCTAAAATCAAAATATCCTCTCCAACCAGCTCCTCTCGAATCTGATTCTCGGCTTGGTGTTCTTCAATAATCTCGATTAAATCCTACACTGTTTGTTGCTTCTCTGTTCTCTCTTGTGTGTGTGTGTGTGTGTGTGTAATCCCCTGATGTGTGTTGTGTTCTTGGGGCTGAGATATTGATGTGGCTGCTGTTTGGGTTGCTTCTGCTTCAAGTTATTCACCAGGCTGCTGCATTAACAAGGATAGAACATAGTTTTGCTTTGACTTGAAGAATATTCAATGTTGATGTTGATATTCAAAAGTGCAAGAAATGATCAAAATAGGAATATGTTTGCGAATTTGTCTGCAAACATGTCTTTTTCTAAGTTTTAATCTTTGTTGAACACAAAATTCACACAATAATAAGGAAATTTCTTATTACTCCCTTCCATTCAAAATATATATTGTATTATATTTCATTTTGACTTGTTTTTCAAATAGACTTCAATCTAGTGGTATGTTTTTGCTAATTAGTAGTTAACATTTTTACTACATTCACAATTTTTTTTCAATTGTATGTTATTAATTGTTAATACAAACACCTTAAAAACCACAACTTGAACAAAGTGTAGGTTAGGGGTGTGCACAATTCGAATGGTCCGAAATCCGAACCTGAACCTGAACCAGTAACGAAAACAAGATGTTTTTGCAAAACTCGAATACCCCAAAATCTGAAAATCCGAAACCCAACTTTTGGGATAATATTTGGGTTCTGGTTGGGTTTGATCTTTAGCCACCCGACCCGTCCGAAAACCGGAAATAAAATACACATATATATATTAAATTTATATAAATATATTTATTTATCTAGTTATCTTTTGAAAATCGTTAATTCTAGTCTGTCAAAATGTTTTTTTAACTTCTAAACTTAATATCGATTTATGCAGCCTTTCAATCGGTTGAATTTATATATACTTTTTGCATTGTAGTGTTACCCTATTAACCTAAGTCGGTGGTTTAGAATTAAGATTATTATTATTATTATTCTTTAGGGTATCAAAGTGTAATTATATTTCTCTTTATATTTGGTTGTAATCTCTCAAATTAGTTAATGAACTGAAACGATACCAATTCCTTTTCTGATTTGGTATCAGAGCGTCCTTTTCTTTAACCCTAGTTCCAGCGGCAAAATTCCGATTGCAATAGCAGTCTTGTTCCTGAATCACCGATTGCAAACTCATGGCAGCAATAATTCAATTTTCACATCAGGAGAAAACCATTCATAACTCTCACAAGTTCTCCTTCTCTCTCAAACCTACCAACTATGGTTATTGGAGATCCATGATTGAATCCTTCCTCACCTCTCACAATCTTTTTGGTTATGTTGATGGAACTGTACCCTGCCCTGAACAAAAAGTCACCAATGAATCTGCCACTACCGATAATCCAAGCTACATTCCGTGGATTTGTAACGATGCCCACATCCGTATGCTTATCATCTCAACAGTTTCTGAAGACTCTTATCAGCATATTCAGGGAAAAACATCACGAGAGGTATGGTTATCACTTGAACGGGCTTATGCTCCTGTTACTTTATCTCATGAATTTACTCTTAAAAGTCAACTTCTGAGAATCACCATGAAGGGTGATGAAAAACCGGCTGAATATCTTAGCAGAGCTCATGAGTATGCTACTGCTCTTGCTAACATTGGAGAACCAGTAAAGGACAAAGATCTGGTAATGCTCACCCTTACAGGACTTCGCGAGGAATATAATGGTCTCAAAGCCAACTTATTGGCTCGTGTGCCTCCTATCTGCTTCCATGAATTACATGGCCTTCTGTGTGCTCATGATTATGTCTTCACAAAAATGATGACTGCCACTCCCCAAGCTTTCTTGGCAAATGCTTCTTCGGTTCCACAATCATCATCGACTGCTGCTTCTTCGGTTCCACAACCAAATATTGATCACCTTCAACAACAACTACAAAGCATTCAACTAATGGCCACTCAGTTGGGTTATCAACTAAACCCCATTCAATCTCCACGACCTCAAGTTTATTTTGGTTCTCGGTCCTTCAATAACAACCGAGGCGGTCGTGGATCTCGTGGCTCTTCTCGTGGCAACTCACGTGGTGGTTTTAACCGCTCTCGGGACAGTAGTGGCACACGACAGTTTTCGTGGGCCTCCACCCAAAACACCGTCTATGGTCATTGTAACAGGTGTGGTATAGGACATTTACCATCTCAGCGTCCGACTAAATCTAACCAGTCTCAACCTGCTCCACAGGCCAACTTTACAACACGCTCAGAGGCTGACACATCTTCTGGACCTACTTGGAAGCCCGACACTGGTGCAACTCATCATGCCACTCCAGACCTATCTAGCATGGATAGCTCCGAGGCCTACTATGGTAATGATTCTTTACTTGTTGGTAACGGTAACTCTGTACCCATTTTTCACATTGGTTCATCCAAAATCTACTCACCAAACAAAACTTTTACCTTATCTGATATCCTTCATGTTCCTCAACTAAAACAAAATCTTTTATCTGTTCAAAAATTTTGTCTTGACAACAATGTTTTCTTTGAATTTCACTCTTCTTATTTTGTTGTCAAGGACGAGTCTACACACACTACCCTCCTTTCGGGCCCCAGTGAGCAGGGTTTGTACTCCATTCGCCTTCCACAACTCAAGTCTTTGCCCAAGGTTGCCTTCACTGCTGTCAAAGCTTCTTCAAACATTTGACATCAACGTTTAGGACATCCTCATGCTCAAGTTTTTCGTTCTATTATTTCTTATTGTTCCTTACCTGTTTTGGACAAATTATCAAATAATTTATGTTCTTCTTGTCAATGTGGAAAATCATCAAAACTATCTTTACCTGATTCTACCTTTCATAGCACTAATATTTTAGATCTTGTTTATTGTGATGTTTGGGGTCCTTCTCCCGAACCATCTTTTGATGGTCATCGTTATTTTCTTTTGTGTGTTGATCATTGTACTCGTTATATGTGGATTTATCCCTTAAATCAAAAATCAGATGTTCACACCATTCTCACAAATTTTATCACCATGACTGAACGTCAATTCAACACTAAACTAAAATGTATTCAATCTGACTGGGGGGGTGAATTTCGACCTCTCACCAATCTTTGCCGCAACCTTGGCATCATTCATCGACGGTCTTGTCCTCACACCAGCGAGCAAAATGGCTTTGTTGAACGCCGTCATCGTCACGTTGTGGAAACTGGACTCACCCTCTTGGCTCAATCCAGTCTTCCTCAATGCTTCTGGAACTTTGCCTTTGAAACAGCTGTATACCTCATAAATCGCCTCCCTTCTCGTGTTTCATCCAACAAGTCCCCTTTTGAACATGTCTTCAAACGTAAACCTGATTACTCCTTCTTACGAGTCTTTGGCTGTCAAGTTTTTCCTTATCTTCGTCCGTACAATCGTCACAAAATTGAATTCCGGTCTACTCCTTGTGTCTTTCTTGGTTACAGCCCTGCTCACCATGGTTATCAGCCTTCAATGAACATGTTTTCCTTTATCAGCCTTCACCAACACCTTCACCACCCTCTACTCCTCCTTACATCTCCATTTTTCCCGACCCACCCCTGGTTTTCCACCTTACCCACCACCATCACCAACCCAACCATCACCACCTCCTCAATCTCCTCCACAATCTCCACCATCATCACCTGTTTCACCTCCACCACCTAATACCAACATACCACCTCCACCACCAGCTCCTCGGCCTCGGCCATCCAACCTTCGCCCTAATCCTAAACAACCAGATCGATACAACCCTGCTGCCTACACCGCCTCCACTTCCACATCTCCTCCCCTTGAACCCACCAGCTTTACCGTTGCTAACAAGTCTTTAGAATGGCGCCAAGCAATGGCCGAAGAGCTATCTGCGCTCCATAGGAATGGCACGTGGACTCTTGTGCCCCCTATCTCTAATGCTAATATTGTTGCATGTAAATGGGTTTACAGGTTAAAAACTGATGAACATGGAAAGATTACCAGGTACAAAGCCCGTCTCGTGGCAAAAGGCTTTAATCAGCAGCATGGCGTGGACTATCATGAGACTTTCAGTCCGGTCATCAAGCCTGCTACCATTCGTACTGTTCTTTCTCTAGCTGTCAGCAACAACTGGTCTCTCAGACAGTTAGACATTCAAACTGCCTTTCTCCATGGAGATCTTGAGGAAACGGTGTACATGCGCCAACCTCCGGGCTTTATTGATCAAACCAAACCTGATCATATCTGCTTGTTGCATAAGTCCTTGTATGGCCTCAAACAGGCTCCTCGGGCATGGTTCACAAAGTTGTCTACTGCGCTTCATCAGTTGGGATTTTATGGGTCCAAAACCGATCCCTCACTTTTTATACTGAACTCATCGGGCTCCCTTGTCTATCTTCTGGTTTATGTGGATGACATCATCATCACCGGTAACAACTCCACTGATGTAGCCTCCATCATTCGGAAACTCAATTCTCTTTTTGCACTTAAGGATATGG
The DNA here is from genome assembly GCA_033807775.1 of Saussurea involucrata. NCBI lineage: Eukaryota > Viridiplantae > Streptophyta > Magnoliopsida > Asterales > Asteraceae > Saussurea > Saussurea involucrata. The sequence goes on along the minus strand of CM066325.1, from coordinate 32,504,008 downwards.
GTCGACTACACTATTTTTTGGGGGTTGAAGTTGTCCACAAGGGTTCTGACTTGGTTCTTTCCCAACGGAAATATGTTCGTGAGATCTTACACCATGCTGGTCTTGCCGATTGCAAGCCAATATCAACCCCTATGAGCACCTCTCACGTGCTGTTACCCGATGATAGCCCCTTACTTGATGATCCCTCTCACTACAGGCAGACAGTTGGAGCTCTTCAGTATGCCACTCTTTCTCGCCCTGATATTGCCTTTGCAGTTAATAAAGTCTGCCAGTTCATGCACGCTCCAACTGAGAACCATTGGGCCGGTGTAAAGCGCATCTTACGTTATCTTAAGGGCACCATTGACTTGGGATTACGGATTCGACACAATACGGGCTATCAGCTTCAAGCCTTTTCGGATTCCAATTGGCACTCCAATCTTCAGGCATTCTCGGACTCTGACTGGCCTGGTTGCCCAGTCGATCGTCGATCCACGGGGGGAGTTGCTATCTATTTAGGATCGAATCTCATCTCTTGGTCTGCTCGCAAGCAGAAAACTGTATCTCGATCTTCAACAGAGTCCGAGTACAAGGCTATTACAGATACTGTTGCTGAATTGATTTGGTTAAAGTCCTTGCTTCGAGAACTTGGTTTGTATAGCACGGCACCCACACTTTGGTGTGACAATCTTGGTGCGACATATCTTACAGCTAATCTAGTTTTTCACGCTCGTACTAAACATGTTGAAGTTGACTATCATTTTGTTCGTGAACAAGTAACTCAGGGAAAATTAAATGTCAAATTCATCTCTACAGACGACCAAATTGCTGATATCTTTACAAAGCCCTTGTCATCTCAGAAGTTTGAGTTTTTGCGTTCCAAGTTGCAGGTTGCTAACCGCCCTGAAGTTGCGGGGGAATATTAACCTAAGTCGGTGGTTTAGAATTAAGATTATTATTATTATTATTATTCTTTAGGGTATCAAAGTGTAATTATATTTCTCTTTATATTTGGTTGTAATCTCTCAAATTATTCAATGAACTGAAACGATACCAATTCCTTTTCTGATTTACCCGAACCCGATTGGCATCAACCCTAAACCTGACCAACCGGAACCCGAAGCAATCCGAAACCTAAAATTCGGTTCTTAATTTCCATATCCTAAATATGATCAGGTTTTTGGTTTGCTCACCCAAACCCGATACACACCCCTAGATTAGGTTGTGTTGTTATTTTAATCAGCCATCTTATACTCATCATATTTTTAGAACAAATCTTTTGTTGCTTCTTCATTTCTTCTTCCAGATTACATATTTTTTGGGCCAATACAATTTAATTAGGACATTGGACAAGTTAACTCTGAATTTGGGCCCAAAAATTAATTGGTTTAGGCCACTTCTTAATGTACAGTTCTACTTGTACACACCTAGAAGCTCAACCAAGAAATATGTAAGCCAATCGCGTATAGCTCAGTTGGTAATGGGTGGGGCATCTGTGTACAAAAAGAAGATAGAATTACCAAACCCCAAGGGCAAACAAAGGAGCAAACCAAACAAAACAGAACCTGCACCATGGCTTGCAAGAAGCAAACCAACTGCAGCCGCAACAACCCAACAAAAAAACAAACAACGACCCACAAAAACCGACCAAAGGCCAAACCAGAGTAAGCCATGTGAATTGTGAAACACATACAAGTAAGCTTAACACGACCCGGCAAGGGACAGGTAAGGACCGGTCATGGCTAGGGCTGATAATGGGTAAGGGTAAACTCGTTACCCGTTATGTTTCGACCTGTTTGATAAGGGTACGGATAAAGAAAACTTTAGGGAAATTAATTAAAATACCCAAAGTTTGACTTTGACTTACCAAAATACTCATTTTCTCTCTGATTTTACCAAAATACCCATTTTTCCACGGTGGGCCCCGCGATCGCGGGTTAGGGCCTACGTGTCACCCCTGTTGGGCCAAAGTGTCCCGCGGAGCCGCCCAACTATGGCCGCGGTGACACTTTTGGCCCATCCCCGCGGTGGTTGCCCGTGATAGGCCCGCGGTGGGCAAAAAATTACAATTTTGGTCCCTGTATTTGAACGAATCTTGCATGCTTTTACTGTTTTTTTCCACAATTATTGTACTTTGAAGACCAATTTGTGGTTCAAATTCACTGACATGTTTGAGATTTCATCCATAAATATCAGTAAAATGCAATTCATAATTCACACCATTCCATCCTTCTTTCTTGCTTTCTTTCACTTGCTTTCTATCTTGCTTTCTTTCTTCAGTAAACAAATGGCATCGTCATCTAACCCATCGTCTACACCTGAAAAAATGCCACCTAAACTCCAGAAGGCGATAGCAGCAAAGGAAAAGGAGATAGACCAACTGACAGAAGAGTGGAAACAGATGATCGCCAGGAAGAATGTCCACTTGACAAGGATCGAAGTGGAAGAAAAGGAGATCAAAAGGATGAAAGGGGATATAAAAGATAGGGAGGCTCGTATTCGTCGAGAAAAAAAAGAAATTCACCACATTACGCAAGACTTCACAATTCTTCAAGCGAAGGTAAGCGAGAAGCAAAGTTGGATTGATCAAACTAAAGCAATTTTTGAGTAGGTGGTGGTACGGGTGTTGCTTTAGTACTTTGTTGTTTATGTGTTGTTGTTTTGTACTTTTCCAGTTTGACATTGTTGTTTCGTTCCTTTCCTGTTTGTATGTTGTTCTTTAATTTGTCATGAATAAAGGTCTTTAATTTGTCTGAAAAGTAGTGTTTAAGTAGTCTGAAATTTGTCTAAAAAGTGGTTCATATTAAAAATACAACTCATAGATGTTATACAAGATTATTTCATAACAAACACATACTAATCATTGAATATTTTTTGATTTATTTATTTTATTATCGATGGTCCAAGTGTAAGTATTAAAAATTGGCGGAGGCTTTGTGATGGACAGACATCGATCCTTTTGTGCATACTCTGTAACTGCAAATACTTCAGCTCCAAACACACATGAATCATCATTCGCCAAATACCCATTTTCACAATTCTTAAATGAATCCAGTGATACCAACTTGTCAAACCCCCATTTCATATTCTTCTCGTGAAAACTTGTCCTATTGTCAAAACCCCATTTCTATATAACCATTACTATTCTCTCCATTTAGACTACTACCATTATGATCATCATCCCATGTTCTGTTTCAAGTACCTTTCAAGGGAAATCAACGTTCAGATCAACGGTATCATATGGTATAGTTTCATGTGGCTCAAGCTCCGATGGGCATGCGTGTTACTTACTTGGCTGACTGAACATCTACTCGGCACGGTTGAAGGGGCGGGATTCGGACACTCTCCACGAGTATGTCCTACTGCTTGGCACCGAGTACATTTTCGTTGTATTGAACCTTCACCACGTGATGGACGTCGGTTCTTCTTTCTCGGTCTCCCGACTCTGTTCTTATCGTTTAACGGTGGATAGCATGGCGGAAGGGGGTCGGGTGGATACACCCATGCTTCAGGGTGTCCAACTGGATTTATTACCTCTGCGTATGTTCTCCGGTAAGTTTCGGACATGAAGAAAGTTACAACCAAGTCACTGCAATCTCTACGACCCATATGTCTTGCCGCAACGATGACATGGCCGCACGGTAACCCAGATTTTTGCCATTGGAAACACTAACAAACATGGTCGGTGATATGGACAGTCGCGTGAAGATGGTTATCCCGAACCTCGTGCCTCCCATACCCGATTTCGCTTACCCTCCATGTCGACGCGTGACGCGCCCTGAAGAGAACTATCTCCTCCGCCTTTGGTGTGAGTCTATTTTGCAGCTCAGCTCCTTTTCGGCGTCGAAGTTGGTATCACTCTTGTTGAAAGGTCCGAAAGTAGTCCATAAGATTAACAATCGGACATCTACGCGCTATTGGAGGTCAGAATGTAGTCCGAGAGAGTGCATTCACCGACTCTGCACTATTGGAGGTCAGAATGTCATACCGTTGTGCAGGAAAATGGGCCGCGGACCACCTCTCCGGTCCAACATCGTCCATGACTTTGGCTGCTTTGTCTGCACTAACTCGTAAAAGATTCATGTACGGTCAAACTCCCGATCCGTATATGCTCTGCATGCCGCCCAGTAGACATCCTTGTAGGTGGTAATACGTTTGTCCTTGGTTTTGGCGTTCATCTCCAAATGTCGACAACAATAGGCGTGAGGGGAATTTGGGTACATGGCAGAGATTGCGGCACTTATGGAAGGAGCCCTATCGGACATAAACACCAACCCTTGCAGGTCTCCGATAGCTTGTCTCAACATGGACAGAAACCAAGTCCACTCGTCCCCGGTTTCGGACTTGCCTACTCCGAAAGCTACTGGAACGATGGAGTTATCCCCGTCCATGGCAACTGCCAGGAACATCATACCCAAGTAAGGGCCCTTTAAATGGGCGGCGTCTATTACCAGGACACGACGCAGATTTGCCAGGAATGTGCGGATCTGCAAAAACGTAGGTGGTTTCCCTTTGTAAATGTTATAGTTTATAATGTGTAAACATATGACGTGTTAAAATACGTACCGAGGGTCCAAGGGCCACGAAGCACATCTCAAACCGTCCATGTGAATCAGTCCTTAGCTGGGTGACAGTACCTGGATTATGCAGCTGCAAATTATATAAATATGCTGGGAGTCGTTCATACGACTCCTCGAACGTGCCTCTCACCAATAGCAGTGCCCTGCATCGCGCACGCCAAGCTTGGTGGTAACCAATCGTGATGCCGAACTGCTGGTGTACATCGTCCATGATGTCCTTTGGACGCAATGACCTGCTCATCAAGAAATTTGCCTTTCAGTATCGCACCCAAAGTCCTTTTGGTGGCTTGTTTGTGTTTGGGATTCAGTTGCGTCCTCGTACAAGTGTGTACATCGTGCAACTTTTTAATAAGTAACGCCCCTCCTTTCTCTCTCGCGGGAATCGCGTACATCCTCCACTTACAGTTTTCTCTCGCACATTCAACTTTGTATCTGGTTTTGTCGGATCTCGGCGTGTGACTTTCGAAACCCTCTTCCATGAACTTAAGCCCGACCTGACTTGCCAAGTGATCCTTCGAATCAAATATCTGACCTACTTTTAACCTTAAACTGCGATTATAAGGTGTAGGTTCGTAGGTTTGTGTATGGGTATTCTGGTCTGGAAGAATAGGGGCCATATCAAAATAGTCATTTAACTGACTAAATGATTTATTACTAGGGGTATATTCTTCGTGATCATCACTATCGGTATATGATCTGTCTATATCAGCATTACCCGTTTTGAAAACATAGGTTTCGTCATCAGCAACTCCAGCACAACGTCCTTCTTGTGGTTGTTGTTGTTGCGTCTCCGGAACATAATCAGGAATACAGTCGTTAAGACCATATGCATGATCCAAATGAACTGTTGGGCCGTGGGACGGCTGAAATTGAGAATCAGGCTGCTCCATTTGGGGGTCTTCGTCATCAGCGTCGTCATTACCTTCGTCGTCACCGTCGTCATCGTCTTCCTCGCACACCGAGGATTCGGCATACACAAAAAGTAATGGAGGTCTTTCTGATTCCGCTGTAAACTGCAGAAAACCAGAGATATCCCCATCGTTGGATAACTCCACAAATGACCCATCACCATTCTTAAACACTAACTTGCAAACAGCAGAAGGGTTGATTCCACATTTTTGCATGGCGTATGCAACAAACTTCTGATAAGTATAGTTTACTGACAATTTTACACCATGCTTAGATTTATAAGCAAAATTCCACTCATTATTGTCTTGCACCCATTCACCATCGAAACAGAAAAATAGCTTAGCTTTTGCAACAAATGAACTCATTTTTCAGTAGTATCTCAAGAACAAAATACTGAAGAAAGAAAGCAAGAAAGAAGTATGGAATGGATGTGAATTATGGATTGCATTTTACTAGTATTTATGGATGAAACAACCAACATTGATGAAACAACCAACATAAATTGCAACCACAAATTGGTATTCCAAATACAATGATTCAACATTGATGAAACATGCCAATGAATTTCAACCACAAATTGGTCTTCAAAGTACAATAAATGTGGAAAAAAACAGTAAAAGCATGCAAGATTCGTTCAAATACAGAGACCAAAATTGTAATTTTTTGCCCACCGCGGGCCTATCGCGGGCAACCACCGTAGGGAGGGACCAAAAGTGTCATCGCGACCATAGTTGGGGGGGCTCCACGGGACATTTTGGCCCAACAGGGGTGCCACGTAGGCCCTAGCCCGCGATCGCGGGGCCCTTCGCGGAAAAAATGGGTATTTTGGTAAAATCAGAGAGAAAATGGGTATTTTGGTAAGTCAAAGTCAAATACAATTTAATTAGGACATTGGACAAGTTAACTCTGAATTTAGGCCCAAAAATTAATTGGTTTAGGCCACTTCTTAATGTACAGTTCTACTTGTACACACCTAGAAGCTCAACCAAGAAATATGTAAGCCAATCGCGTATAGCTCAGTTGGTAATGGGCGGGGCATCTTTGTACAAAAAGAAGATACCATTACCAAACCCCAAGGGCAAACAAAGGAGCAAACCAAACAAAACAGAACATGCACCATGGCTTGCAAGAAGCAAACCAACTGCAGCCGCAACAACCCAACAAAAAAACAAACAGCGACCCACAAAAACCGACCAAAGGCCAAACCAGAGTAAGCCATGTTGTTAGACAACCTAAGGGGGGGGGGGGGGGGGGTAAGGTTGTATTTAAAATCTTTTACTTTTCAAAAATTCTTTTACAAATAAATACGGAATAAAATACAGAACAAATACAACAGAGTATAAAAGAATAAATATACAACAATTATATAACAGATATAATTAAATGCACAGCGGAAATGTAAATAGATAAGGGAAAGAAAATACTTGACAACGATATTTTTAAAGTGGTTCACCAAACACAAAGTTGGCTAGTCCACCTCGAGAAAATAACACTTCTCGGAGATCCAATACGAAAACGTGTTCTTTACGGTAGAAACACAAACCTTAGTACAACAAACGCGAATCACTCTACTTTGAGAGATTTATGTGGATCACTCACTCTATTCAAACACTTACAAGAGGGTATAATTTTAATATGAATAATCACTCTTGAATAAGGTTTATCACTTGGATATTTTTAGAGAGTTTGATCACTTGAGTTGTGTTGCTGATTCAACTAATCGAGAGATTTTAATCTGCTATCAACTCAAGATTTCTTACTCAAAAACGAGTTTTATAATTTTAACAGTTTAAATATCAAGAGAAGAAGCTGCAGAGTCTTTATCAAATGCAGAGGAGTTAATGTAAATTCGTGGTCTTGAATGCTGGAGGTTGCAAGATATTTATACTGGATGAGCAACAGGGCAGAAGCATTCGCGGTATACCGGCTATCTCCCGCGGTATACCGTGCAGAGTAAAAAGTACTTGTCAGTTGTCAGAGAGAAGGTCAACCCTGCAAAGAACAAACGGTAATGGTACCCGCGGTATACCGCGTTGCACACGGCGGTATACCGCCTGACAGTCGTACAAAAGGGCAGTGGCGCTGGATGGCTTCTTTCGGCTGAACAATCTTTTGCATTTAATGATGAACAGTAGCAACATATATATATATATATATCATGCGATTTATATATATATTTAATATAAAAAAATATATGTATTATATATATATTTGATTCAAATATATTTATATAGATACGAAATATCCAAGTGATAAAATATTTTAGGGTGTTTATCATTTTTAAAATAAAATGACGAAACTCTTCAGACTTGGATTCTTCAGATAAAATTTATCGAGATAATTAAATAGCTGCACACTCAGATAAAATATTAGATAACAAATAATGCGGTGTGTTTTGTAATCATCAAAATAAATATGGAGATGTGATTTTATGTGTACCAAAAATATATCACAATATTAAAGCTGGGTACACTTGCACCAACAATCTCCCCCTTTTTGATGATGACAAACACAACGCTAAACACGAGAGCATACTCGGTTTCTCTCCCCCTTTTGTCGAAGTAAAAAGGGTTTAAGAAAATCGCTTATGCTCCCCCTCGAAAGATGCTCCCCCTCAAAATATGAAATATTTGAGAGTTAGTATTTTTAAGGGTTATACTCAAGCATGCCTAAACCAAGTCTTAATTTAAAGAACGCTTTTTTGTTAAGGGCTTTTGTAAAAATATCGGCCAAATTATCTTCCGAATCAACCTTTTCAAGCACGATTTTGCCTTTTTGAACATTATCTCGTAAAAAGTGATGTCTCAATTCAATATGTTTTGTACGAGAGTGTAAAATGGGATTTTTACTTAAGTTTATGGCACTTGAGTTATCACACATAATTGGAATTTTGGTTAGGTGTACCTCAAAATCGGTAAGTGTGTGTTTCATCCAAAGGACTTGAGCACATGCTCTTGCGGCGGCTACATATTCCGCTTCGGTTGTAGACAAAGCTACGGATTGTTGTTTCTTAGAGAACCAAGACACAAGTGAGAGTCCTATAAAGGCACATACCCCACTTGTACTTTTTCGGTCAACAATAGATCCACCAAGATCGGAATCGGCGAAACACGTTACTTCTAACTCGGGTTTCTTTGCGTACCATAAGCCAAGATTAGTAGTACCTCGTAAATATCGAAAAATACGCTTGACAGCTTCATAGTGAGATTGTTTAGGTGAAGATTGAAAACGAGCACATAAACATACACTAAACATAATATCAGGTCTACTAGCAGTTAAATATAATAAACTACCAATCATACCACGATAAATCTTTTCATTAAAATCGTTTCCCTCCTCGTCACGAGATAATTGTAAGTTTGTGGTCATTGGAGTTTCAACGGGTTTGACATTTTCAAAGTTAAACTTTTTCAACATATCTTTACAATATTTAGATTGACTAATAAAAATACCAGTTTCACATTGTTTTATTTGCAATCCTAAGAAGTATTTTAACTCTCCCATCATGCTCATTTCAAACTCGCTTGTCATTTTCGCAGAAAATTCATTACACAGTTTTTCATTAGTGGAACCAAAAATAATATCATCAACATATACTTGCACAACCACAATATCATTTTGAACATATTTCACAAATAAAGTATTATCTATTTTACCCATAATATAACCACTAATAATTAAAAAGGTTTTTAATCTATCATACCACGCACGCGGAGCTTGCTTTAAACCATAAAGCGCTTTTTTTAATTTATAAACATGTGTCGGGTTTTCAAAACTTTCAAAACCGGGAGGTTGAGAAACGTATACCTCCTCATTTATAATACCATTTAAGAAAGCACTTTTAACATCCATTTGAAATAATTTAAAATCTTTAGCATTTGCAAAAGCGAGAAGCATTCGAATAGACTCCAACCTTGCAACCGGTGCAAAGGTTTCGTCATAATCTATACCTTCTTGTTGACTGTACCCCTTGGCAACTAAACGTGCCTTGTTCCGTGTGACTCCACCGTTCTCGTCTACCTTGTTACGGAAGACCCATCTTGTGCCAATAATGGTTTGACTACTAGGGCTAGGCACTAAGTCCCACACATCATTCCTAGTAAATTGGTTTAACTCTTCTTGCATGGCCAATATCCAATCCTCATCACCTAAAGCTTCATCTATGGTTTTAGGTTCTATGGTTGAGATAAAGGCATGGAAAGCACAATGGGTATGGATTTGTGATCTAGTTGTCCTTTGGTTTAGGTCACCTATAATTTGGTCTACGGGATGGCCTCGAGCGGTTCTAAGGTTAGGATCATCTACACCTTGTGGAATAAAACACGGAGGGGCATCACTAGATTCAATATTATTTGTGGAAGGTTGGGTACCTAAATCCAAGGTACTAAGTTGTTGGGCTAAGACATTTCCTTCACAAACATTGTCATTTGCTAAGGGTGCACTCGGTTTGGGAGGACTCTCGTCAAAGCTAACATTTAAGGATTCTTCTACTACCATGGTCTCCTTATTTAGGATTCTATAGGCTTTGCTATTCCAAGAATAACCTAGGAAAACTCCCTCATAGGCTTTGGGGTCAAATTTGGTTAGGTAGGATTTGGTGTTTAAAATGAAACATTTACAACCAAAAACTTTCAGGTGAGCTAAGGAAGGTTTTCTACCACGGTAAAGTTCATAGGGTGTCTTATTTAGGATACCTCTAATTAGGACACGGTTAAGCACATAGGTCGCGGTAGCAACGGCATCACACCAAAACTTTTGGGGAACTTGATGTTCGTTTAGCATAGTTCTACTCATTTCTTGCAACGTTCGATTTTTCCTTTCAACAACCCCGTTTGACTGAGGAGTTCGAGGAGCCGAAAAGTTATGAGTTATACCATGTTTATCACAAAAGGCACCAAATTGTACTTCATTATCGAATTCTCGTCCATGGTCCGTACGTATGGAAACAATCGTACAACCTTGTTGGTTTTGAATTCTTTTTCCTAAAATTTTAAACTTTTCGAAAGCCTCATTTTTATGTCTTAAAAATAAAGTCCAAGTATAACGGGAATAATCATCCACAATAACCAAAGTATAAAAATTTCTTCCAAAACTTTGAATAGCCATCGGGCCAAAAAGATCCATATGTAAAAGTTCTAAAACTCTTTGAGTAGAAATAACATTTTTTGATTTATGAGAAACGTGATGTTGTTTGCCGACACGACAAGCATCACAAAAATGATTATCAAACTTTAATTTTGGCAGGTCACTCACAAGCTCCTTATTTTTTAAGTTTTGCATTAATCTTAGATTAGCGTGACCTAAACGCCTATGCCATAAAGTAGAAACATCATTAATAGAAGATAAGCATACATTTTCAGATACAACAGTTTTACAAATATATAAATTTCCTTTTACAAAACCATTTAAAAGAACTTTGCCATTTTTTATGATTTTACAAGAATCTTCTTCGAAGACAACAGTTGTATTATTTTTACACAATTGGCGAACACTTAACAAATTAAAATGTAAATTATCAACATGGTTAACGTTAAAAAATTGAACATTATTGCAAGAAACTGTACCTCTACCAATTATATTTCCTTTGGAGTTTCCTCCAAAAATTACCTGTCCACCATCACATGACTTATATGATGAAAAGAGATTATTGTTTCCGGTCATGTGACGTGTGCAACCACTATCGAGTATCCAGTCCATATCAAGGTCAATCTACAATAATGAAGATGTAACTTTTATGGTCCCCATTTCTCGTGGGTCCTTGACAATTAGTTTCAATGTCAACCAACATGCATATATATAAAGTCAAACAGAATATATATATATATAATACATTACACAATATTAATATATATATATAATACATCAAACCATATTAATATATATATATAACACATATCAAGTAAGACAAAATATATATAATATATTAAACAACTTTAATATATAATACATCAAACACAAATATATATATATAACATATTAAACAGACACCATATATATATATATATGTAATACGTATATATATATAAACAAACAGTACATAGTAATATATATTACTTATATATATATAATATATACAACAAATTATATTTAAACTATATATATATATAACATATATACATAACACATTTAAAACCATAAACGCATACCACCGGGATTATCATTACTAAACATTCCTTTTGGAATCCATTTATTTACCATTTTAATTTTGCGATTATATTTATCATACACATAAAAACAAGCATTTACATTCGCATTATTATTGGGTTTAGAATATTTATCATGGTACATGCGAGCATACGGTTTTCTCGTATTATAATTTACATTATTTATTTTATGCACATACGGATGTTTTTGCACATATTGATTTCTTGTATTAACTTTAGGTGATTCATAAAATCTTTTGATGGGTTTACAAGAACATTTATCTTTGCATGTATCGGAACCAATACCTTTTCTACATTTTATACGGTTAGGCATATTAAGCATGTTAAGAACCTTTTTATTACTACTTTCAAAGGCTTTAGCTAGCATGTTATCTTTTTCATATGAAGCACATTTAGCCTTTAAACATGTAATCTCATTCTCAAGTATATCACATTTTGTACAAATAATATTTTCATGTGATTTTTTATTTAAGCATGCAATTTCTTTATTTAAAGCATCACAAGATTTACAAAAATCTTTTTCTCCTAATTTAGTTTCTAATTTAGCAATTATATCCATATCATTTTCAGATTTTTGTTTAACATTATTTATTTCCTTTTTACATGCATTTACAGTTTCTTTTAACATAGCATTCTCATCTTGGTAACGATTTGCAAGAGCGGCCATTTTATGAAAAGATTCATATAATTCTTCAAGATTATTTTCATTATCACTTTCATAATCACTATCGTAATCCGAGTAAGAAGATTTTACCTCGTCGTCGCTTTCGGCCATAAGACAAATGGCTTGATAGTCATCTTCTTCTTCACTCTCGCTCCACGCGCCTCCAATGAAGGCTTTCTCCTTCTTCTTTTGGAACTTGTTCTTTTTCGGACATTCATTGGCGTAGTGGTCTTTGTCACCACATGAGTAGCAAAAGCCTCTCTTTGGCTTAGCTTTATCGTCTTCACTCGAGTCGCCATTTTTCTTAACTTTTTCGTCTCGTTTATGGAACTTACGACTTCGATTTTCACCACCACGACGGTAGTTACCGTTTCTTTGAAATCTGCCATTGTTAGAAAATTTATTATTATTATTAAGAAATTTGGAAAAGTTTCTTACCAACATGGCGACTTCATCGAGAGTTTCGGATGGATCTTTCGAGGAGCTAGCTTTCTCCTTTTTCTTCTCGACTTTTGGTGTTGAGGCATTGAGAGCGATTGACTTCTTCTTGACTTGCTCCCGATCTTTGTTTCTTTTAAGTGCAATTTCATGCACTTTAAGATTACCGATCAAGTCATCTATCTTCATTATGGAAAGGTCACGGGAGTCTTCTAAAGATGTTATCTTTTGCATCCACTCCGAAGGAAGGGCTCGTAGGATTTTCCTTATATAGTCCTCGTTAGGATAAGTGCGATCCAAACCTTTCAAAGTAGTCACAATAAGGTTAAATCTTTTAAACATTGAGTCAATTGACTCATCTTGTTTCATTTCGAACAGTTCATAATCGTGAACTAAAATATTTACTTTACTAGATTTAACTTCCGTGTTTCCACGATGAGTATTATTTAAACTTTCCCATATTTGATTTGCAGTTTTATATGTATATACTCTTTCAATTTCATCAGTTGTTAAAGCAGCATATAATATATTCTTAGCTTCAAAGTTTAAACAAAAATGAGTTTCATCAGAAGTAGTCCATTCATCTATAGGTTTATCAATATAAACATCATCTTTCACAATGGTGGGTTTAAAATTCCCTTTTTCTATAATATTCCAAATCTTTTGATTTTTGCCACGCACGTGACATTCAAATAGCTCGGCCCAAATGCCAAACTTTTCAGTATCTATCAAGGGAGGTTTTGAAAACACAATATTAGTTTGTTGAGCCATTTAAAGGAATAGAAGAAATTTATGCAGAAATTTTTGAAAGACCTGCTCTGATACCAAATGTTAGACAACCTAAGGGGGGGGTAAGGTTGTATTTAAAATCTTTTACTTTTCAAAAATTCTTTTACAAATAAATACGGAATAAAATACAGAACAAATACAACAGAGTATAAAAGAATAAATATACAACAATTATATAACAGATATAATTAAATGCACAGCGGAAATGTAAATAGATAAGGGAAAGAAAATACTTGACAACGATATTTTTAAAGTGGTTCACCAAACACAAAGTTGGCTAGTCCACCTCGAGAAAATAACACTTCTCGGAGATCCAATACGAAAACGTGTTCTTTACGGTAGAAACACAAACCTTAGTACAACAAACGCGAATCACTCTACTTTGAGAGATTTATGTGGATCACTCACTCTATTCAAACACTTACAAGAGGGTATAATTTTAATATGAATAATCACTCTTGAATAAGGTTTATCACTTGGATATTTTTAGAGAGTTTGATCACTTGAGTTGTGTTGCTGATTCAACTAATCGAGAGATTTTAATCTGCTATCAACTCAAGATTTCTTACTCAAAAACGAGTTTTATAATTTTAACAGTTTAAATATCAAGAGAAGAAGCTGCAGAGTCTTTATCAAATGCAGAGGAGTTAATGTAAATTCGTGGTCTTGAATGCTGGAGGTTGCAAGATATTTATACTGGATGAGCAACAGGGCAGAAGCATTCGCGGTATACCGGCTATCTCCCGCGGTATACCGTGCAGAGTAAAAAGTACTTGTCAGTTGTCAGAGAGAAGGTCAACCCTGCAAAGAACAAACGGTAATGGTACCCGCGGTATACCGCGTTGCACACGGCGGTATACCGCCTGACAGTCGTACAAAAGGGCAGTGGCGCTGGATGGCTTCTTTCGGCTGAACAATCTTTTGCATTTAATGATGAACAGTAGCAACATATATATATATATATCATGCGATTTATATATATATTTAATATAAAAAAATATATGTATTATATATATATTTGATTCAAATATATTTATATAGATACGAAATATCCAAGTGATAAAATATTTTAGGGTGTTTATCATTTTTAAAATAAAATGACGAAACTCTTCAGACTTGGATTCTTCAGATAAAATTTATCGAGATAATTAAATAGCTGCACACTCAGATAAAATATTAGATAACAAATAATGCGGTGTGTTTTGTAATCATCAAAATAAATATGGAGATGTGATTTTATGTGTACCAAAAATATATCACAATATTAAAGCTGGGTACACTTGCACCAACACATGTGAATTGTGAAACACATACAAGTAAGCTTAACACGACCCGACAAGGGACAGGTAATGACCGGTCATGGCTAGGGCTGATAATGGGTAAGGGTAAACTCGTTACCCATTATGTTTCGACCTGTTTGATAAGGGTACGGATAAAGAAAACTTTATCTATTTATCCACTTATCCATTATCCGTTTACCCGAAATTTTAGTGGGTAGTATATGGATAAATGGTTTTTTGTTATACGGATTACCAGTTACTATATATATATATATATATATATAGAGAGAGAGAGAGAGAGAGAGTTCAGGAGAAAAACCACAAGAAAATGGAAAACTAAATAACACCTTGGTAGTCCCTCATTTGAATGGTATGTACTTGTGTATACAAGTAAATTAAGTTGTTTTTTTGTTTTTTATGCACGTGTGTATGTTACAAATTATTTGTATGATACACAAATTTTTATATTGGTTTTCACGAGTTTGTAACATATTTGTGATTCTTATTTGATTATCGTCATATATATATATATATATATATATATATATATATATATATATATATATATATATATATATATAGAGGCCCACTATTTTGTAAACTTTTTTTGTGTAAACTTTGGATTTCATAGGTTTTCTTGATGAAATTGTTTATTTTGATGAAATTGTTTCATATCATTCATTTTTTTTGAAGTATAAAATATTTATATACGGCAAATGCAACAAATAAACTCACACACCCTCCTCACCTTTAGTGAGGTTTGAACCCCTGACCTTTTAGAAGGTGAGGGGCTCCAATACTGCTAGGCCAAAGGCCCTTTGGTCATATCATTCATTTCTTAATGAAATTGTTTCATATATTTGTGTTTTTTATGTAGTTTCATATATATTTTTTCATTCCTATGAAACTGTTTCATATATTTTCTCAGTTTGATGAAAATTTGTCGTTTTTACATAAAAAAACACAAATATATGAAACAATTCATCAAGAAATGAATGATATGAAACACTTTCATCAAAATAAACAATTTCATCAAGAAAACCTTTGAAATCCAAAGTTTACACACATTTATAGGTTTACAAATTATTATCCATCTACATATATATATATATATATATATATATATATATATATATAGCCTTAGGTTCAATAGAGAAGTGCAAATATTTAGAGAAATAGAGAAGTAAAAAAACACGGGACCGTTCATATATGAACGTTCATATATAAACAGTCATATATGAACGGTCATATATGACTGTTTATATATGAACGTTCATATATGACTGTTATATGAACGTTCATATATGAACGTTCATGTATGACTGTTTATATATGAACGGTCCCGTGTTTTTTTACTTCTCTATTTCTCTAAATATTTGCACTTCTCTATTGAACATTTCCCTATATATATATATATATATATATATAGGGGTGGGTTCAATGAAAACTCATTTTTCATTGTGCACGTGAGGATCAATCTTAGTCATTGTTCAAAATTTAGAAAACTAATCAATGGTTACAACATAATAAGATTAATTGAGAATTGATTGGGGGCAAAACTACAAATTTGAATGAGCCTACCTTTTTTGACTTTTTATTTTCTTTTTTAATTAAATTTTTTTTACCTCTTTAAAGTTTAAAATAAAATATCTTAAAAATTATTAATATTTTAATCAAACAAATAAAACGAGAATTTCGTTATCTTCGATATGACATCCATCTCGATATAGTTTTTTTCTTATTATAACCCCTTTTTACGTGAAACGCTATATATGTGTTATATTCATTATGAATATGTATACACGTCCCCGGGTGTCCACATTCAGTATGAATAACAAAGGTGAACGTTCATTCACTATTCATGATGAATAATACAGTATTTAGGATGAATAGTATAACATTCTGGATGAATAATACACGAATTCATGATTCATGTATTACTCATCATGAATCGTGTATTATTCATCATGAATGATACATTATTCATGATGAATAATATGCAAATGACCTGTGAAGGTGTGGACACAAGCGCACTCTCTTTTGTTCCCCGATTCACAATCGAAACTTGGTTTTATTCATTATGAATATGTATGCACATCCCCGAGTGTCCACATTCAATATGAACAACAAAGGTGAACGTTCATTCACTATTCATGATGAATAATTAAATATTCAGGATGAATTATACAACATTCAGGATGAATAATACATGAATTCACGAATCATGTATTATTCACACTGAATGTTGTATTATTCATCCTGAATGATATATTATTCATGATGAATAATACATGAATGACTTGTGAAGGTGTGGAGACGTGGCCCGTTCTCTTTTGTTCCCCGGTTCACAACCGAAACTCGATAGGTTCTCAATTCGTCTCGATGGGTGTTGGGTTAAGGTGATAAAGAACGTGATGCCTTACGACATTGAAGAATGTGATGTCGAGTTACGGACTTACGGTGTCGAGGTGTTGTATACACTTGAATGTACATAAATATTCATAATGAATATAACACATATATAGCATTTCATGTAAAAACGGTTAAAACAAAAAAAAACTATATCGAGATGGATGTCATATCGAATATCACGAAATTATCGTTTTTTAGATGTAATTTGTTTGATTAAAATATTAGTAATTTTTAAGATAATTTATTTTAAACTAAAGGGGTAAAAAATTTTAATAAAAAAGAAAATAAAAGGTCAAATATCCTCTTTTTTTACCCCTAATCACCTTAATTAAAAACTCTATTTAATATGAGTTGTTAGATCAATAGAGATGAAAGGACCGAGATTCGTCCTCATGTGCACAATGAAAATTGAGTTTTCATTTGAACTTCATCTCTCTCTCTCTCTCTCTCTATATATATATATATATATATATATGTGTGTGTGTGTGTGTGTGTGTGTGTGTAGAGGAAGGTTCAAACGAGAATGCTAACATTTTTAAGAAAACTCGAGAATAGCAAATAATGTGCAAAATCACATGTAATTATACATTAACGACAAAAAATTGGAAGTGGGCGACTTTGACTGCGACTAAGTCACGAGGCAAAGTCGCGTGAATCATATATGATTTTGTACGTGAATCATGTATGATTTTATACATTAACGACCGTTCTCGTGTTTTCTTAAATAGTTAGCGTTCTCGTTTGAACCCACCTATATGTATGTATGTATGTATGTATGTATGTATGTATGTATGTATGTATGTATGCATGTATGTATGTATGTATGTATGTATAATTATATAAAGTTATATACAATTATATTGGGTTCATTTTTTATATTTTTTATAATGTTATCGTATATTAATATGTACTTTGTAACACCCTCAAAATTGGAAAGAGCAACAACGAAAAACATCGATAAAATAAGCAAATGAGGATAAAAATATCTTCTACAAACCATCCTTAGAAATACCTCAAAATTTAAAACGTAACAACTCTCACAATTAATAACTCAAGTCATACAACATGACCAAATAAAGTCGGGTGTTACTTAACCCAAATACAAGTTGCTATTCCCAAAATAAATGCGGAAGACTTCACTAAGCAATTCATCTCCCAAGCACACTACTAGCACTCATCTCTTCACAGTGTCACTAGAACTATTCCCAACTTGAAGCTGTTGCACATGTCGGCAAATAAAAAGGTTAGGCTAACGCCTAGTGAGTTCAAGAGTTTACATCATGATTAAATAATTCGTTAGACAAAAAGTGTAACACCCCGCTTACCACGACACAATATTGTCCGCTTTGCCCCACTGGCTCACGGCTTTGTTCTTGGCGACCTGGCAAGGACTTCACAAGGACTTCCCAGGAGGTCACCCATCCTGGTACTACTCCCACCCAAGCACGCTTAACCACAGAGTTCCCAAGGAACCCGCATGCTTGTGGCCCCAAAACGCGTTGTGTCTGGTAAGGCCAAGGTTTACTAATATACCCAGCATCTCTCCTGTCCACGGCCGATGTGGGATATGCCTAAGGTGTTACACATCTGTAACATCCCAGGCCAACCGTACCAGATATTGTCCGCTTTGTCCACACACCCGGACTCACGGTTTTAAAACGCGTCTGATAGGGGAGGTATCAAGTTCCTCTTATAAGGCAACCTTTGTTCCCCTCCCCAACCAATGTGGGATCTTACAATCCACCCCCCTTGGGAGCCCAGCGTCCTCGCTGGCACACCAGTCCGGTTCCCGGCTCTGATACATCTGTAACATCCCAGGCCAACCGTACCAGATATTGTCCGCTTTGTCCACACACCCGGACTCACGGTTTTAAAACGCGTCTGATAGGGGAGGTATCAAGTTCCTCTTATAAGGCAACCTTTGTTCCCCTCCCCAACCAATGTGGGATCTTACAATAAAAGATGGATGTTCTTTCGAGAGATCCCACTAGATTATATGGACATGTGGAGCCCCAACTTGTAATCCATCCACTGTCGTGAGCGAGGGGTTTTCGCAGCTCTGTGAAACCAGCCTTACGCAGTGCCCCCTACTCTAGGAACTATCAACTATGTGACCCAAGCCTTCGTCCAAGACACCTGGTCCAACTCATAACTTGGAACGGGCAAGCTAGTTTATACACCAACATAACCGCTCTAACTGTGCTCGGTCGTAGTCCAACCATCCTTAATACCCTCACTTGAGTCACAGACAAGCGCTACCAGGTGCAACTTAAATCATGATTTCCAAAAAAAGAATTTGTATTAAAAATACCAACAACCCATTTTCCAAACGCACACAAATTCCAGGACGAAAGCTCCAATGAAAATCATTTCTCAACAATGGACTCAATTCCAAAATTCACTCCACGTGTGAATAAATATTAAATTTCCAATCAATATCAACGCGAATAAAGCTCCAATAATCGAAACATCCAAACAAGGATGAGGCATAATATACCACTCATAAATAAATATAATACATCACCGACAACATGGATAAAAGAAATACCCGAAACAACACATTTCGGTGACGGGGGAGACCCGATTTCATCGAGTGTGGTGGATACACAAGTTAAACCACAATTACAAGTTACAAGCATGTTTCATGGATGGAAAAGCCTATGACATCAACCCTATCCAGGTCTTTAGTCAATCTTGGACATCAACCCAAACCGGATCTTTAGTCCATGGAGACGTCAACTCAAACCGAGTCTTTAGTCTAAGGAGACATCAATCCAAACCGGATCTTTAGTCTATTGTGACATCCCCAGACCAGATCTTTAGTCAAGTGAGGCATCAATCCAAACCGGATCTCCATCCTAGTGAGACATCAACCCAAACCGGATCTTTAGTCAACAGAGACATCAACCTAAACCGGATCTTTAGTCTATTGAGGCATTAACCCAAACCGGATCTTTAGCCTAAAACCACCAAGTTTAACCCAAACCAGATCTTTACCTTGGGATCCACCATCCAAAACAAGTTGGTTTACTTTAGAAATTTACACATGACTCCAAAAGAATAACCAACGCATTCAAATCATGTAATTCCCAAATAAGATGCAATACATGCAAATCATAACCGAAGCTCTACATCGAGCTATCAAAATCGGATAAATGTCTTCAAGACCCAACAGAGACAAAAACTGTAACAACCCAAATCCCATATACACAACAAGTCACATATGTAACATAACATTGACATAACAAACGAATATCATATTACAAGTACGGTCCCGTAGTCTTTTACAATCAGAAGAAGTCATTCTACTACGGACTTCATATTAAATACATACATAACATTTAACCATTATAATACAACTGCTAAACATGTCAAATTCTTCTTCATATATCCCTTCACAAAAGCCATTCCTCGATTACTCTAATTACTTGCCCTTACCCGATCCGCCACCTGGAATACATATTTTTAAAACAAAATGAGGGTGTGACCTAATGGTCTAAGTGAGAAAATCCCTGTTAATTTGAAACCATTTATATAACTTCATTCATATAAATCACACAGCACAATCAAATACATCAATATGAACTCACACATCCTGTACCTTCCCTTCTCGTTTCTCCTGGCCATATTAGTTGGTAGCAAGCCAACCAATAATTTACAACGCTGTACAACATCTACAGCCAAGCAACGCTATACAGGTTCTATAGCCAAACACACCGGTCCTACGTCCGGCCAACGTATTATAACATAGCATAATACTCATGTAAATATAATACCTCAATATATTATAATTCACATATATCACACATATAAACCAATAACCACCGATTATCACCTTTCCAAACCATACGTATATGTATTCCAGTTGAAAAAACTTTTAAAGTAAAACTGACATGTTTTGATTATTACACACGCTCACAAGCTCCTTTCAAACTGGTCGTATCTCTTACCACGACTTCCACAGAATCTGAAACAATTTAAGGTACATATACCGCTTTACTAGCCAACATATAAAGCTTACCAGATCCTGTTCTCAGCTGTATCACTAAACTTAACAACTACCGGGACTACACAGAGTACCGGGGCTTCTTAGTACCGGGACTTTAGCAATACCAGGAGTTCACTATACCGGAAGTCGACACTACCGGGACTCCACACTACCGGGAGTCGACCATACCGGGAGTCTACCGGGACTTCCCCGGGACTCTAAGAACACAGTCGGTTCATTTTCTCAGAAATCGATTGAGACTAACAATAAACAATGAAATCGACGTTTCTAAACCGATAGATATCTTCTACTCATGATTATAAACACAAAATATAAAGGGACTTACCTCAAAATCGTTTCTAACCCAATCGATTGATGCTCGAACCGTAACTTTCTTCTTTCGCTTTCTTCGCCTCCAAAACTCCCGCATACACACACTCTTTCTATTTTAGGTATGTGAATACTATCTGATGCTTAAGAGGTAATATCAAACCACTACTTACCAAATGGACCTTGAACTTCTCAAATTTAACCCAAACACCCCTAAACTCATAATTTTTCCCAAACATACCCTAAACATCTAACTTTAAAGTTATCTTTATTTAACGGAAAGAGGATTTAACTAACGGACTTACCCGAGGTATTACATCATCTCCCCCTTAAAAAGAATTTCGTCCCGGAATTCAGTTAAGTGAAAAGGTGAGGGTATTTGGCTCTCATTTCCGTCTCTGATTCCCACGTGGCATCCTGACCTCTATGATGCCTCCACTGAACTTTCACTTGCCTGATCTCCTTATTCCGCAACACTTTAACTTTACGATCCACTATAGCTTCCGGCTCTTCCACATAATTCAGTTTTTCGTCGACTCGGATATCTGGTAGAGAGACTGCCTGGTCTGGAGTAACCAAACACTTTCGGAAGTTCGATACATGAAACGCATTATGGATTCTGCTCAATTCTGGTGGAAGATCTAATCGGTAAGCGACTTCACCGATCCTTTCTGTTATTGCAAACGGTCCAATATACCTAGGGCTAAGTTTACCTTGTCGTCCAAATCTGATGACTCCTTTCCACGGCGAAACCTTTAACATTACGTAATCCCCAACTTGAAATTCCAATGGCTTTCGGCGTCGGTCAGCGTAGCTTTTCTGTCTGTCTTGAGCCACTTTCAATCGTTCACGGATCTGAGTAACCTTATCGGCGGTTAACTGAACTATTTCCGGCCCCGCCAACTGTTTCTCTCCCACTTCGTTCCAACATAGGGGCGTTCGGCATTTCCTACCATACAGTACTTCGAACGGTGCCGCTTGTATGCTGGAATGATAACTGTTGTTGTAAGCGAATTCGATCAATGGTAAATGCTTATCCCACGATCCCCCAAAATCAACAATGCAAGCCCGAAGCATATCTTCTAAGGTCTGAATTGTTCGTTCACTCTGCCCATCTGTTTGGGGATGATACGCCGTACTTAACTTTATCTGTGTCCCCATTTCCCTTTGAAAACTTCTCCAAAATCTTGAAGTAAAACGACTATCACGATCAGAAATGATAGAGATTGGAACTCCATGTCGAGTTACTATTTCGTCAATGTATAACTTAGCCAATCGCTCCATCGAATCGGTTTCCTTTATCGGTAGAAAGTGTGCAGACTTTGTCAATCTGTCGACGATCACCCAAATAGAATCAAATCCTTTCGGAGTCCTTGGTTGCTTCGTTATGAAATCCGTGGTAATCTGCTCCCACTTCCACATAGGTATTTCCAGCCGTTGTAGTTGACCAAACGGCTTTTGGTGTTCGATCTTTACTTTCTTACAAGTATCACATCTTTCCACATACTGAGCAATCCCTCTTTTTATCCCCGGCCACCAATAGAATCGCTTTAGGTCTTTATACATCTTGTTTGTACCTGGGTGAATAGAGAAACGGGATTGATGAGCTTCTTGTAGAACACGATCACGTAACCCACCCAAACGAGGTACCCACACTCTGTTTCCCAGACACAATAACCCACGATCATCTTTTATTAACAATGCTGACATCCCCGCTAACCGTTATGATTTCAGATGTTCATCCTGATAAGCCTCCACTTGACACTTCTGCAATTCGTCAAATATGTTGGGTAGGAGTTCAGTTCGTAGCGAAATAACTTTTATTGTTCCACTCCTTTCTTGACGACTCAGCGCATCTGCCACCACATTCGCCTTTCCCGGGTGATAAAGGATTTCACAGTCGTAATCATTCAGCAATTCTAGCCATCTCCTTTGTCTCATATTTAGTTCCTTCTGATCAAAGAGGTGTTGGAGACTCTTATGATTAGTATATATTTGACATTTGGAACGATACAGATAATGTCTCCAAATCTTTAACGCGAAGACAACTGCTGCAAGCTCCATGTCGTGCGTAGGATACTGTCTTTCATGATCTTTTAATTGTCGAGAAGCATAAGCAATAACTTTCCCACGCTGCATAAGCACACATCCCAATCCCAGTTTGGACGCATCACTATAAACAACAAAGTCTTCTGAACCTTCCGGTAGTGATAGAATCGGCGCGCTGCACAGTTTCTCTTTCAAAATCCGGAATGCTTCGTCTTGTTCTACTTTCCATTCAAACTTCAGGTTCTTTCGAGTCAGCTTAGTCAAAGGCGTTGCGATACGAGAGAAGTCTTTTATAAATTTCCGATAGTAACCGGCTAAGCCCAGAAAACCACGTACTTCGGTTGTTGTCTTCGGCGGTTCCCACTTTTCAATTGCTTCCACCTTTGTTAGATCAACTTGGATACCTTTCTCAGAAATCACGTGCCCCAGAAACTGAACTTTCCGTAGCCAGAATTCACATTTAGAAAATTTTGCATACAACTTTTCCCTTTTCAGTAGCTCCAGAACCAAACGAAGATGTTACGCGTGCTCTTCCTTGGATCGGAAATAGATAAGGATATCATCGATAAATACAATAACAAATTTATCGAGATACGGCTTACATACCCGATTCATTAAATCCATAAAGGCAGCTGGAGCGTTCGTCAGTCCGAACGGCATCACTAAGAATTCGTGATGACCATACCTTGTTCGAAAAGCAGTCTTTAGAACGTCTTCTTCTTTAACTTTCAACTGGTGATAACCGGATCTTAGATCAATCTTGGAGAAATAGCAAGCTCCAACTAACTGATCGAAGAGGTCATCAATTCGGGGTAACGGATACTTGTTCTTTATCGTGCGCTTATTCAACTCTCGGTAGTCGATGCACATTCTCATCGAACCATCCTTCTTTTTCACAAATAACACTGGTGCTCCCCACGGTGAAGAACTAGGTCTGATGAAGCCTTTATCTGATAGGTCTTGTAGTTGTGCCATCATCTCTGGAGGTGCCAGACGATAAGGTGCACGGGCTACAGGAGTGGTTCCAGGAATCAGGTCTATACCAAACTCTACTTGTCTAACAGGCGGGAGACTATTCAAGTCTTCGGGGAATACTTCAGGGAATTCACTAACAATAGGAATATCTTCCATCCTATTCTTTTCTGGCTTAATATCTATCACGTAAGCCAGGTAACTCTGACAACCCTTATTCACACACTTACGGGCTTTTATCATAGATATAAAGCTAGACTGATGATTTCGACGATCACCATAAATCACTACTGGTCCCTTCTCAGGTAATGCCACATTTATTAACTTCTTATCACATACTATGTTAGCCTAATTCTCGGCTAACCAGTCCATTCCCACTACGACGTCAAACTCTATCAAAGTTATAGGAAACAATTGTATCAGCACTCTACACTCCTCTATATTTATCACACAGTCATCAAGTACTTCTTAACTGACACTTGATTATCATTTGCCGTATCTACTGATTGAGCATGTTCTAGCATTTTAGGTTTCAAACACAGGCAAGCAGCAAATGCAGGAGACACAAACGATCGGTTTGCACCGAAATCAAATAACACCTTAGCACGTGTAGAGTTTATTAAAAAGGTACCTGTGACCACATCCGGAGTTTCCTCCGCTTCTTTCTCAGTCATTTGAAATGCGCGACCCCTGGTTACTGGCGGTTCCAGTCTTGGTGTAACGTCCCAAAAATTACAATAAATTTTAACTTTTAAAAATAGGCATTTTAATAAATAAAACCTTATTAAATATCCAACACCGTTTCATTTGCAAATTCAATAATAAATATTCTCAGTAATAATAAACAGCGGAAATTAAATCGTTTAATAATAACTCTAATCTCATGATTATAAAAACTCTTCACGCGCGCCAGTGTGTACCCGTCACGCCTTGGAGCCACTAGTACTTGAAACCACAGTAAATAGAAAAGGTATGCACAAGGCTTAGTGAATTCCATCACATGCGCAGGTAGGAATTATATACACATCACCCCTAACCGCACATAAGCAACAATACCACAGTTACATAATGTAAGTAAACACATACAAGGAATTATGTACCCAACTCCTCGGTCCCACCGAGTTCACACAACATTTCCATCCACTTCCCCGGTCCCACCGAGTCCTCGGTCCCACCGAGTTGTAATGTAACACACTCGTACCACCGAGTTCCCACAACGTTTCTATCCACTTTCTCGGTCCCACCGAGATGTAATGTATCACACTCGTCCCACCGAGTTCCCACAACGTTTCTATCCACTTCCTAGGTCCCACCGAGTCCTCGGTCCCACCGAGTCCTCGGTCCCACCGAGATGTAATGTAACACACTCGTCCCACCGAGTTGTACGTATTACACATTTATACTAAGCATTTAAACCAATCAAATATTACGTACCACAAACAACTAGTTCACACCACAAAGACAGTAGTACATACAAATTACTATGACATGCATACAACCCCTAACTACACAGTGAGAGAACTCACCTCAAAAGCAAAGTAGATGTCCTCAACAGCAAGACGAGCCGGCCAACACCAACTCACCTTTTTCCACCTAAATAAGTGATATCAAACGTCACAACGAAGTCCTAGCCCAAAGTCACAACTATAAGCTTACACACGAAAAATCCAGCTTTTACTCTAAGATTTACGGGTCTGTTCGGGACCTGTTTAGCCCCTCTTAAACTCATCAACCCAGAATTATTATTCTATAATCAGTTAGTTCTATGTCTTAGGGTTCCAGGGACATATCGTACGCGTTCTAACGATTTTCCTACAATTTACTATGAATTTTCTAAAAACGGGACACGAAACTGTCATGTGCAGACCTGCTGTGTAAACATCCGTTTTACGCCTAGTTAGAGGCTGAACCAGACTTCCGCTAAAACACGAAAAGTGTGCCCGGCGCAGAATGTGAACCGTGAGCACCAGATTCGCCTCAATCCGAGCTACGACGGAAAAGTTATGGCCGTCGCAAAACAGTGACAGATTCATACTTTCCACATAAAATGACGATTTATAAACGGTTCAAGGTTAATCGGTTCGGGTTACGGTTTAGCTAATAAGATTCAGGTTTTAGGTAATCTGGGCTGGACCGTTGCCAGCACCACCCACTGCCACCTCCGGCGGCAGTGGTTTGCGGTGGCGGCGGCGACAATTGAGGTTTACGACTTCGACGATAACAAGAACGGAACAACCCGACTACCCTATCCCGTCCCACACACACAGCCACACGCGCATACCCGCTGCTGACCACGCGGCGGCGCACGGCGGCGGCCACACCGCCGGCAGCCATGTCTGCGGCGGTGGTGGTGGTTCATGGCGTTTCGACAACAAGTCCAACAACAAAACGAAAGAAGACGGAATTACCTCGACGCGACTCCTTCTCCCCCTTTTTCCGGCAGAAACGGCGACGACGGCAGCGGCGGTCTCCCTCCCGGCTGCTCCCTCCTTCTCTCTCACGGCGTCGCCCTCTCTCTCCCTCGACAGCCTCTCTCTCTCTCTCTCTCTCTCTCGGCAGTCTCTCTCACTCTCGGCAGTCTCTCTCTCTTCACGACACTCTCTCTCTCCCTCTCACTATTCTCTCTCTCTCGCCGGCGGACAGCAGCGCCGGCTGCTGGGTGTTGCTGGTGGTGGTTCTCGGTGGCGACGAAGGAAAACGAGGAGGGGAGGGGAGGTCTCGGCCGTGAACACAAGGAAGACCAAAATAGGGTTTTGCTATCTCGTTTATGTGATTGACGCAGCCAAGAAAACGAAAAAGGAGTAGGATCGGTCCTTATGGGCCGATCCATGCACTACATTCATGAACTGGCACTTTTAGCCCCTACACTTTAAAGTAGTTTCACATTAAGCCCCATAACCCAAACTTTTAACAAATAAGATCCTTGCCGCCTAACCTGTTAAAATTCGATTAGAGGAATTTATAAAATAGCTAAATAAAAAGATTAATTAAAATCCATACCGAGACACGGGCTTTACAACTCTCCCCCACTTGAATTAGATTTCGTCCTCGAAGTCTATGCCCGTGAATAGCTATAGATAGTTCTCCCTCATCTCAACCTCAGGTTCCCAAGTTCACTCGGAACCCTTTCGGTGTTTCCACTGGACCTTCACTAACTGGAATCTAAAATTTCTCACACTGCCTAAAAAAATTTCTCGAATACTTTTCTTACCACAAAACTCCTTCAAGTACACCGCGAATAAGATCGGAAGAACACTCCAACAACTGGATTCATTCCTAGCCAAACGACTTCGGTTGTCTCCCAACCTTAGATGTTCTATACATCCCGATTCAATTTCAAGCTCTAACCATTCTAAAGTTGCTCATCAATATACCTTACAGGATACTCGAATCCGATCATTCTTACCATTAACTGTCGATTAACTTCCACGAGTTCTAAAAGACTCCCAAATTTTTTTTCACGCGAATCGTCAAACCAGTAAATTTAAAATCACTCACGAAGGTCATTCCACCATAACCATTCACCACAAGTAAACATCTCAGGTTTACTACTACCATCAACATAATTTCCTTAAAATCGGCTACAATTCTCCAATTACACTAAAGGTGTTTGGCCCTAAAGCCCCGAAAGTCGACACCTAAATATACTACTTACCTCAAAAAGGTTACTGTGCATTTATGCTCTTAATTACAAAGGGCATCATTCCCTTAACCGATACTATTCGGCCTACAATACCAAAACGCGTTTAAATAAAATTTAAGCAAGCAATACTCTAAAATCAACATTAGTCCCAAACTCAACACGGGTTAAACGAAAGAGTTTTCCAAAATGACTCACACCCTTAAAATTCTCCAAAAGATCGTATGCAATGAAACTACTATTACCAGGTCGATAGTTACGCAAAAATGGACACGCTCGTCCCACATATGAAAATCATGTTGAAATTCATTTCATTGCAGCTTAGTTTACTCACAAAACGCAAAGCGAAATAAATAATTTCTTTAAAAAAATGAACCGTCACGGTTCTAGTATGGATTGACTCATGACATGTACTTAAAGTAACCGCTCGACCTTACACCGGGTGCGACAAAAGTGTGCACATAATTTCAAAATCAGTCCCACGACATTTGACCCCAAAATTTCTCTTTTTAAACATAAAATGTCGTGGCACAGGGTTCACCAACAAATTTTTACGCGCGTCGGCTAGTCATACAAAACGATGAAACGGTTTACAAATATATTTTTGATAAAACACAACGGTCTCGTGTAAGTTTCAAACTTAAAGATAGAAACCAATCCGTTTCCATCATTTGCAAATATCGACTAAAACCTCATAAAATCTCAAAAGTTGGGGTTCTTTAAATTGATTTCCAAGATTTCCCCAAATGGTCACATAAACAAATAAGATATGCACCTCGTGAAATTAAACCCACACGACTCAACATGCCGTAAAACAAAACTCATTTACCCAAATCACTCAAATAGTTTTATACAGACATCGTGGGATGTAACTTTCCGTCTCAACTCTAACATATGTGGAGGAGTTCCAATGTTAAAGTCACAAGCCGTAGTCACTTGCCCAACATTTTAAACACCACAAAACACGGATATCATCTTACCCGAAAGAACCGTTGGAAAATTACGAAATGAAACAAATTCTAACAAAGTTTGCAACTCCCGTGATAAAACGATTTCATCTACTTTCAAAACCATAATTCGAGATTTCGTGTGTGTTGAACATTTCCCAAAATTCCAAAACACAATCCATAAAAGGATTGGATACACAAGAATTAGTTAATGAAATTTATTTTCAAAATAAACTTTGTGCATGACTCAGTCGGCATTCGACGTCTCGACTCGTGCCCCTCCAAATCTCTCCGGTCCACTATCGTCATCCGGACATTTACACCTCTTAGGCAAGTTGGGAAATTACGTCCAATAATCCTTATGATTTTTCCTCAATTCAAAGTCGGCTCCATAAGCCCATGATTCTAGCACAATCATCAATCTTGACCCGAAATGGCCTACTTAAAACAAACCTCATCCTTATCGTCACTCTAAGGGATTAATACTAGAATCGTCCTTCTATTCGAACGACTACTAGTTTATAACCTTCATCACTACCCCAACGATCATCTCCTCAAGCAAATCAAGTACACACCTGTACTAGTAGGTTCACTATTGTTGTTCCTCCTTGTGATGGCTATTCTGGGTAGATATTGCAACGAGTTATTAGCACATAATAACTCACACTAACAACGCTCACGCTCAACTCCTTGGATTTCTCGTGACTTTCCCCGACTCGAGCACGGATCCTGTGCTTCAGATAGTAGGAGCTCTACTACTACCTTCCACACCTATCCTCACTCGTTTCGAGTCCCGTCCCGAAGTGCCCAAGTAGTTCCTTGCCGAAAACTATACACATATGCCCGCACCGGCATATGTACACACTCTTCCTAGCTCCCTAGGAATTCCACCCAACTCCACTACCCTTGCTATGACGAAATCCCCATTAGTCATGACGAGTCGCCTCGCGAATGCACAGTCGCACACAATGTAAAACCAGATAGACATTCGAATATAAGATTCTATCCTACAACGGTTGGACTCAAACAAGAGCTGCGCAATAGAACTAAATCCGACATTCTAAGGCTATTCGGTTCCTACCACATACAACCTATAGTGCATTCACTTAACAACCTATCAAGGCTAGCATAAACTCCTATTAGCAAGCAACAAACATGCAGTACAGTGTAATAAGCACCAAGCAATCTAGCATACATACTCCTATGTTCTAGAAAGCAATCTCGCATACATACTCATATGTAAACACTCTTCCCAGCTCACTAGGAATTTCATCTCATCCCACTACCCTTGCTACAACGGAATCCCTATTAGCCATAACGAGTTGCCTCGCGAATACCCAGTCGCATGCAGCGTGAATCAAATAGACATCTGAATACAAGATTCTATCCTAGAACGGTTGGACTCAAACAAGAGCTGCGCAATAGAACTAAATCAAATATTCTAAGGCTATGTGATTCTTACTGCATACAACCTATAGGGCCTTCGCTTAACAACCTATTATAACTAGCATTAATTCCCACTAGCAAGCAATCATCATACAGTACAGTGTAAACCACATAGGCAATCTAGCATGCATACCCTATGATCTAGAAAGCGATAAATACACTAAGTATTGTACCTTTCCCTTTGGCTCCGGCTGACTGTACACACTGCGCCCTCGATCACCGTTTCCCAAACGGGTTTTCCTTTCTTTTATTTTCCAAAAACTTTAAAGAAAATTTTATAGCCGCAAACTTGAGATCAAACACACCGAAATGTATTTGATTCGCTCAAGCTGTGCTCTGATACCAAGTTG
This sequence comes from Saussurea involucrata, assembly GCA_033807775.1. NCBI lineage: Eukaryota > Viridiplantae > Streptophyta > Magnoliopsida > Asterales > Asteraceae > Saussurea > Saussurea involucrata. The sequence continues at coordinate 32,473,071 of CM066325.1, read as the reverse complement.
TAACGTCCCAAAAATTACAATAAATTTTAACTTTTAAAAATACGCATTTTAATAAATAAAACCTTATTAAATATCCAACACCGTTTCGTTTGCAAATTCAATAATAAATATTCTCAGTAATAATAAACAACGGAAATTAAATCGTTTAATAATAACTCTAATCTCATGATTATAAAAACTCTTCACGCGCGCCAGTGTGTACCCGTCAAGCCTTGGAGCCACTAGTACCTGAAACCACAGTAAATAGGAAAGGGTAAGCACAAGGCTTAGTGAATTCCATCACATGCGCAGGTAGGAATTATATACACATCACCCCTAACCGCACATAAGCAACAACACCACAGTTACATAATGTAAGTAAACACATACAAGGAATTATGTACCCAACTCCTCGGTCCCACCGAGTCCTAGGTCCCACCGAGTTGTAATGTAACACACTCGTCCCACCGAGTTCCCACAACGTTTCTATCCACTTCCTCGGTCCCACCGAGATGTAATGTATCACACTCGTCCCACCGAGTTCCCACAACGTTTCTATCCACTTCCTCGGTCCCACCGAGTCCTCGGTCCCACCGAGATGTAATGTAACACACTCGTCCCACCGAGTTGTACGTATTACACATTTATACTAAGCATTTAAACCAATCAAATATTACGTACCACAAACAACTAGTTCACACCACAAAGACAGTAGTACATACAAATTACTATGACATGCATACAACCCCTAACTACACAGTGAGAGAACTCACCTCAAAAGCAAAGTAGATGTCCTCAACAGCAAGACGAGCCGGCCAACACCAACTCACCTTTTTCCACCTAAATAAGTGATATCAAACGTCACAACGAAGTCCTAGCCCAAAGTCACAACTATAAGCTTACACACGAAAAAATCCAGCTTTTACTCTAAGATTTACGGGTCTGTTCGGGACCTGTTTATCCCCTCTTAAACTCATCAACCCAAAATTATTATTCCATAATCAGTTAGTTCTATGTCTTAGGGTTCCAGGGACATATCGTACGCGTTCTAACGATTTTCCTACAATTTACTATGAATTTTCTAAAAACGGGACACGAAACTGTCATGTGCAGACCTGCTGTGTAAACAGCCGTTTTACGCCTAGTTAGAGGCTGAACCAGACTTCCGCTAAAACACGAAAAGTGTGCCCGGCGCAGAATGTGAACCGTGAGCACCGGATTCGCCTCAATCCGAGCTACGACGGAAAAGTTATGGCCGTCGCAAAACAGTGACAGATTCATACTTTCCACATAAAATGACGATTTATAAACGGTTCAAGGTTAATCGGTTCGGGTTACGGTTTAGCTAATAAGATTCAGGTTTTAGGTAATCTGGGCTGGACCGTTGCCAGCACCACCCACTGCCACCTCCGGCGGAGGTGGTTTGCGGCGGCGGCGGCGACAATTGAGGTTTACGACTTCGACGATAACAAGAACGGAACAACCCGACTACCCTATCCCGTCCCACACACACAGCCACATGCGCATACCCGCTGCTGACCACGCGGCGGCGCACGGCGGCGGCCACACCGCCGGCAGCCATGGCTGCGGCGGTGGTGGTGGTTCATGGCGTTTCGACAACAAGTCCAACAACAAAACGAAAGAAGACGGAATTACCTCGACGCGACTCCTTCTCCCCCTTTTTTCCGGCAGAAACGGCGACGACGGCAGCGGCGGTCTCCCTCCCGGCTGCTCCCTCCTTCTCTCTCACGGCATCGCCCTCTCTCTCCCTCGACAACCTCTCTCCCTCTCTCTCTCGGCAGTCTCTCTCACTCTCGGCAGTCTCTCTCTCTTCACCACACTCTCTCTCTCCCTCTCGCTATTCTCTCTCTCTCGCCGGCGGACAGCAGCGCCGGCTGCTGGGTGTTGCTGGTGGTGGTTCTCGGTGGCGACGAAGGAAAACGAGGAGGGGAGGGGAGGTCTCGGCCGTGAACACAAGTAAGACCAAAATAGGGTTTTGCTATCTCGTTTATGTGATTGACGCAGCCAAGAAAACGAAAAAGGAGTGGGATCGGTCCTTATGGGCCGATCCATGCACTACATTCATGAACTGGCACTTTTAGCCCCTACACTTTAAAGTAGTTTCACATTAAGCCCCATAACCCAAACTTTTAACAAATAAGATCCTTGCCGCCTAACCCGTTAAAATTCGATTAGAGGAATTTATAAAATAGCTAAATAAAAAGATTAATTAAAATCCATACCGAGACACGGGATTTACACTTGGTATTACTGGTTTAACAATCGATGGCCTGCCTGAAGATCCACCTTGCTGTATCCTCCCCCTTGGACAGTCCGACTGAAGGTGATCCGGTGAATTGCATAAGAAACATAGTCGCGTTACCTTACAATCTTTGATGACGTGTTCGGTCTTCCCACACTTATAACACGCTCGTAAATCACCTTGGCAATTTCCTTGGTGGACACGGTTACACTTCTGACATGGTCTTTCCGCTGGTCGAAACGGCGGACGGTTATCATACCTCTGAAATCGGGACTTCTTCGGATCGTATTGTGGTCCTTCCCACTTTCTCTTCCCGATACTTTTATCGCCAGCATCTCTTCTCATATATCGTTCAACATTCTCCGCGGCATCAACTGCAGCTGAGAAGGTATCAGGTCCTTTTGCAGTCACTAGCCTTCTGACCTCTGAGTTCAGCCCGAAGATAAACCTTTCCGTCTTCATCGCCTCCGTAGCAACGTAGTATTCTACGAACCGAGACTTTTCCAGGAAGCTAGCGGTGTAGTCTCGAACGGATAAGTTTCCTTGTTGTAAGTTCATAAATTCCCCTTCCAGTTGTTTGACGGCTGCTTGGGGACAAAATGCGTTCCTGTAGGCTATCACAAATTCTTCCCAAGAGAGGGTAGAATAAACATCAGATCCTTTAGAATGAATAAAGGATTCCCACCAATACAAAGCATCCCCCTTTAACATTGCTGCTCCATACAATACTCTATCTTCGTCAGCGCACTTACTCGTCTTGAAAATAGCTTCTATGTCCTTCATCCATCTCATTGCTTTCACTGGATCCCTGTCTCGTGAGTAAGTCGGAGGTCTATAGCTTAAAAACATTTTGTAGCCGCACATCTTTTGTACTGGTACAACAGTCGATGTGATTGGCATTTCATCTTCCGGTCCGGGATCCGGTATTCCAGTTTCATTATGACGGTTCCGATCAAACATTGTTTGTATGCTAGCCTGCAATCTTCCCATTTCTGCCATTAGATCATCCCTGGTAACAAACTCTGTACCCTGTGGCTGGACTCTGCCTCCGGCTCGACCTCCAGCTCTACCTCCGGTTCTACCCCCGACTCTGCCCCCAGTTCTGCCTCCCCTGTCCCCCGTTCCTATCGGCGGATTCGTACTATTCGGATTTCTTCCTCCTCCTCGATTCGAATTTCGTGTACCGCTTGCCATTCTGTAGATTTAAACAAGGTTAATATACACATAAGCACATACCCCATATAACAAGGTATTCCAGTTCAAACATGTACCTGTAAGATCACAATTACACTGGCCAGGTGTGATATGAAATTACCTTACATGATGTTCCTTCTACCTTTTATACTTCATCATCCCAAGGTTCTATAATGATAGGGACATCCTACTTCACATGCAGTTTAAGTCTAGGTACAGATACAAATACCTAAATCCCTTAAACTAAGGCTCTGATACCATTTGTAACAACCCAAATCCCATATACACAACAAGTCACATATGTAACATAACATTGACATAACAAACGAATATCATATTACAAGTACGGTCCCGTAGTCTTTTACAATCAGAAGAAGTCATTCTACTACGGACTTCATATTAAATACATACATAACATTTAACCATTATAATACAACTGCTAAACATGCCAAATTCTTCTTCATATATCCCTTCACAAAAGCCATTCCTCGATTACTCTAATTACTTGCCCTTACCCGATCCGCCACCTGGAATACATATTTTTAAAACAAAATGAGGGTTAGACCTAATGGTCTAAGTGAGAAAATCCCTGTTAATTTGAAACCATTTATATAACTTCATTCATATAAATCACACAGCACAATCAAATACATCAATATGAACTCACACATCCTGTACCTTCCCTTCTCATTTCTCCTGGCCATATTAGTTGGTAGCAAGCCAACCAATAATTTACAACGCTGTACAACATCTACAGCCAAGCAACGCTATACAGGTTCTATAGCCAAACACACCGGTCCTACGTCCGGCCAACGTATTATAACGTAGCATAATACTCATGTAAATATAATACCTCAATATATTATAATTCACATATATCACACATATAAACCAATAACCACCGATTATCACCTTTCCAAACCATACGTATATGTATTCCAGTTGAAAATACTTTTAAAGTAAAACTCACCTGTTTTGATTATTACACACGCTCGCAAGCTCCTTTCAAACTGGTCGTATCTCTTACCACGACTTCCACATAATCTGAAACAATTTAAGGTACATATACCGCTTTACTAGCCAACATATAAAGCTTACCAGATCCTGTTCTCAGCTGTATCACTAAACTTAACAACTACCGGGACTACACAGAGTATCGGGGCTTCTTAGTACCAGGACTTTAGCAATACCGGGAGTTCACTATACCGGAAGTCGACACTACCGGGACTCCACACTACCGGGAGTCGACCATACCGAGAGTCGACCATACCGGGAGTCTACCGGGACTTCCCCGGGACTCTAAGAACACAGTCGGTTCATTTTCTCAGAAATCGATTGAGACTAACACTAAACAATGAAATCGACGTTTCTAAACCGATAGATATCTTCTACTCATGATTATAAACACAAAATATAAAGGGACTTACCTCAAAATCGTTTCTAACCCAATCGATTGATGCTCGAACCGTAACTTTCTTCTTTCGCTTTCTTCGCCTCCAAAACTCCCGCATACACACACTCTTTCTATTTTAGGTATGTGAATACTATCTGATGCTTAAGAGGTAATATCAAACCACTACTTACCAAATGGACCTTGAACTTCTCAAATTTAACCCAAACACCCCTAAACTCATAATTTTTCCCAAACATACCCTAAACATCTAACTTTAAAGTTATCTTTATTTAACGGAAAGAGGATTTTACTAACGGACTTACCCGAGGTATTACAAAAACCGAGCCATAAGCTTAAAAGATCAAATGACCATTTGTTAAAAGTCGACATATGCAATGAAATGTAACTAACCCACATCATGCAAATACATGCTCCGAGGCATGACTAACTCAAAACCCCTTCATTACCACTTGCCCAATGAAGTCAAACCACACATATATATATATATATGTATATATATATATGTACATCAAATACTTTATAACTTGATAATGTATATAATTCTCAATGGTTTATAAACCCAAAAAGTACCAAGAGTGCATAAATGTCAAATGGTATTCACTTATGAGACAAAACACTCAAAAGGGCGTATTCTCAAATAAAACGCAAGTAAGTGCATAACACATCCAAAGCTCCATCTCATGCTACTAAAACCGGCAAACACCCCAAAGACCCATTTGAGTACAAATCAAACCCTTAGAGGCAAAATAAACGTTTGGCTAAATAAGCGAGCCATCACAGTTACATAAACCAAAATACATCGTTACCCAAAATCTTTGTCATCTTGACTTTCAATTGGCCTTCGACCCAAAATCAAAAGGTTTACAATTCCCAAAATGTTCATAAAGTCGAGATTGACCAAAATCCACAACTCACACGTTCCCATTTTCAATACGTAACATATCATAAACTTTGCATAATCTCAACAAACACTAAAAGTGTATTTTGACCAAACAGCCTCCACTTATGCAATAAATTAACAAAACACTTTCATCCGTGGTTTATTTATCAATTACCCAAAAATCCCAAATGTGGGTGTTTTACAAGATTTGTAAAGCTCGACACTTCAAATAATAAAACCCACTAAATAACTCAACAATTGATAGTTTTATGTAAAACACATAAACACTTTAAAATAAAAAAATTGGCATGTACAGCGTTTTCACAAATCAGCTTGAACTCACCTTGCTAGATTTAGGCTAAATCTAGATTTTCCCCAATTTGAGCTCCTTTGAAGAAACTTGAATCCTCACACCAAATCTTCCAAAACCTCAACCACAACAAGAATCCACTAACAAAACACTTCTACATCACCAACAAAACAACACAAGCTCCAACTCTTCAAAATGGACAAAAAAGTTAGATGAAACCCTAGAAAGATTTGGGTGAAGATGATGAAGTGAAAGGGTTTCAAGATTTGTTTCCCAAAACCATGGTAGATGAAGAAATCACTTGCAAATCTCAAATCTTGTGGCTAAATGGCTCAAAATTGACTTTGGGGGCTTAGGGTTTCGGTTTGGGAGAGAAAGGGATGAAGGGAGGAGTGAGGAAATGAAAATGGGGTTGAAATGGGTGAAAATCGTGTTTTTATACTCCAGGTACCCGACGGCTAAAGTGACGTGCGAGAGTGACAATTGTCACTTTCTATGGGCACTCTCGTCGTGGTCCTGCGGCTCTCGGTACAAAATCGGTGAGAGTGACATGCGATTGTGACAATTGTCACTTTCGCCGGTAACTTTAGCGGAGGTTGTACCGAAAGAATTTTTTTGCCATAACTTCTTTGTTTTAGCTCCGATTTTGCTCCGGAAAGAATCGTTGGACTCGTATTTGAATTATCCATCCAAAAGGATTATAACATATAGGATTTAATCAAAAATCCTATTTTTCATATTTTAAAATATCGACACATTCCAAAGATCGGGGTGTTACATGTTGGAAAAGTAGTACAAAAATATGTGTTTTACAGGTTTTTGGACGTAAATATTAATTATACAAACACCCTAATTTGTGTAAGTTTATATTGGATCTCGTTCACCTCCGTATGGGATTTGTAACGAGCTAAATTCCGTCCAAAATAGAGTTCGTATGAATGAGAAATTGAATCTCAAAGTAGACACATTGAAGTGGGTGTTGTTGGGAAAAAGGAGTTGTCCCACATAGGTGGGAACTTGAAAGTGGATCAAGTTTATATATGATTTTGCAAATAGAAACATTAAGTTGTATTGAAGGAAAGTCTCCCTTACGTGCGCGCGCAGGGAGGTGCGAATTCCGGGCCGGTTGAGCCTATCACAACTGAACTTGTATGCACGGGCGCGTCCTGCGGACACGAATGCAACCCCAATGTCGACCGAAAAGTTCAGAAGAATTTTTGTTAGATTTTCCAATTTCTATTTTGCAAAACCTGTTGGCTTTCCAGTTTCTTTTATTTATTATTCCTGATAACTCCCACACTCCAGGCAGTATATATACCAATGTCTGGAACCATTTTGTGAAGAGAAATCTCGAACATAGAAAACGATCAGGTGCGATCTCATATTACTCTCAGGCTTCATCTCGGTCCGGCAGTGCAACTACTCCGGCCGTTGTACCTTGGGAAACAGACACCACTCGATGAATCTGTTTTAAGGGGACTGTGTCAAACACAGGCCTCAGCCACTTTCTTCTTTCTGTATTTTTCTGTTTTCTTTAATTTAATTGTAACAATCTTAAAACAGATTTTGTCAGTGTTAGCCAAGCAACGACAGCCTAGAATTCCAATTTCTGGCTCTGTGTGCTTCGACCACATACAACAGAACAAGATTTTTTTTTATGTTTCTGTTCGGGTCTCTCGGCTACTGCAGCCCCATATGATAAGATATAGTTTACTGCTTTCGTTATTTTTCAGAAACACTTAACAGTTTATGTTTGCCTTCCACAAACGTTTTCCAGGTTCTGCTTTGGAAACAATAGTGTTTCCAGTTTCTGTTAAGAAAACAGTTTACTTATGCATACGAATTTAGTATTGCTTTGTGTTTCTTTCTGCCTTTTATAAGTGCAAATTAAAAGGAAAACGATACATAAATTAATAATAATTTCGTTATCATTTTTCAGTCATGAATCCGAGTGCAAACACTGTTATGACTACGAGCACCGTTGTGACCACCGTCCCGATTGTGTCAAGCAATGCTCCCGTACTTTCTTTCGGAACAATGTTCTTAACAGACTTGTCGATGCACTCTATAATGTATATAGTGCATCTAAAACTTCAAAAGAATTATGGGAATCTCTCGAAAAGAAATACAAAACCGAGGATGCGGGATCCAAGAAATTTGTGGTTGCCCGTTTCCTTGACTTCAAAATGATTGATTCAAAAACCGTTATGAGTCAAGTCCAAGAACTCCAAGTCATGTTACATGATATCCATGCCGAGGGGATGGTTATAAGTGAACCTTTCCAAGTTGCTGCAATAATGAAAAACTCCCTCCGGCATGGGTAGATTTTAAGAACTATCTTAAACACAAGAGAAAGGAGATGAGTGTTGAAGACCTCGTTGTAAGACTTCGAATAGAAGAAGATAATAAAGTTGCACAAAAGAAAGTTTTTGGCTCTAACTCTGCAAAAGCCAATGTTGTAAAGCATGGTCAAACATCAAAAGCCAACAAACCTAAGTTTGTGAAAGGGGGAGATTTGAAGAAAGGTAGAGGGTTCAATCTGGGACCCAAGGGTGGAATCTTTAAAAAAAGGTTCCAAAGTAATTGTTTCAATTGTGACAAACCAGGTCATAGAGCTGTGAATTGTAGGTTGCCAAAACGAGAGAAGGCTAGACAAGCAAACTGTGTGGATGATATAGCTCGTGATGTGTCTGGTCTTGATCGTGCGGCTATGATCTCTGAAGTGAACCTGGTGGGTTCAAATCCAAGGGAATGGTGGATAGACATAGATGCAACACGACATGTTTGCTCGGACAAAGGGATGCTCCATGGTTCAAGACTGCTGAAGATGGAGAAAAGATGTTCATGGGAAATTCTGCCACTGCTGAGATAAAGGAAAGCGGAAGAGTCGTGCTCAAGATGACCTCGGGAAAAGAGTTAACCTTGAAAGATGTGTTGTATGTTCCTGATATTCGTAAGAATCTTGTGTCCGGATGGTTGTTGAACAAGCATGGGTTTCGTCTAGTTTTTGAGTCAAATAAGTTTGTGTTAACAAAGATGGGGATGTTTGTGGGGAAGGGGTATGCTTTGGACGGAATGTTCAAAATGAATGTAATGGCTATTAAGCCTTCAGTTAATGAAATAAAGAAATCTTCTGATTACTTGCTTGAGTCTTCATATATGTGGCATGGTAGACTCGGTCACGTAAATTTTGACACCCTTCGTCGTTTAATTAATTTAGACGTCATCCCTAAGTTTCACATTGACTCTAAATATAAATGCAACACATGTGTTGAGGCGAAATTAACGAGGTCATCATTTCAATCAATAGAAAGGTCAACCAACCCCCTTGACATGATTCATACAGATGTGTGTGATATGAAGTCAGTTCCATCAAGAGGTGGTAATAAATTTTTTATCACCTTCGTGGACGATTGTACTAAATATTGCTATGTCTATTTACTTAAAAGTAAAGATGAAGCAATAGAAAAGTTTATATTGTACAAAAATGAAATCAAAAATCAACACAATAAAAAGATCAAGGTGCTAAGAAGTGATCGAGGAGGTGAGTATGTATCACCATTCTCCGAATTCTGTGATAATAATGGCATTCGACATGAGTTCACCGCACCTTATTCTCCACAACAAAATGGCATTGCCGAAAGGAAAAACCGGACCCTAAAAGAAATGATGATTGCCATGTTGATAAGTTCTGGGTTGCCCCCGTACATGTAGGGGGAGGCTGTTTTGTCAGCTAACTACATCTTAAACAAGGTTCCTCGAAAGAAACAAGACAAAACCCCATATGAATTGTGGATGGGAAGAAAACCATCATATAAATATTTGCGAGTGTGGGGTGCTTGCAAAGGTTGTAGTACCTCCACCTAAGGCTGTAAAGATAGTACCAAAAACTGTAGATTGCATCTTCATTGGATATGCACAAAATAGTAGTGCTTATCGATTTCTTGTGCATGAATCAAGAATCCCTGATATTCACAAAAACACAATAATAGAGTCCAGAAATGCATCGTTCTTTGAACATGTGTTTCCGTGTGTGGATAAAGAAGATGCAAGCACCTCAAGAATGACATCTTAGGAAGAAAATGAGGAACGTATTGAGGAAAAAAAGAAGAAGAAATTGAGCCTAGACGAAGTAAGAGGGCAAGAATTGAGAAATCATTTGGTCCTGATTTCTATACATATATGGTTGAAAGAGAACCTCAAACCTTTCAAGAAGCAGTCACATCTTGTGAAGGACATCAATGGAAGGAAGCCATCAAGTGTGAAATGGATTCCATCTTAAAAAATCATACGTGGGAACTAGTGGACCTTCCTGTCGGATGCAAACCACTAGGTTATAGATGGATTTTCAAAAGGAAAACGAAGGCAAATGGGATCGTTGACAAATACAAGGCCAGATTGGTGATCAAAGGTTACAATCAGAGAGAAGGTGATAACTCTATTTTTAGAGTTATTATTTCCTTTTATTTTACATTTTATTTCGTCAATTTTAGCCATTTCACCTCTCAAAACCCCCATTCTTGGTATATTTCACGAAAATGAGCAAAAGGAGTGAACCATAGTCTTTAATAAATTATTTGGTGGAATTTGGGTGTTTTCACGTTTTATCCTGCAGTGACCACTGTTGTGCCCACTCCGGCTTCCCACTATTCGAGCAGATCAAAAAGAAGACAAAAGAAGCTAGTAGTTGGGATGCAAATATTCTGGAGTTTAGAAGGTTCAAATGGCAGGGCAATATGAGCTGGAGAAGTACAAGTCTTCCTTAAAAGATAGCATCAAGTACACCTTTTGTACTTAGAAATTGACTAGGTGAAGAGACCATTGGGTAAAAGGATCATCCAAGGTGCTGATTTCTTTCATAGTACTGCAGTCTTTATCCATTGGACAAATCCATTTTGTTGTGTAATACCCAACTCTTTCTCCTAGTATATAAAGGAGGTGTTGGGTGCCATTTAATACATGCTTGCTTAGTCTTAAATTCTCTCAACTACCACATTAGCTTTAGTATTTCATTTACTGTAGTTACTAGCTTTAATATTCTGTATTTTACTTTCTTAGTTCAATTGTAGTTCGAAGTACACAGTCCAGGGACGAATTCTCGTTCCCCACTGTGAGTTCTATTCAAGTCACTTTCAGTTTAATTATGTATAACTTCTACTCTTTTGTTTTCTCTACTTTAGTTATGGGCTAAACATCCCTTGGGATGTAGGAAGGAGAAGTACCTGGATTTTATTAAAAATGCTTGAGTAATCTTTATACTTAGAATATTTATTGTTTTGGTCATTCATTCTCGATATTTACCCAAGGATGCGAACAAGCCGATCACTTGCTAGGATCTAAAGTCTAATTCTTAACTTAGAAATAAGTAGAACGCAGTGACACGAGCTTGAATGATGCTAGGGGATTCGAAAGAATTCTTATGACACTTACGAAAGTGAGGTCGGCACAGTGAGCTAATCTCAACCCACTGGAGTAGTAGGCAAGCTAATTTGTGTATTAAAAACACTTAGAGTAATTGTCTCTACACATTCCATCGAGACCTGAAAAGGTCCATTTTTGAGATTACCATTGACAAGACAATAAATACTAAAAGTATGGGATTTTTATCTAACGGTGTGAGTATTTTGTAACCGGGCTTTTCTAGCGAAAATTCCTACCTCGAATACAAGGCTCACTTTTAGGACCGAGTATTTAGTATAAAATATAGGGAAAATCTAACCTACATTCCTCCTTTTAAAACCTTAGTAAAAACGTTAAAGTAGCTATTTCACCGAACAAACCAAAATATTGCTTCTTCTGTTATTGAAACCTGTAAAAGGAGCTCATGAGAACCGTATTGTCTTGATTGCCCAGTCTCTGTGGATTCGATTCTGGTATTTTACCAACTATTACTTGCTGTGACGATCATAGTGGACAGTGTACACTTGCACTTCTCACTGTGGACAGTTTGCAACCCACTGCGATTAAAACACACATTTCGCACGTACCAAGTTTTTGGCGCCGTTGCCGGGGACTGGCGTGATTTTAAATCTCAAGACATTAGTTTTTGTTCGAGCCCGAGTAACTCGTTTTTCTAAGCTGTTCGTGTTGCATGCCACGGCAACAACACGAACCTTTGGTACCAATCGATCTTGAAATAGAAAAGACTTTTAGAAGAAGACGTAAAAACAAAAATCGACAACCCCCTGTGATCCCCACTGAGAACATGGCAGCAGTACCACCACCTATAGTGGAGACCACAGTGACGATTGCCGATAGCAAAGATCGAAAAATACGGGACTGCGCTACTTCCGGAGTTGGTGATTTGAGCTCCGGAATTTTAAGACCCAACATTGTTGCAACTCATTTTGAACTCAAACCGGTGATGTTTCAAATGATCCAAGCCATGGGTCAGTTTGGAGGATCACCATCTGAGGATCCGCACTCACACTTAAAATCTTTCTTAGAAATGACCGATTCCTTTCAGTTGCAAGGTGTGAGTGATGAAGCATTAAGACTAAGACTTTTTCCTTTTTCACTAAAGGATAAAGCGAAGTCATGGCTGAACTCGCATGCACCTCACTCGATAACCACTTGGCAAGAACTTGCCGATAAATTTTTGCAAAAATACTTTCCTCCAACGAGGAATGTAAGGTTTCAAAATGATATAATTTTGTTTAGGCAAGAAGAAGATGAGGCTGTTTCGGATGCATGGGAACGATTTAAAGATTTACTTCGAAAGTGCCCACATCATGGCATCCCACATTGCATCCAATTGGAGACCTTTTACAATGGTCTTTCCAATGCAGCCAAAATCATCTTAGATGCAACAGCCGGTGGAACATTCACGAGTAAAACCTACAATGAAGGATATCAAATCTTAGAAAAAGTGTCCAACAACAATACCGAGTGGTCCAATCCTAGAGCAGTAGTACCAAAGACCAACACCATCGATTCCGAAGCACTCAAAACCATGAATGCGCAATTAGTGGCCTTAACAAAAATCGTTTTGAACCAAAATAGAGGCCAAGTCAATTCTGCAACTCATCTAGCCGAAAACTGCTCCCTCTGTGGAGAGGAGCATCTTTTTGACTATTGTCCAGCAAATCCCGAAGCAGTTAATGTTATAGGAACCAACCCAAGAAACAATCCATATTCGCAGACTTATAATCCAGGTTGGAGAAATCACCCAAATTTCTCTTGGGCTGGTAATCCAGGACTCCAACCCCACGGGGCAAGTCATGCCCAGCAAAGACCACACAATCCCCCTGGATTTCAGCAACATCACAGTGGGCAGTCCCCACATCACAGTGGGCAGTCCTCACAACCATACCAACCACGATCCAATCAACCAGCTGAGGTTCAATAATCGATTGAATCAATTCTCAAGGGTTTTATGAATCAAACTCAAGCAGCCATTAGGAACATAGAGACTCAAGTAGGACAACTAACCGTTGAAGTTAAGAAAAGACCACCAGGAACATTACCTAGTGACACCAAACACGCTAAGGTGATAGGAAAAGAGCATGTCAAGTCCATCACACTAAGGAGTGGAAAGGATCTGAAAGATATCGTTTTCGAGTCTGATGATTAGCCTCAAATACCCACTGTGACCACCACAGTGGGCACTCCTCAAGACACTGTGATCCCCACAGTGGGGACCGACATCCCTGACCTTCTCACTCTTGGACCTGTCCCAAAGCCTACTGTTCCAAAGCCAATACCACAACAAGCTCAAATTGACCCACGAAGTATTCCTTTTCCTGAAAGAATGAAGCCGAAAAATGTCGATATTCAATTTAAAAAATTCTTAGACATTTTTAAACAGCTTCACATTAACATACCCTTGGTAGAGGCTCTCGAGCAAATGCCAAGCTATGTTAAATTTTTAAAAGATATTTTGAACAAAAAGAGAAAGTTGGGTGAGTTTGAGACTGTGGCTTTGACCGAGGAATGTAGTGCCCTCCTTACTAGCAAGATTCCACCTAAGTTGAAAGACCCGGGTAGTTTCACCATTCCATGCACAATAGGAGGACAAGAAGTAGGTCAAGCACTCTGTGATTTAGGAGCTAGTATCAATTTAATGCCCTTGTCCATTTTTAACAAATTAGGTATTGGAGAGGCTAGACCCACAACCGTGACATTACAACTAGCCGACCGGTCCATTGCCTACCTAAAAGGAAAAATAGAAGACGTCTTGGTCCAAGAGGATAAATTTATCTTCCCCGCCGATTTTCTAGTTTTAGATTATGAGGCCGATAAAGATATCCCAATCATCTTAGGACGTCCGTTTCTTGCAACCGGACGAACTTTGATTGATGTACACAAAGGAAAACTCACGATGAGAGTTAGTGACCAAGAAGTAACATTCAATGTCTTTAAGTCCCTTAAGTATATAGACACCGAAGACTGCTTTGCTTTAAGTTCGATTTATGGATCCTACAGTCTTGATACAGTGCCCACAGTGGGAAATACAGTGCCTACAGTGGGGAGTGAGAGTGAGCACTCCGACCTTGAGAGTGACGACACTTATGAGGATGAGTGTAACGAAGTAGTGGCAGCCTTTGAACCTCTGGACTTTAAGGATATAGATGTTCAACCCCCTTCAATAGAACAACCTCCCGAGTTAGAGCTTAAACCATTGCCTTCCCACTTAAAATATGCTTATCTCGCTAAGGATAAGAAACTTCTCGTTATTATCTCTTCCAAACTTAGTGAGAAACAAGAACAACTTCTGATTGATTTGTTGATAAAGCATAAGAAAGCAATTGGTTGGACAATAGCGGACATTAGAGGTATTAGCCCCTCCCTATGTCAACATAAGATTAACTGTTGATCCAAACCCTCAGTGATTTGATAATGACCCTCTCTTATATACTTAGTGAAAATTGTAAGTAAACAATATGTATCAGAGTTTCACTATCGCTGATAAGTACTAAGATCTTCCAGTACCGCTGATAGGAACTCTCGCTCTTTAGATTAAGCATTCAGCGAACACTGTTCACCATAATAGTCTGAGTCTGTTCAGTACTTATGGTGATCGCTGATAAGTTAGTTGTTTACTTATAATCCCTGAAGACAAGTTTCACGTCAACATAGGTTCTACGCTGAAGTCGAAGATCAAGCTCAAGAACCAGCGACAAGTCTCCTAATGAACTGATGCGGATCAGCGAAGACTCAGATTTGTCCAATCAACGTGAAGTATCAAGTACAAGACTTTAGCTATCGCTGAACTCTATCATTCGCGGATACGAAATGATAGATCGATGAATCATCGAAAAGCTGATCATGAAGTCTTCCGTACAAAGTACTTTTGTCTCAACCTCCCTTGCACGACTCCGTACGATATGTCAGAATAGAACCTCCTTATTGTGTGAATCCGTACAACAACTCTGACACTACACTGTTCACACATGCGGCTACCAAGGTTGTCAACAAAGGTCAATGACATGCAACCAACCAGCTGATGACACGTGTAAAGTATATACTGACTTGCATTAAATGCATGCAGTATATAAAGAGATGAACCCACTTCATTTGAAGTAACTTGCTAACTCTGGACAAGTTCAATCTCTTATCCCAAGATAGGTTATTATTAGTAATTTCCTTATCTCTCTTAGTGCAAGAAACCTTAGTGTTCCAACTTGTTTAGATTTAGGTTTATCCTTAATCTTGTTTCCGCAACAAGCTGTAAATTGTTAATGATTTATCAATAAACAATTTAGAAAAGTAAAATATGTGTGTTTGTATTCAACCCCCCCCCCCTTCTACAAACTTGTATAGGCCTTCGGGACCAACAAGTGGTATCAGAGCGGATTTGTTTAATCTCATAAACAAGATCTAATCTAAGATATTTCTCTTCCTTGCTATTATCTGAAAATGGCCACCAACACAAACACAAATTATATAGACAATGGTTCTCTTGCAAAACCCCCTAGATTTTCCAGAGACAACTTTAACTTATGGAAAAATAGGATGATACTCTTCTTAGAAGGTGTAGACCCTACTATGCCTTACTATCTTGAGAATGGTCCATTCATCCCTGTATGAATAGATGCTGCAGTTCCAGCCGCTGAGAATAGACCTGCTATTCCTGAAAGGCTGGTCCCTAAAGAAATCTTTCAGTGGACCGATGAAGATAAGAAGAAAGTGGCTATAGATACAAAAGCCAGACCCATACTTTCCATGGCTCTTCCTGACGAAGTCTACCATTCCGTCATGAATCTGAAAACATCAAAAGCCATGTGGGACACAATATGTGTTCAGTATGAAGGAACGTCTGAAGTCCAGGACTCAAGAAAAATAAACCTGGTAAGACAATACGAAAGCTTCATTTCTGGTAAGAATGAATCTCTCTCTGAAGTTCACCAACGTTTTAATTGCTTAATCATAGATCTAAAAACTGTTGGTAAGGAATATTCTAACTTTGAAGTGCTGACAAAGTTTCTAGAATGTTTACCTGAAAGCTGGGACAATTATTCTATGTGTCTCAAGCTGTCAAAGGATCTTAAATCTATGACCCTTTCAACCTTATATGGTACATTGCTGAATCATGAGCAATCAAGCCATCTTAAGAAGAATCTTGTAAAAGATTCCAAAAGCACCCATGTTGCTTTAATCTCAGAGGAACCTTCCACTCAGCGACCCGTGGTCACTATCACTGAGTTAGAAAGTAACTCTGAAAGGTCATCAGATTCTGATTCTTCAGATGATGATGAATCTTTGGCTCTCCTAACTAAAAAGTTCAGGAGATTCGCCAAAAAGAAGATGTTTAGAAAGAACAAACCTCTTTCCATAACTGACAAGCCCAAATCATCAGCTTTTGTTGATAAGGCTACTGCTACTTGTTTCAACTGCGAAAAGACAGGTCATTTCGCTAATGAGTGCAGATCTAAGAAAGTCACTAGACCTTCAGCCTTTGCAAAGAAATCCTTTGTTCCAAGGAATAAAGATGACAAATACTCAAAGCTGAAAGAAAAGTATGCGAAGCTGAAAAGCTTTAAGAAGAAAGGCAAAGGCCTGATGGCTAACTATGATTGGGTTGCTTCTGAAGAAGAAGAATCATCATCTGACTCTGAAGATGATGAAGCAAATCTATGTCTTATGGCAAAGATTGAAGAAGAGGAAGAAAGTTCAGACATTCCCTCCACTTCAAACTCTGCTATTCAGATATCACCTTCCTTCTTTACCAATATTGCAAATATTGATGAAGCTGATAGTCTCCGCAAAATCGATCTCTTGACTAGAAGCTTATATGAAGCCATGAATGGCAAAACTGTGGTTGAAAACCAAAACCTTGATCTCGCTGAAAAGCTTAAAAACTGCCACCTTCAAATAGAAAAGCTTTCTAAAATTGAAGATGATTTTAAAGATCAAGTATATTTAAATCAGCTAGTTAAAATCGAACGAGCAGAAGCTATCGCTGCATTAAAAGCTGAAAAAGCTACTGTTGAAGGATGGTGTAATTCTTCAACAAAGATCACTGAGATAATAAAGTCTCAGATTCCACTGAGTGATAAACGTGGTTTGGGTTACAAATATGAAACTTCAAAACCAACCACTGAGCGTTCAATGCTTAGATTTGGAACGTTCGTATCCTCTGTCGCTGATACTTCATCTTCTCAGTACTCGTCCGTTACACCAATCCCTGAGGAAACTCCCACCTCTAAAGGCAAGTAGAAAATGATTTATTCAAAACCCACCTCTGTCTCTAAAGACAAAGGTAAAGGAATTGTTATTTACCAAAATCCTCATAAGGGTACCTTAGTACCAAAGCTGAATGCTTCTAAAGCCTCAGTGACCTACCCCTCTGGATCTAGAAAGCTGATCTCTGGATCTATTCAGCGATCTACTCCTAGACTCAGAGTGGATGTCCTTGGTAAGAAATCTGAAGAACTGAATGTTTGTCCCATTTCTAAAGCCAATAGTTTACTTGGTGCTGGCACTTCTAATTCAAAATTAAAAGCTCAGCATTCAAATGGTCCTAGAACTACTTTCAGTTATAGGAAATGTTATCACTGTGGACTCACCGATCATATTGCTAGTAAGTGCCCCACAGCCACCAAAGCTGAAAAGATAGCTAAGGTGAAGATTGCCCCCAAGGCAAAGAAGACCAACCCTGGTGCAAATCAGGTCAAGGTGACTCCTACCACTGAAGTTAAGAAATTAACCAAAGTGAAGAAAGACAAAGCTGAATCTTCAAATGCTGCGAAGACCGCTGAACCTTCTATTCCAACTAGCTCCACTGACAAATGTGTATACATGGTTAAGTGGGTACCAAAGAAAAATTAATCTCTCTTTGTATTTCAGGTTAAGAAGGGTATCTGGTATCTCGATAGCGGATGCTCTAGACACATGACTGGAAAGAAAAACCTGCTCGCTGAATACAAGGAAGAGAAGGGTCCCTCTGTGACTTTCGGTGGAAATGGAAAAGGACATACCAGAGGGTATGGTATAATTTCAAATGGTACAACCTCCTTCAGAAGAGTCGCATATGTTGAAGGGTTGAAGCATAATCTTCTAAGCATCAGTCAGCTTTGCGACAAGGATAACAAAGTGATTTTCACTAAGGAATCGTGCTTTGTCACTGACAAAAAGGAGAAGATAGCTCTCAGCAGTTATCGTTTGGAAAATGTTTATGTAATAAACATGGACTCAACAACCACTGAGAACTCCTGTTTCTTCTCAAAGGCATCTTCTGATGTCAACTGGCTATGGCATAAGAGGCTTTCACATCTAAATTTCAAGACACTGAACACTCTTTCTTCAAAAGAGTTAGTCACTGGTCTACCTCAACACTCATACGCCAAAGAGTCTTTATGTTCAGCGTGTGAAAAAGGGAAGCAGACCAAAGCTAGCTTTAAGTCAAAGCAAGTTTCCTCAGTGTCATCTCCTCTACAACTACTCCATATGGATTTGTTTGGCCCTGTTAACAAACAATCCATTGCTGGAAAGAAATATACGCTGGTCATAGTTGATGAATTCTCTCGTTACACATGGGTAATGTTTCTCCGTTCTAAGAGTGACACCCCTGAAGAACTCATCACCTTTGTTCGGAAGATGGAAATCCTGAACAATATGACTGTTCGCTCTATAAGGAGTGATCATGGGACTGAATTCAAAAACAGTTCTCTTGATTCCTTCTTTGAGAGTAAGGGTATTTCTCACAACTTTTCGTCAGTGAGAACACCACAACAAAATGGAGTCGCTGAAAGAAGAAATAGAACAATTATTGAAGTTGCACGTTCAATGCTCAGCGATTCTCACCTGCCTACTCAGTTTTGGGCAGAAGCTGTCAACACTGCTTGTTTTACGCAAAACAGGTCGCTGATAGTTAAAAAATTCAAAAAGACAGCCTATGAACTCTTTCATGGGAGAAAGCCTTCAATCAGCTTTCTTCACATCTTTGGATGTCAGTGTTTCATACTGAACAACAGAGATGCCCTTGGAAAGTTTGATCCTAAGGCTGATGATGGAATCTTTCTTGGATACTCCTCAGTCTCCAAAGCCTTCAAAGTCTTCAATCGTAGAAGACAAACTGTAGAAGAAACAATTCACGTCACGTTTGACGAATCCCGTTCAGCGAACTCTAAACCGAACGCTGATACAGAAGAACTGAATCAATGGATGTTTTCTCATCTTGGTGATTCAGAAGATATTCCCACTCCTTATGCTCATCCAGTAGAAGATGATAATCCGACTATCATTCCTAACATGCAGAATAGTGAAGCTGAAACATCTTGGGTCTCAGCTGTTCCTATAAACACTATACCTGCAGTTGTTCCAAATGTCTCAGACATTCCATCTACTTCTCAGCAATCAGTAAATATAATGACAACTGCATTCATTCCTCTCTTGGCTGATACTCCCGACGTCGCTGAAGCTTCATCTTCAGCTCCTCCAGTTCAAATTGAGTCAGCGTCTCACGCTCCGGCTCAACGATGGACTATAAGTCACCCAATTGATCAAATTCTTGGTGATCCAAACGCTGGTATTCAGACTCGACGAAGTGCAGGTAATATTTGTTTATTTGTAAATTTTATTTCACTAACTGAACCAAAGAAAGTAGATGATGCCCTCAGAGATCCAAACTGGGTCAGCGCTATGCAAGAAGAGCTGACTGAATTCGAAAGAAACAAAGTTTGGAAACTTGTTCGCAAACCAACTGACAAAACAGTGATAGGCACTAAATGGGTCTATCGGAACAAGTTGGACGAACATGGTACTGTAACTCGCAACAAAGCTCGTCTTGTTGCTCAGGGATACAGACAAGAGGAAGGCATAGATTATGACGAAACATTTGCTCCCGTAGCAAGACTTGAATCTATTCGTCTATTCTTAGCATACGCGGTACACAAAAACTTCAAAGTACATCAGATGGATGTTAAGTCAGCGTTTCTGAATGGAAAGCTGAATGAAGAAGTTTATGTGGAACAACCTCCAGGATTCTCAGATCCTAAGCGTCCAGATTATGTTTATAAGCTGGATAAGGCACTTTATTGCTTAAAGCAAGCTCCTCGTGCATGGTATGACACTCTCTCTACTTATCTCCACATTGAAAAATTTGAGCGAGGTAAGATTGACAAAACTCTATTTTTTAGAAAAGTAAAAGGTCATATCATTTTAGTTCAAATATATGTTGATGACATTATATTTGGTTTTACTAACCCTGAGCTTTGTACTCGTTTCGCTGATAGAATGAAAGATGAGTATAAAATGAGCATGATGGGTGAACTAACGTATTTCCTTGGTCTTCAGATTAAGCAAACTGAGAAAGGAACTTTCATAAATCAAGGAAAATATGTTAAAGATATGCTGAAGAAATTCGACTTAACTGAAAGTTCAGCTATGAAAACCCCTATGGCACCACCGCTGATACTTGATAAGGACACTAAGGGTGTCCCTGTCAATGTCACGCTGTACCGTGGGATGATCGGCTCACTACTGTATCTTACAGCTAGTCGACCCGATATTATGTTTGCAACTTGCTTGTGTGCACGATATCAAGCTGAACCTAAGATGTCTCATATGAAAGCTGTAAAGCGAATCTTTCGATATCTTAAGGGTACAGCGAATCTAGGTCTTTGGTATCCCAAAGATTCAGGATTCGATCTAACCGCCTATTCAGATAGTGATTTTGCAGGATGCAAAATGGATAGGAAAAGCACCACAGGAGGATGTCAGCTCCTAGGTGGAAAGCTGGTAAGTTGGACAAGTAAAAAGCAAAATTCAGTGTCCACTTCCACAGCTGAAGCTGAATATGTAGCCGCTGGAAGTTGTTGTTCTCAGGTCTTGTGGATGAGAAATCAGCTTGTTAGGTCTAGAGTTTTGTCAAAAACACAAGTGTTGAGTTCTGAGTAAGAAGACTAAAGAAGACTCAGAAGACTCAGAAGACTCAGAAGTTCTGAGTAGAAGACTCAGAAGTTCTGAGTGAGAAATCTCAAAAAGATTCTAAGTGTTGGATTCTGACTAGAAGGTTCAGAGTTCTGAGTAGGAGACTCAGAACTTCTGACTATGAAGACAAATGTTCTGAAGCGCTTATTCAGAAGTATGTTCAGAATTCATATCTTGGGATATTCTCTGTTATATTCAGTTACTAATTAGAACACGTGTAATTGTTCTATTAGTCTGTTTCTTATATGTACTGTAGCTTTAGCTATTCTCTACAGTATATATAGGAGTTAGCAACTGTAGCTAACGGGATCTTTGGAGAGAATCTTTGGCTAACCTTTTGGATAACTCTTTACGCATAAATTGTTAGATCTATTGAGAGAGAAATTCATTGTAATATCTTGTAATTCACAGATTGTTAATAGATCATATGACCAGTTGCTGTTAATACGATCTTAATTGTTCATATTTGATTGTAAGAGTGTATCCTGAAACTTTCAATTGGTATCAGAGCCAATCAACAAACAAATTCGTCCAAGAGTGTGTTTGATCGCGTTCTTGAAGTTTCTTGATCAATTCGACAATTGATTCCGTTGCTGCTAACAATTCTTGAATTCCTAACAATTCTTGAATTCGTTTCTATCATTGATTCAAGAAATTTGAATTTGTCTTTCTGTTGAATCGATATCTTACAATCAAGTTATCCAAAGATTTTCTCTCTATGCTGATTAATTCTCGAAATTAAACAGAGATCACAGGTATGTTTTCGAAATTCTTGATTGGTTTCTGGATCAAAGTGATTATATCTGCTGCATGTTGATTAGTATTTGTTGAAAAGAAGATTTCATTAATTCATGTACTCTAACTGTTTGATGAAATGCATGTGACAGATTTGATTAATTCTTGCATGTTCTAGATTTGTGTTGATTCTCATTTTTGATCATAATTCATAGTTGATATTCGAATTTGTCATTTCATCATGCCTGAGATTATTGAAGTTTTTGTGAGACCTGCAATTTCTATAACCAGTTCAGACAATTTACAAAAATTAAGTCCTGTAAAAGCAAAAGAAACAATTTCTGAACCAAAAACTGAGATTGTTCATTTTGAAAGCAAGATTGCTAATCTTCAAGCAAAACAAGA
Organism: Saussurea involucrata; assembly: GCA_033807775.1. NCBI lineage: Eukaryota > Viridiplantae > Streptophyta > Magnoliopsida > Asterales > Asteraceae > Saussurea > Saussurea involucrata. The sequence goes on along the minus strand of CM066325.1, from coordinate 32,450,519 downwards.
CGAAAATGCAAAAGTTATAAAGATTTTGCAAAAAGATAAATTCGATCTTCTAAAAGATTTCGAAAAGGCTCAAGAGAACACAAAGGTGTTAGAAAAATAGAATGTTGATTTGAAAAAGAAAATCAATTTTGAAAGAAAGATGTTGACAGAGTCTGAAAATAGAATCAAATCATGTGAAATGAAAAATTGTCAACTCTTGAAACAGATCTATGATTTTGAACAAGTTCTTATACTTGAAAGAGTGAAATTTGAGAAAGAGAGAAGAGACTTTCAAACTGAGAGGAAAGGTTTTGAAACAAAGTCTGTTGAATTATCTTTGAAAATTTCTGATTTGGAGAAAATTCTTGCAAAAGAAAGAAAAGAGTTTGAATGCAAGAAAAATGTTTTTCAAAAAGAAAAGATTGGTTTTGAGAAAAAGAAAACAGGAATGTTAAATGAGTTTTCTGTAAAAATCAATGAGTTGGAGAAAGAGTTAGAAGATGGAAGGAAAGAGACTGAAAAGAAGAAGGTAAATGGCTTTAAAGAAAAATGCTTAAAAGATGAGTTTGAGAAGGAAAAGAAAGTTTTTCATTTGGAGATAAGGAGGCTTATTAAGAAATTATCTGATTTATCAACTAAAATCATGATAGAGAGGAAGTCCAAATCTGATTTGCAGTCAAGGTTTGATTTGTATGTTAAAAAGTTTAGGGAATTTGAAACGAAAGTTGTTGACAAATCAAATCATAGTTCAAAAGATCAGATTCGTTCTTCTAATCTGTTTTATGATTCTGCTATTGATAAATCTTATAATTGTTCTTTTAAAAAGATAAAAATGGAATGGAGAGTTAAAGGAACAACTTCCAAGAAAGAAGTGCCAAAATCAAAAGTTCCTAATTCAAATGTCAAGAAGAACAATACATTTCAAAGAAAATCTTTTGTTAAACCTGATGTGATTTATTCTGTAAATCAATTAGTCAGAGTTGCACAAAAGAAACTTTGTTGTTCATATTGTGGGACTAATGATTTTGTGAACAAGAATTTTATTCAGCACTGGTATGGTTCTTATAGAATATCTACATATGCTACTGCACCTAACAAACCTGGATCCAAGTTCATATGGGTACCAAAGTCAACTTAATCTGTTTTGCAGGTTATTCATGTGTAGAGCTGAATGATAATACTGACACATGACTTAAAACCGATGCTGTGCTTAAATTGAGAATCTTGACTTTTGGATAATTCAGTCCAAAACTCGGTCTGAATGTGATTATGGACTTACAATTTGTCTCATCTTGAATATGGATTTCTGATTCATACAGATCAATTTGTTGATTTTGAAGATTTTTTTTTAAAAGTTCTGTTTACTATGGGGTTATCGAACTCATAGTTGTGGGTGTTTTTAGTAGAAAACATTTCCAGAGAATGTGTTCAGAATCACATTTTGAGCAACCCTGCAAATTTTGGTTGAAAAATTCTGATTTTTGAGCAAGTTATGGTGATTTGAAGTTCAGAATGTTCAAAAATCACAAAATCCAAACATTTTTCTAAGGAACTTTCTCTGGATAGTTTTATCAGAATTCTGACTCTCTTACTCAGAAGTTCTGATCCTACTACTCAGAATTCTGACTCTCTTACTCAGAAGTTCTGATCCTACTACTCAGAATTCTGACTCAACTAATCAGAATTCTGACTCTGATACCAATTGAAAGTTTCAGGTTCACAGCTACTAGACTATGATCTTCAGCTCACCAAAATTCCAATCTATTGCGACAACACTAGTGCCATCGCTATAGCAAACAATCCAGTGCTACACTCAAAGACGAAACACATAGAAATCAGATATCATTTTATCAGAGATCATGTGATGAATGGTGATATAGAACTTCATTTTATCCCAACTGATTATCAGTTAGCTGATTTATTTACCAAACCTCTTGATGAGGCAAGATTCAACTTCCTCATCAGCGAGCTTGAAATGCTGAACTTTGAAGGGTAAAATCTTCAGCGGTTCACATTGATCAGCGATAGGATAAAATCAATTCGTATAACCTATTCAATCATCTTCTCTCTGAATAAACTTGATTCGCTGATATCAAGGTATGTTTTTCTCTCTCTGACAAACGCATGAAAATGCAAGATTTCAAAACAAAATGCATCGCTGAATATCTCTTCCTTAACAGCGATACTTTGAAAGTTCTTAAAACCATCACTGATATTTCTATTCAGTGCTTCATGTTTTTCAAAAGAGTCCCTGAGCTTTCAAAACCTCAGAGACATCCTAAAAGAATATGAAAGGACAGTTGTGACGTCATTGCAACGGATAAGCCCTGACACGTTCTTCTTTCTGACACACGTTTGCACGTTTAGTTTACTCGCCAATCAAATGCAAACACGTGTCCGTGTCATGATGAAAACCTTTTCCCGCTCAAGGTTTTCTCTCTCTAAAACTCTCTATATAAACAAACTCTTGGTTTATATTTGTCTTTTACGCGATCAAATCTTCCTCCGCAAGAAAAGAATTACTGTTGCATTTGTGCTCTCAAAAACCTCAAGAACTGTTCATCATCTTCTTCATCAAAACAACAAGGTTAATATGTTCTTATTTTTTTAAATGCGTATAACTTGTTTCTGATCTTCTCATTGATTTAACAAGATCAAACAAAAGAACTTCGTAAAAATGAAATCATTTCTTTCATGGTTTTATGAACACAACCATTTCATGGTTGTTCTTCAAGTTTAAATGCAAAAATCTTAAACTTGTTCTTCATTCGTTTCCAGAATCTAATTCTTCATAGAAAACTGGATAACAAGATTCAATGGGTTTTACATTTCATGTCAAAAATCAAGAAAAACCCTAATCTTCATTAAGACATTTTTGTCTAAATGAAATGGACAAAATTCGAACCATCTTAATGAAAAATCTTTCCACATTAAGATTATTCGTATTTGTTAACATCTTTGGTTGAACTGATAATACAGAGAAATGGCAACTTCCAAGATTCAAGCCACCGCTGAGAACATCTCCACTGACTCTGAGGAAGTGGAAATCATCAAGGCTCCACAGGTTAAGTTTACTCTGGATCAACTTGACTGGACCAAGATAAACAACCTCTCTGCGCTTTTCGAGTTTCCTCCTCGAAAGCAAGTCACACATCTGAATGATGCTGTGAATTTCCTTAAGAATAGCTGCATTTCAACAGCCCTGACCATTTCACCTCCTGCAAGTCAGCTACTGCTATCCCAGTTCTAGTACTCTGCCAGACACTCTGAGCTACCCTCTACCAAAGATCCATCCAAAACCATTGACTGCATACTCAGCGATACTGAGTATGGCACAATAAAGATAACCCCCGCTATAATTCACAAATCTCTAAACTTTCCCAGCGCTACCAAAGAAAAACCTTTTGTTCCATTCCCTGACCATAAAAAGCTCGCTGGCAAAGAAGCTCTTGTTGCATTTTTTGATGCAATGGGCTATGTCTGGGAAACTGGAAGGGACAAGAAGCCCGAGAAAAAGCTGACGCTGATAAAGAAGTCAAAAATGCCAAGCGAGATGAATTTCATCTTCGCCCATATGATCAGCTGCATGACAGCGAAGACCTCAGCAAGCTATGGGATATGCTCTGCTGAAAGGTCTACACATTGACTGGGCATCTATCATTTATGATGACCTGCTGCAAAGAGTAGACTCTGCCGCTGACAGACCTGCATGGGTTCCATACCCCCGATTCATCAGCGCCATCTTTCAATATGGCCTGAAGGACAGCTACCCGAAAGAGGGTGACCTGAAACTCTCTCAGGTTGGCCCTAAGGTGCTCGACTTCAAACCTGTCGAAAATGAGGTACGTCTTTCTACCCTTCTCACTCTTCTCAACCCCACTTCTTCGACTTCTGTGGCTCCTTCAGCGACAATACCCATCGCTGATACCCCGGTCACACAATCCTCTCCTTCTAAGAAAAGGAAACACTCTTCAATCCAACTTGGTTCCAAAAGGATCAAGAAAACCAAGGAGCAGCCCCAGCAATCTCGTGCTGAAGACTCCTCAGCTCATTCTGCAGAGCTGAAGGAAAGTTCTGTGGTACGCTCTGCCACACCCATTCAAGCCATCCCTTCAATCCAGGCTTCAGCGTCTCTAAACGCTGAGGTTAGAAACTTGGAATCTACCCAACCTCCTTCAGTCTCTCCAAAGACTGATGAAGTGATTTTCAGCGAATCCAACGCTGAACTCAGTACCCGAACCAAATTCTTATCCTTCGCTTCTCCCTCTACTCACTTGGACTCTCCTCCAAAGAACACTGGAGATGCCATCATTCCAGAAGCCACCGCTGACGCTTCTCAAGGAATGGTGAAGACAGGACCTGCAGAGATCACCATACCTCACCGTACTTTTGAGGAAGATATGGAACATTTTTCAGGAACCCGCAACTTTGACGAGTTCATCAATCCTCCTGCAGGTACAAATCAAACCATATACACTGTAACTAAACCTGAAACTTCTGAGCTTTCCTTTGTTCACAAGTACTTATCTGTTACAGGTCCTAATTTGGGAGATATCAACGCTTCTCTGAAGTCCGTGGAAACAAAGCTGACCAGTCTCACCACCACACTCTCCAACAACTCTACAGCTGTAACAACCGCTGGAGAAAATTTGACAAAGCTGACAACGGTGGTGGAGAATAAAGCTTCCACAAATGACTTGAAGCAACTTGATAAGACTCTCGGAGACTTCGCTAAGGTGCTCGCTGATATCTACACAGACTACACCTCACTCAAAAACTCAGTTTCCTCCATGTTCGGCGAAGTAACAACGCTGAAGACATCTGTTGGAACACTAGAGGGTGATATGTCTGCTGTGAAGGCAAATGTTCAAACTCTGACAACTGACTTAGGCTCTGTAAAGACCGACGTTGGTTCGATGAAAACGATGATCGAGCAACTACTGAACAAAGCGAATACTCCTGTTCCTGAACCTGCCCCTGTCCCTGAATCTGAAAATTTCACAGCGGCGGATCGCACAGAGCTGAGAAAGATCAATCCTGCTATTTCTGGCCTTGAAGACAGATTAGCAAAGATTGAAGTTTGTATAGGTCTCTCTGGCCAAGAAGACAGAGAACCTACCAACGCTGTTGAATCTACTCATTCCTCCCCCAGTCATCATGTAAAAGAGGGGGAGAAGAGCGCTGAACATCCCGAGAAGACCGCTGAAGAAAAGAGCGCTGAAAACCTTTCCCATGATGAATCTATCAGGGGAGAGAAGAATGAAGAACTCAACGCTGGACCTCAGGGAGATGATAACCCTGAGGGAACCGAGAAGCTCGCCTCTGTATCTGAGGGGGAGCAACTCGAAGAAGAAGCTGAAGAATCCGAAGCAGAAGATGATGAAGCCGTCGACATCCCTGATACTGAACCATACTCCTCTCCAAGGAATGATGATGATGACGAAGATGACGATGATTTCTTTATCGTCAAACCTGCCCCAAGGATCAAAGCTCTTAAGGGAATCTCAATAAATGAACCTACAGGGGAGCGGACAAAGACAAAGCCCTCAGCTTCTGGAGCTGAGAAAGGCAAAGGCAAAAGCGTCACTGAAGATGAAAATCTGACGATCTTGCTTGAAAAGCCGATTTGTCAGGTACACTAAACATCTCTCACTCCATCCCTCCTCTATAAGTTCTACTACCCTAGCCTACACCTGAACATATTTCTCTTTATCTTTCTACCCAAGTTCTTCTACCCAAGTTCTTATTTGTAAGATCACTGTGTTTCAGCTAGTCCTCTCCCCTGTTTTAGGATGTCGCTGAAGGTTCTACAACTGCGACCTCACCAATAAAGCCAGCTGCTGCTGATGAAATAATCCCAGTCTTATATTTGATCTCTGAGACTGATGAACCTGAAGAACAGACTCTCTCACACAAACGCAGACCTTCCTTAGCTCCTCAAAAGCTAAGTGAAGAGGATCAGAAAAGAAGAGAAGAGATGATAAAGCGATTCGAGGATCAGCGAATCATTCTAAGGCGTGATCAACTGCCTTAAGTTCCTCCAAAGTTCAAAATTTCTAAAGCTGAATTCAAGGAACACCTCAGAGCTGAACGCCTCATCGCTGAAAGAAAGGAAGCTGAAGAGAAAGACAGAGAATACGCCATCAAGCTTACTCAAGAATCTGTCAAAGACCCCAAGCTGAAACGTGTTCCCATTCAAGTACAACGAAAGCTTTGGGAAGAAGCCCAGAAGATCGTGGAGAAGAAAACTGAAGTTTCTCAGACCACCCTGAACTGGTGTAAAGAGAAAATACACTTCAGATATCGTCCAGCGAAGATCAACAAGGTATTCATCTCTGGAAGAACCTCTATCAGAGTACCTATTGTTGACATCAAACTTTTCAGAGAAGATGGCCAATCTGAAGCCTTTCGTGCTGACACTGTAAAAAGGTATGGTCTCTCTGAATGGGTGGAGATGAGGTTAGCTATCCAAAAGTCACAATCTAAGTACAAGGATCATTTCGAAAAGCTGATAAACAGACAGATCGATTTGATATCTTCGTGTGTGGACATTCCTCCTCTTCCTGATCTTAAGCTGAAAAGAAAAAGGGCCTCTCCAAAGAAGAAACGTCAAGATTCAGACTCAGGTCCTGTCATACGAAATGAAACTGGAATCGGTTTCTCTCGCGCTGAAGTGCTCGGTCCTGACCCTGATCTATCTGCCCTTGACATATCATTGCCGCCATGTGAACTTTTCGTCCCTGGTAAAGTCGTCAGTGATCCTTATGGAATATTCTTCCTTGACTACGATGGACGTAAATGTTCTCATCTGGTGGTGTGACTTCAGAAAAGACATTCAGGCATGACACCTAAAACCTTTAATCTTTGAAGAAGCGCTGAACAAAAGAAAGCGAGGTGTAACGGTTCCTGACTAGATGATCCCCACTGAAAAGACCCTTGATGAACTTCTCATTAAGGAAGAACCTTTGTAAGCTGATAGGATCGCCTCTTTCATCTATTTTATCAGTTATCCTTTTGTACTTGTAATTTTATTCGCTGTACTTGTAATTTTTCCACTTCCATCTGTAATCTTTACAAAGTTTAAAGAAAAATTTCAGCGAATGTACTTTACTCCATCAGTACTGAAAAGATCCCAGAAAACAGTAAAAGGGACAAATATTTTATGAGTTCTTTTTATCCTTATGTTTTCATTAAATAGCAATTTTCTTTGTTGCTATGTCATAATCAAATAGGGGGAGATTGTTGATCCAAACCCTCAGTGATTTGATCCAAACCCTCAGTGATTTGATAATGACCCTCTCTTATATACTTAGTGAAAATTGTAAGTAAACAATATGTATCAGAGTTTCACTATCGCTGATAAGTACTAAGATCTTCCAGTACCGCTGATAGGAACTCTCGCTCTTTAGATTAAGCATTCAGCGAACACTGTTCACCATAATAGTCTGAGTTTGTTCAGTACTTATGGTGATCGCTGATAAGTTAGTTGTTTACTTATAATCCCTGAAGACAAGTTTCACGTCAACATAGGTTCTACGCTGAAGTCGAAGATCAAGCTCAAGAACCAGCGACAAGTCTCATAATGAACTGATGCGGATCAGCGAAGACTCAGATTTGTCCAATCAACGTGAAGTATCAAGTACAAGACTTTAGCTATCGCTGAACTCTATCATTTGCTGATACGAAATGATAGATCGCTGAATCATCGAAAAGCTGACCATGAAGTCTTCCGTACAAAGTACTTTTGTCTCAACCTCCCTTGCACGACTCCGTACGATATGTCAGAATAGAACCTCCTTATTGTCTGAATCCGTACAACAACTCTGACACTACACTGTTCACACATGCGGCTACCAAGGTTGTCAACAAAGGTCAATGACATGCAACCAACCAGCTGATGACACGTGTAAAGTATATACTGACTTGCATTAAATGCATGCAGTATATAAAGAGATGAATCCACTTCATTTGAAGTAACTTGCTAACTCTGGACAAGTTCAATCTCTTATCCCAAGATAGGTTATTATTAGTAATTTCCTTATCTCTCTTAGTGCAAGAAACCTTAGTGTTCCAACTTGTTTAGATTTAGGTTTATCCTTAATCTTGTTTCCGCAACAAGCTGTAAATTGTTAATGATTTATCAATAAACAATTTAGAAAAGTAAAATATGTGTGTTTGTATTCAACCCCCCCCCCCCTTCTACAAACTTGTATAGGCCTTCGGGACCAACATTAACTTGGAGAGTGACCACCCTGGAAAAGTCCAACCTCAAAGAAGGTTGAACCCCATCATGAAGGAGGTAGTTAAGAAAGAAGTTTTGAAGTGGTTAGATGCCTGTATTATCTATCCCATTGCTAGTAGTAGTTGGGTGAGCCCCGTCCAATGTGTCCCTAAAAAGGGAGGGACGACCGTAGTGAAGAACGAAAAGAACGAGCTCATTCCCACTAGGACTGTCACGGGGTGGAGAATATGCATGGACTATAGACAACTCAACTTGGCCACTAAGAAAGACCACTTCCCCCTACCTTTCATCGATCAAATGCTTGATCGGTTAGCGGGAAAAGAATTTTATTGTTTTCTAGATGGATACTCCGGATACAACCAAATCCACATCGCCCCCGAGGACCAAGAAAAGACCACCTTTACTTGTCCCTACGGTACTTTTGCATTTCGGAGGATGCCATTTGGATTGTGTAATGCCCCCACCACTTTCCAACGTTGTATGATGGCCATTTTCACCGACATGATTGAGGACACGATAGAAGTTTTTATGGATGACTTTTCTGTGATAGGGACATCATTCGATAACTGCCTAGGAAATTTAGAGAAAAGCCTAGTGAGATGTGAGACACACGACCTTATTTTGAATTGGGAAAAATGACATTTTATGGTAGAAGAAGGTATTGTCCTAGGTCATCTTGTCTCAAGAAGAGGATTGGAAGTTGACAAAGCCAAGCTTGAGGTAGTGGCACAACTTCCCGAACCCATAACTGTAAAAGGCATTCGAAGTTTTTTGGGTCACGCAGGTTTTTATAGGAGGTTCATCAAAGATTTTTCAAAAATAACAAAACCCCTATGCAACCTGTTACAACACGAAAAAGATTTCATTTTTACGAAAGAATGCCAAAATGCTTTTGAAACAATCAAGGAAGCCTTAGTCACAGCACCCATAGTGACCACTCCTGACTGGTCACTCCCCTTTGAAGTGATGTGTGATGCCAGCGAGTGGGCTGTGGGGGCTGTTCTTGGACAGAAAAAGAACAAAGTTTTTCACCCCATTTATTATGCAAGTAAAACACTGATTGAAGCTCAGATTAATTACACAGTAACTGAAAAAGAATTACTTGCAGTAGTGTTTGCTTTTGATCGTTTCAGGTCATACTTGATAGGGACGAAGGTCATAGTGCACACGGATCATGCAGCGATAAAATACTTGATCAACAAAGCTGATTCCAAGCCACGCTTGATTAGGTGGGTTTTATTGCTGCAAGAATTTGACCTTGAAATCGTTGATAGAAAAGGAACAAGCAATCAGGTAGCTGACCATTTGTCCAGGCTCGAGAAGATAGTGGGCACTGTTGATCCCACTCCGATCAGAGAGAATTTTCCCGATGAACAATTGTTATCAGCCCAACATCTCGAAAATAATATTCCTTGGTATGCTGACATTGCCAACTTTTTAGCAAGTAGACTAAAACCCCATGGGATAAGTGGACAACCATTTAAAAAGTTTTTACATGATACACGACAATATGTTTGGGACGACCCTTTCTTGTATAAGATAGGGACGGACCAAATATTGAGGCGTTGTATCCACGGGAGTGAGCAACATCAAATACTCCATGGTTGTCACACATCCCACTACGGTAGCCACTTTGGTGGAAACCGCACTGCTGCAAAAATCTTGCAAAGTGGGTACTTTTGGCCCACTATGTTTAAAGACTCTTATGAATTTGTGAAAAGTTGTGAGCAATGTCAACGCACCGGGAACATTTCGCAAAGGAACGAAATGCCTCTTAACAACATTTTAGAGGTAGAACTTTTTGATGTTTGGGGGATCGATTTCATGGGTCCTTTTCCAAATTCAAACAATAATTTTTATATCTTGGTAGCGGTAGACTATGTTTCGAAATGGGTGGAAGCCATTGCTTGTCATTCTAATGATGCCAACACCGTGGTGAAATTTTTGCATAAAAATATTTTCACCCGATTTGGAACACCACGGGCATTAATTAGTGATGAAGGCACCCATTTTGTAAACAAAGTCATGGCATCGGTCCTTGCTAAATATGATATACATCATAGAGTGGCCACCGCAAACCAACGGTTTGGCCGAGCTTTCAAACTGTGAGATCAAAGGAATTTTGGAAAAAGTTGTTAAACCGCACCGCATAGATTGGTCAACCAAGCTTGATGATGCTCTTTGGGCCTATCGAACGGCCTATAAAACCCCTTTGGGAATGTCTCCATTTAAATTAGTTTTTGGCAAAGCTTGCTATTTACCGATTGAATTGGAGCACAAGGCATTTTGGGCCCTTAAAGAGCTTAACATGAGTGAGGGTGCTGCGGGAATTAAAAGGAGTTTACAATTGCATGAGTTAGAAGAGTTGCGTTACCACTCTTATGAATACGCAAAGTTGTACAAGGAAAAGACCAAGATGTGGCATGATCGAAGAATCAACCATAGGGAGTTCATGGAGGGACAACAGGTATTATTGTTCAATTCCCGTCTTAAACAATTTCCAGGAAAGCTAAAATCGCGTTGGACGGGACCATACACCATTGTCAAGGTAAGTCCCTTTGGAACAGTGGAGTTGAAGTCCCCACAGTCTGGTCAAATCTTTAAAGTCAATGGGCAGAGGGTGAAATTGTCACTTTTTGAAGAAAAAGGTTCGCAGTGGGCAGGAGAAAGTCCCTGCGCTCCCCACTCCCAGTCTGACATAAGAAGGGACGGTTTTTGGGGGGCCCAAGGCTGACATCTATCAACTTTTACTTACACAAAGGTCAACTTTTGCTGCCACTTGTCCTAGTCTCGCCATTTTCCAAGAAAAACCATCATTTCTCATCTCTCTCTCTCCAAAAGAAACCGTTCCCTCCCATACTAACCAAAAGAAAACCTTTTTCCTAATTCAAAAACCACTATCTCTTCAAAAACCACACTCTTCATCTTCTTTCTCTCTCACGAGCCAAACCAAAAAACCCTTCCTAAAACCCTAAACAATGGCTAGAAGCAAAAGACTCAATACCCACCCTGAGGCATCCACACGACCGGCGGTCCGCCGCAGAACCGCCGACGACCACCCACCGGAAACCGTCACCGGCGACCTAAATGAACCGCCGCCAATCTCCGACGAACCTCCGATCATATCCAACATTCCTGATACGGGTTCGTCCAAGCAAGAAAGTCCAAGGGTTGTGTCTTCATCAAGGGTTTCGGACTCTAGTCCAACCCTTTTTGATGATGAAGATTTACAAGATGATGAGGAAATGCGAAGGTTACAAGAAGAATACCAACAAAGGGTATCCCGAATCCATTTTATCGCCAACATTGGGTCGCATTCCCCCTTGAAGGTAGGAGGTTTGCAAGATGAGAATGCTTTGTAACTACATCCTCTAGCAGCCGACTCATTCACCACTAACATCGTGGATTGCTTGTGACTACCGATCTCTGTCGTGGGCGGGCTAGACAATTCTGTGACCGCCTTACTCTCACTCTTCTCCTTACTCCCCGACGCCGACGTATCATGACGGTTCATCCATCGGTCCAACTTTTTCTGTAGCTTCTCCATCTCAGTGGCGAAGGCCTCTTGAGTCACAAAGGCATGACCCCCCGTTGCCGAACTCTCTTGGTGAGACTTTTCTCGAACATCCGGTGCCTCAACACTTTTTGCTCGGCGAACAGTCGGAGTCTTCTTCTTCGGACGGGCACCTCCCACTGCGGTGGTAGCCTTTCGTGGTGCGGTCTTTCGTCCCCTTCCACGACCTCTTCCCCTCCCTCGAGTAGTCGGTTGCCTCGGAGGGTTCACTGGTTCATCAGCGAGGACCTCCTCCGATGCCTCTACCCTCACACTGGGTACTGACCTGCTCCTTAGAGTCCTCTCTGACATGGCGAAACTGATACCAAACACATAAAACAAACATTTAATACCAACACCACCCTATAAGGTAAATTAAGCATCCTCACGTGCCTGTAAATTCGAAATTATATTGGCCAGATATAATCCCCAATTTACCTCACATGATGATCCTCGGCACCCCGTCCCACTCATCCCTCTTAGGTCATCTCTTATGGCCATCCTATATCTCGGTTGTGTCCCTATCCTCAAAGTTTAAGTTTAGTCCCATCCGGTCACCTAAATCTCTTAAACTACGGCTCTGATACCATTTGTAATAACCCAAAATACTTAACATAAATAAAATAATCCAAAAGCCCAAAAAGGGTCCCAATTACATCAAAGGTTTAATAAAAATCTCAAGATCTATGGTTCACGTACGAATACAACCGAGATAATTAGCTAACAAAAGAGTAGTGACAGTCTCTACTCTCTCTCCACCGTCTTAAGCCTTCTCTTTACCTTTGGACGAAGCACCTAAGCCATCCTTACCTGAAAATGGTTTTAAGTTTTGAAAGCGAGGGTTAGACCATAAGGTCTAGTGAATTCCCCTTTTAAAAGTAGGTTCACAAACCATTTAAGAAAACGTATACTTACAGTCAAAACAGTAACATTTCAACCATATTCTCAAACAAGGGTGTACACAGTGGCATGGACTATTATCACCTTACAAAGCCAGGCACGGCAACTCAAGGAGTCTTCCACTGTGCAACCCGACTCTACCATAGCAATAATCATAAAAGCATGCTTTGAAAACATACTTGAGGATAATCCTCCTTCAATGGTAAAATAACACTTTTCATGTCAAGGAAGCATATATTCATGATGATCAAGTAAACTAATTTTCAGTCATGTCAATCTTCACAATTCATCTAAAAGATAGGAATTATGCATAAGGGAACTCACCTGATACTCCGCTTAACGACACACTAACCGGAGCTCACTTAAACGCCAACCGAACACCTGAATTGGGGTTAACAAAGGAGGTATTAGACTCCCTAATTATGCCCTAATACATCCCTCAAAAACTCTTAAGACAATCCCTTAAACATCGCCTCGATCCCAGCCCCAAACGACGAACGAAACAGGAATCGAAAAACTCCCAACAGAGGGATACGCGGTTTGTGCCGCGGTTTACAAACCGCGCAGCAAGCCGCGTATGTCCCTGGTCGAGCATCCTCAACTCTGCACAAAATCTCAGTCCGAAAACTCATCCAAAAACCCCTAAAATCGATTCCAATAGATTGGTAACTTCTCCAATTGAAGATTAAAACTATACATGCATTAAGGAAACAATTCCTACCCTCAAAACATTCAATTCCTCATCCACAAACTTCATGAATCATTCCTTTAAGGACAAAACCCCAAAGTTGAGCAAAACTAAGAAACCTCCATTGGAAAGGTGAGATTTCAACAAGAACTCCTCATTTTCCAAAGAGTTCACCAATCTCACTCTTCCAATTGATTTCTTTCCCAATACACTTAGAAGAAAAGAATCCCTTAAGGAACACACACTCAAAATCTCCATTCTAGAAATCAAAGCAAAGAGATGAAGAGGAAGATATACCTTGCCAACAATTTCTTCAGTTTCTTGCTGAAATCTTCTTCTTCAACCTCCAATTTTGCTGAATTCTTGAGACCCCTTTCTTCTCTCCTTGATCTCAGCCGCCACTATGCAAATGATAAGGGTTTTAGGAGGTTTTTCATATACACAACTTCATCCTTTCACTTCTTTGCCACACAAGTTTCAAGTTTCAGACATTAGCCCCCAAATTCTTGTTTATTCACAAAACCACACGAATTTACAAAATGGGGTGTTACAGGCTCCCCGCCTTCCTCCCTTAGCAGACATATCCTTCGTTCATAGGGTTTGTCCTGGCGTGTCAGCATCTCGTTTGAAGCTGAAGACAGTCGTGGAGACGATGAAACAGGGCCTTAGTGCCCTAAGCGACCAGGATGTTGTCCGTGTATGCTTGGTGGCGATCGTGGATATGGGCTTCATGGGCCGTGAGTGGAGCCAGACTGCTTCCGAGACGGTCCTTAGGGCCGTCGAGGACTTGGATTTGTTTAACAGGTACCTGTGGGGTAGCCACATCTGGACACATTGCTACACTATTATGCACCGAGCCATCGCCAGACGCCCCGATCGACTTGCCAAGATGAATCTTTGTGGATTTACATACGCCTTCAAGGTTAGATACGTAGTATAACATAAATAATAATACATACAAACTGTTTGGCGATCCTTTTTACGTACTTGCTCTTCTTGTGTAATTCCAGATATCGATTTTGGAGATGTTTCCCACAGCCTGTCAATATTTCAACAAGCGCACCGACAGATTACATAGGGGAACCCGTTGGGACCGGAGGGGTCTTTCCCTAAATAGGCAGACTTGGCTTGAGTTCTTCAGCCAATCTAGACATGTAAGTTGTTTTACTATGTTTACAATGTTGCATATGTTAGTCCCGCTTATTAAATTTTTTGTGTTTTACCATATACTTAGCCGCCGCTTACACCTTTCGAAAACCTTCTGCCTACTGCCTATGAGAGGGACACGCCTTGGTACAGAAACATCGTGGCCTTTTTTGACAGAGATGAGGAAGACGACGAAGATGAGGAAGACGACGCGAGGCCCCCTTCCGATCGATATCATTCGCCCCCTTCCGATCGATATGAGGTTCCCCCTTACTCCTCCCATCAAGATCCGACTTCCACTGAGCCATCTTATGGCACTTTACACGAGCTGTAGGACTACATTCGGGGGCCAATACACACGCGTCTTGATAATGTGGAGGAAATCGCCAGACAGTTTCGCGCTGTAAATGTTAGTGTTTAACTTAATTTGTCGGCCACGATCTTTTAGTTTGTATATTAATATTACGTTATAAATTTGTTTTAGCTGTCGAGTACGACGCCGATCCCCGCTCTGTTCGGACAGGGGGCACGTGCGACGTTTGGCACCACATCCTATCCGTCATTCCCTGAGAGTGTAAGTCACACTAAGTAACCATTATAGTTATATGTTAGTTTCTAAGTTTGTAACTCTTATAATGATCAATGTCACGCAGGCCGGGATGTCAGGTGCAGGGGGATACACATCCCAAATGTCGCCGTTCGGCACCACATCCTATTCGTCAATCCCGGAGAGTGTAAGTCACACTGAGTAACCATTATAGTTATATGTTAGTTCCTAAGTTTGTAACTCTTATAATGATCAATGTCACGCAGGTCGGGATGTTGGGTGCAGGGGGATACACATCCCAAATGCCGTCGTTCGGCACCACATCCTATTCGTCAATCCCGGAGAGTGTAAGTCACACTGAGTAACCATTATAGTTATATGTTAGTTCCTTTTGCAGACGAATCTTGCAGTTACTTTTTCAGTCGAATCTTACAGGCTCTTTTGCAGATGAATATTGCAGTTAATTTTTCAGTCGAATCTTACAGGCTCTTTTTAGACGAATCTTGCAGTGAACTATTCAGACGAATCATGCAGGCAACTTTTCAGACGAAATCTTTGACCATATCCACATCCCTGATGAAGAACATACATTTTCACGGCTATAAGTAGATGGCATGATGAAGTAGTAATTCACAACTTGCTATCTATCTTTTATACATTCTTTTACACCGTTTACAAACATTCTCTCGCTTTTCTTAACACTATGGCTGGAGGTTCAAGATCAAGGGGGAACAGGTCGGCGAATGGGGCTGGAACTTCACGTTCGGCAGCCTACCAACCACTGAACGATGGAGCTCGCCGGAGTACCTGGAAGGTACCGGAAACAGACGAGGAGTGGAGAAACCATGGGCGAACTGCGGCCGATTATCCATTCACGGCTGAGGAGGCAGAAGACTGGGAGATGGCATGGGAGAATTACCACTTCGATAATGACAGGAAAAGTCCACCAATGTATCATTGTACCCAGCCGACGGGTCTTCCACAAAGTCAACGAATTACTCCCTTAGTGCAAAAATCCATTGATAAGGCGAACGCCGGTATCGAAAAGGTAAAAGGTATGTGGAACCATAACAGGGGGATTCAGCAGGGGAAAATGGAGTATCTAGCGGAGAAAAAACGAGAACTGACCATGGTTAGGGCTCACGTTCGGGAGGTGCAACGACAAATTAAGGAAGTAGAAGAGGAACTACGAGAAATCGAAGACGACTACACGGGAATGGAGGACGTCATCAAGGAAAAGGTTGACTTCATCACCGGAATCCAAGACGCATTCCAGTAATAGATTTCTTTGTTTACCTGCACTGTATCCGTTTCGGTTGGGAAGATGATTTGCAATAACTGATCTTTTAATTAATTTGCTTATTAAATAACTTAAAATGGGGAAAACATTTTCTTTAATTAACTTCTATATTAAATACATTACCATGGAAAGGAAACAGTACATTAAAAACCTCAACTACATAAAATGATAACCTAAAAACTACAGGGACCAAAAATGTAATTTTTTTGCCCCAAACTTGAGGGGCCAAAAACGTAATTTCGGCTTACCGCGGGACCACCGCGGGGTACCTCTGCGGGCAGGGGCCAAAAGGATTCCGCAGGCATTCTTGAGGGGCCAAAAGTGTACCGCGGACATTCTTGAGGGGCCTCCGTGGGACTTTTGGCCAAAGAGTCGTGACACGTGGGCGTGGGCCCGCGATCGCGGGGCCCAACGCGGAAATTTGGGTATTTTGGTAAAGTTGACGAGATTTTGGGTATTTTGGTAAGTCAGAGTCAAACTTTTGGTATTTTAATTAATTTCCCTATTTAATATATGAATAAAATAAAATATTATTATATTAAATTAAAAAGAGTATTGGTTGTCATTTTGTGTATAACATTATCTGTAACTTTGGGAATAATCTATACATATAATAAATAAGTAACTACATTGACACGTGTCGTCGTCTGATGAGTCGGTTTTATTGTTTTCCCGCCTAAACATGTATATGGACGCCTTTACCTTATAGATTCAATTAACACACCTACATTCACTTATCTTTAAATCTCTCATTAATTAAATTTTTAATAATTATAACTTACATTTACTACCCTTATAATTATCTATGTAGTTTACTTTTAATCCATTACTTTTTTTATTTTTCATTTTAGACTCTTATCATATAAACATAAATAATGTATATGAACTAAAATGCATTAAAAAAACATTTCTATTTTTTACAAATTATACCATTGTAATCGTTTCGTCAATACCTTCGAAATAAGCTCAATATTAAATATTTTTTATACATACGTACATATCCATACTTATAATAAATTCAAAAAAATCTCCATCGTGTATAGTAATCCCAAAAATCTATACATATAATAAATGAGTAACTAGCATGCCACGTGTCGTCTTTTGGTGAACCGACTTCAGTATTTCCCGCCTAAACATGTATCTGGACGCAGTTTACATTATAAGTTCAATTAACACACCCACATTCACTCCTACTTAATTCAATTTTTTTAATTTGTACGTTACATTTACTACTCTTATAATTAGGTATGTAGTTTAATTTTAATCCCTTATTGTTTTATTTTTCATTTTAGACTATTATCATATAAACATAAATAATGTATATGAACTAAAATGAATTAAAAAAACATTTCTATTTTTTACAAATTATATCATTGTAATTGATTTGTCAATACCTTCGAAATGAGCCCAATATTGAATATATTTGGATTTAATTATATTATTAAATATCATAAATATATACGAATTAATGTGTCGTGATTAGTATGAGATTTGTTGAAATTAGTATGGGATTTGATACAAATAATCACTAAATTGTCGTGATTTTCTTTTTGCAATTTCATATCAATTTTTACTTCAAAGTCGAATTATTTCGACGAATTACAATTCTATCAAATTTCATTCTGTCAACGAAACACCTTTAGAATTATCATAAGAGATTTAATTACTTGGAAAAAAAAGATATCACTTATCAACTGACTTTTGGATTATGAGTTCGAACAATTTTCAAAAATATAAATATACAATTATTGTGCATTCGTTTGATAAATTAATTTAGTAACGACATTTATAATAGGTATCAAACTTAATAGACATATTTTTATCTTCAAAATAATATTCCCTATTTGTAGAATTTTTGTTTTCTTTTTATCAATTATTGTATGTGTCACAAAATTATTCAACAACCATTAAACACCAAATAATTAACTTAAAACACAAATTTGATTGTCGCGCAACGGACGAGCCAAAGACTAGTCCCTAATAAATCGGGATTGAGTTTGTTTTACAAACCGATTTCTAATAATCCTTAATATACCGATTTATTCACAAAGATAAATCTCTAACTGTTTGATTATAGATTTTATCACATATGATCATTTATTTGATGATCGTAATCATATATGATAACTATCAATCATCTGATTGCAATGTCAATTTCATTCTGATTTCATTTGACTATCTTAGCATGTATCCGAGGGAGTAACTACAAAACTTTTGAAGTATTTGGCATTTTCATGTTGGTAACCGATGATGGCTCGGGTATTATATAGCCAAGCTACACACTAATATTTCATATAAACTTTTTTATAAAATAATTGTATTAATTTAAATTAATGAAAAGCCACAATATGTTGAAACTGAGTCAAATGTTTTGTTCATGTGTTAGATGTGATACGTTGTTTCATTTCTTTTCTCTCATAAAAACGTTTCGAGAACACGGGTTTTTTTTATTTCCCTCCCTTTCCTTCCTAAAATGAGTTTCAAGAACACAGCGTTAGGAGAGTGGTCTTTCAACTTGTGTTGTTTTGGCTCATTAGCCTCTTTCCTCCACATTTTCTAGGCAAAGAACAAATATTATATTGTGACGGAACAAATGATGTTCAAGGATAAAACCTGGATCACCTTCCAGGGTATTTAGTCTCATGAATCATGATCGGCCCAAAATTTTGAAATATGGTATATCTTTTATGGACAAGATCACAATATGCTAAACACATCAAGACCAAACTTTTCTTGGACCGGTGTGGGACCAGGCTAGACCGTCAATCAATGTTCAATCTCTGTCTTGCTATATTTAACCTATCTAAACTAGCTAGGGGTTTTTTTAAAGGGTATCCTAAGTTTTGTCTAGACTAATCCCTGACACTGATTGACTGCTAAGCATGCAGCCCTGAGATAATTCTTCAGTGGACATAAGTTACCAACGCCTAGATTCAAACCCGGGGTAGCTAGTTTGGGTTTTTCCTAACTACATTCACAAATTTTAACTAGACCAAGTTTTTTTACAACCCAATTCATGTACAAATCTACTTAAAAGCTCTTACATACTAACAATGTAATTACAAAGTAAAAAAAGAAAAAACTAAGCTAAACTAAACGTTTGTCAATATCCATCTACTTGTTTACCCCTAGGCCTAGGCTCTTTGATATAATTGCACGTAAAAGGCAACACTTTTGTGTGTTCAACTTATTACGCTCAAAATTTACATTTAGTGGCTGTTTTTTTTAAACGTCTGAATGTCATCTTAAGTCCGATTCGCTCAGACATTCATATGTTCAGAGTGTTTGGTTTTTTTTTTAATTAAGAGCTTAAAAGCTCTGACCGTGTCTGAAACCTTAAGAGATAATATAAACCCTTATAACCTCTTATTTGCAAAACACGTCCCTCCAGCCTCTCTCTCGACCTGTCGATCTCTTACCACACAACACCTATCGACAATCTCTGCCTCTCAGATCTCTCAAGGTATGTTGACGATCTCCGCCTCTCGATTTCTAATCCAGATTTCTAAACCCATATTTCTCACCTGATAAAATGGGATTTTTGATTTCTCACCTGACAATCTCTGTATTTTTTTCGCTACTTTAGAAAAAAGAAGGTTGGGTCTTGGTTGTTTAACTCTGATTTCTTTCAATTCTTCTTCTTTCTTGGCCATCATTACAACAGATTGGGGCGTGGTTGTTGTTATTGCTGTTCGAAAGGCAGGCGAGCGATACCATTGAAGGAAGATTTGTTGGAAATGTTTGAAGAAGTTAAGAAGGTCTTGGGAGTTACAGTAATGGCGGAAGTGGAAGAAGCAATGGAGAGGGTGAGCATCTTGATGGTGTGTTTCAAATATTGATAGGTGCCTCGTTCAGAGTGATGGAGATAAGGATATTGGGAAGAGTCCATCTGGATATGCCAAGTTTGGGTATTAAAATAAGGATGAGTGAAATTACAAATATTGATTCAGATGACAAAGTTTTAATTTACAAAAATAAATAATCTTTTTAATTCAGATTCAGACGTTACAAATTAAAACAAAAAACAAACAGTCTTATTGATTCAGATTTCAGATTTCAACACCATCTCTTATTAATCAGAAATGAAACAAGACTTCAGACATCTTAAAAAACAAACAGTCCCTTAGCTTCTTTTCTATTTTATATCTCGTTGAAGCGTACCCTAACGGTGGATATAATCCTACGCTTATACACACCCAATAGTGATCAATCATTCATCCCCCACTTGACTTGGGGTCGCGTATATATTGTATGCCATCAATGGCCTAATCTAAAAACTAGTGGTTGTTTAATATAATATAATGGATTTACTCATTCTTTTTTATACAAAGATGTCCTCACCCATTACCAACTGAGCTACACGTCATTGGCAGATTTACTCATTCTTGGTTGATGTTAATTTGATTCTTAGATCTTTAAGGGTGTTCAATATTAATCATGTTCGATAACCCTTCCCATTTGCTTCTTATGGATTATTCACGTTTGATTTGGTTTATCAACATGATCGGATACGTAATTTGGTTTAGTGGTGTGCACTTGGTTTACGTGGAAATTATTTGGGGCCTTCCCAGTTTAAAGAACCCAACTACACACACACATGTATACAGTTTCAAATACTTGATCGATGTTTTGGTGTTTCATCATTTTAAAAATAGGTTCAAATGAAAAGCGTAAATATTTTAAGAATCGATAAACCATCTATTTCATCATTATTTATAACGAATATCATGATAGATATTCATAATGAATATCATGGTATATATATTAAGAGCATAGATGGTGTACCTTCACTCATATGCTCTATCCACAAATTTCTTTATTCTTATATTTGTTTCTATTTTCTAATGTCAATTTGCCCTTTAATCATCTAATTTCTTCTAATCAAAGCAATGGAACATTAATTTATTCTTCTAATCATTTACCTTATGGGAACTTTTTTACCTAAAAATTGTGGCTACATAAACCTGAAAAATATAACCCCAACTACAATTCGGTTCAGGTGACACTAATAAAATGAGCATGTTATGACGTCCAATAAGTACTTAACGTGAATTTTAAGGTTATAGAACCATCAATTGTGTGCTCTTATATGAAAACGTTGCGTGAACTAAGGGCTCATTTATTAAACGCTCACCCAGTAAGTGTTTATCGGATAGTTTATCTTAGCAAGGTCCGAGAATATTAATCGCTAAGAGCGGTGATAAGAACGGGGAGTCTTACTCGGTATGTGAGGATGAAGACTCATACCAGGTAAGTGCTTACCAGGAAACTGTTACATACTATATCATTTTGATACACTATAATCATACCTAGTAAAATAAGTTACAGTGTTGACTCTTATCTGTAAGCGCTTGCTGGGTAAGTATTTAGGTAAAATGACCTTAGAAATTTTATCTTTAGTTTTTATGACGAAGTTAGATAAACTAGTAGGATTGAAGAAATAAATCGTTATATTAGTCTTTTTAAATGACACTTCTTGAAAAATGTTTTATAAGCATTGTATGACGATTTACTTCTTAAGTCATATAAGGATGTTCAAATTTGTCATAAAAACTAACGATAGAACTTGTTTGGTCGTATAATTTCATTGTAGCTACTTATCGTGACGTTTTTGTATAAGATGTACTGCTATTGGCCCTATAAATATAACAGTTTCATAAGTATTTGTTATGACGGTTGAGCTTCCTAAGAGCACCTCCAACAGCTTCTTCAAAACAGAGATTTTGTGGATTTTTTGCTCCAACAGATTTCCCAATACCTTCTCTAAAATGAAGAGACTATGAGACAGATGATTGAAATCTCCAAATTTGGAGATATCTCAAATAATGATTATTTCTGAGAGAGAAATGATTTTGTATTCATTCTACCAATGAAATTGTTTTAAATTAAATGTCGAAGAAAGAAATAATATTTTATGAACTGTATTGAATATTTTAACAATACAATTAATTGTGTAATCTCCAAAATAGAGAATCTGTTGGAGATGAAGGTGGTTTTTTTTTAGATTATGACTTTTTACTTCTCCATTTTAGAGAAGCTGTTAGATATGCTCTAACAAACTTATTTGTTATAATGTGAATCCAGGTGCGAAGAGAGAATTTATTTTAGTCGGGGCTTTATCTTGAATTTTAAAATTGTAATACAAATTTCCAATTTGCAATTAAGCGTCCACGAAAAGATCAGATAAATTGAGTTTTATTAGGGGCGTTTGGTTTGATGAAATAATTTTGAGGGTTATAGATTTCGTAAAAAGATTTAGAATTGTAGGGATTTGAATTTGGAAAGATTTGAAATCTTTAGTGTGTTTTGGAGGGTTTGTAATGGAATGGAATTCCATTTTTATAGATATTTTATAACAATAAATTATAAAAAACTATATAAAAAATTAAGTTGCCTTTTTATTAATTGGTTATTACAAAACAAATATTTTCAACATAATTTATAACAATATTAACACGAATCCTACGAAATACCACCAACAGTCTTGTGATTTCTAAATCATGTGATTTCAAATGCAAACAATCTACCAAACCAAACTTGAGATTAAAATGGAATTGAATTCCAAATCTTATCCAATTCTATAAACTAAACACGGCCTAAATGCTAAACTGTATTCCTAAATGCTAAACAATTATATATAACACAATTAATTGTAAAAAAACACTTAAGATTAATCAACACAAGAAGAAAAATAAATAAAACAATTAAAAACCTAATAGATCAATGTAGAGTTACATAAACCACAACTAGGGACGAAAATCAAATTATAAAATTTTGGACGGTCAAAATGCGACGTTCTAAAAAATACTCAATTTGTAATAATCGGGAACTTATTTGTAACAGAAATTGGATGCTTAGTGTTTTTTGTTGAAAACTTGAAGTTCAAGGGCTAATTCTTAAAAGTGGGAAAGGGGTTAAAACCCTAAAACCCTTCTCTTCTAATTCATTTTGCAAGTGTGTCGGCTAAGAGAACACAGTGCAAAGTGTGTGGGAGATTTGAGAGTGTATCTTGGAAGGAAATCAAGGAGGGAGCTGTATTGGAGGTGTTTGGCACATCAAATTTCTTTCAAGGTAAACTCTAACCTTCATTTTCTTATAATCGATTTTGATGGATATCCTTGCTATTGAGTTTTAGAAAGAAAAAAAAAGAGTAATCGATGTTTACCTGTGTGGAAATGGGGTTTTGGATGTTAAGTAATGAGATACGTGTTTCCAACAATTTACTCTACTGATTTCTTGGTTTAAAAACGATTGGGCTGGGATTAGTGCTTTGCGAAAAAGGTTTTCGGACTATATCTTATACGCTGTCTGGATTTCGCCAAGAATCCGGATGCGAGGTGTCCGGATGAGGCTGGATCCGGATCAATGACGCTTTCCGGACGAGTATTGGTGTGATGAATTGGATTCCGGACGGGAATCCAAACGTGTGTGTGTGTCCGGAGACAATTATCCGGAAATGTGAGAATCCGGACGTTAAAGCCGGATGTGAGCATTAGGAAAGGGGAGGGTATCCGGACGTGTACCCGAATTGGGGTATCCGGATGTTTGTATCCGGAAACTTTTTCCGAATGGGTATCCGGGTAAATGCTTCTAACTGGGTTAATTTTCCATTCTTTTATGAGAATTCGAATTGTATGCAAGATAGTTAAAGTAGCCTTAAAGGAGAATGAGAGTAGATCTCAAGGATTATTCGGGTGACTCATCACTCCCGTTTTAATCGTAGGTGTTCAACTTAGAGATCCGAGGCGTAAGTGATAAAGCTTAAGCAAGGACAACATGTGAGTTTTCTAACTGAAAATGAGTTGATCGGTATGCTATTTTCTTTACGCATGAGATGTTATGAAACTGCAAGTTTTATTGTCTATATGAAAAACTGCATGTTTGTTATGTCGTAAGAAGGTTGAGTTTTTCGTATGCATACATTTGAAAGTGGATATGATACGGCTAAGTCGGGGGTGTGTCCCGCCAGTGCTCATACCGGGGGGTGTCCCGTTTATGTCATGGAAGGTGTGTTCCAGTAAGGCAGTGTGAGACTGACACGTTGTCACCGGGGTGCGAGACTTCAGTGTGCCATTCATGTATGGTTCCTTGTTGATGAATGATCATTGTTTCAATGCACAAAAATGTTCATGAATGTTTATAAAGTGTTTATTATATTGTTATGGCGCGAAAGTTGTTCTAGAGGGACCTCACTAGACCTTACGGTCTAACCCTCGCTTTTCAAAACTAAACCCATTTTCAGGAAAGCATTTAGTAGGAGGCTCAGGCAAGGGCAAGGACTAAGCTTAAGGCGAGGAATAGAGGATAGTTTCATTACTTTACTTTTAAATCAAGACTTTGTTTAGAAATTTCTCAGCTGTGTATAGAGGTTGTTTCCGCAAACCTTATGATGTACTGGTTGGCTAAAGCTAAATTTTGGAGCCATTTGGCTAGTTAATAAATGTTGATCATTATGCTTTATTTTTGGATCTGGATAGTTACACTTATAGTTACATCTAGGCATCTACCAACAAATCTAAGGAGCATATTATTAATTATTTAAGGTTTTTAGATGTATAACCATGCTATAAAGGGGTACTTATAAGTAGGGGTGTACAAAAAACCGTCAACCCGCAAAACCCGACCAACCCAACCCGCTAACAACCCAATTAAACCCAACCCGCCGAACTGTCGAACCGCCAAACCGCTAATTATAAGGGTTGAAATTGGGTTAGGAAAACTCAACTCAACCTAACCCGCCGCTAATATTTTTTATTTTAAGAAAAAATATTATATATATATATACACACACGATACTTGAAGGTGCAGCCCAAATAAAAAAAATTAATAATTGTTAACTAATATAATTCATGAGGCCCAAATTACTTTATAATAACAATCCAAAATACTTGCCATTGAACAAGGGTTGCATCTTAGGATCATAATTGTTAGATAGTAAAATAATTAGTACAAGTTTTTGTGGAATCACTTAATAAACCAATGTAAGAAGTATTTGGATAGTGTGTGCGATAAGAAACAAAAATTGCTTAACTTTCGGTGTCGTTTAATAAAGAGAGATACCGAAAAGTCGTGGCTAGATTTGTGGTTAAGGACGAACAACTTACGCTTTGAATTGGATGCTACAATTTACGCTTTTGAAGTTTAAGACTAAAGAATTTTAATATCTATTTGGATGCTTGTAATAACTAATAACTTTGTTGGGTATATTTTTAGTTTAATTTGTCGTATTTCAATCGTGAACTTTATGTATACTATCAAACCGCCCAACTCGCCTCAACCCGCAAGGGTTGGGTTGGGTTATACTTTTGAATGGGTTGGGTTGGGTTGTGATTTTCCAAACCGCCATAATTGGGTTGGATTGTAAAAATGTCAAAAACCGCTCAACCCAACCCGCGTACACCCCTACTTGTACACCCCTACTTATAAGGGAGCTAAGTACCTAACCTCCCCCCACCTTACTAGTTTGGTCAAAAACCGAATAACCAAACTCAAATAACATGATAGCAATTAAAATGAACATCGTTGCCTAACTAGGGGTGTTAACGAGCCGAGCCGAGTCGAGTAGCAAGTTATTCGAGCTGAGCTCGAAAAAATAATATCAGGCTCGAGCTCGATTAATTTTTCAAATTCGGGCTCGAGCTCGAGCTCGATTATTTTTTCAATGTTCGAGCTCGAGCTCGATGCTCGTTTATGAGCTCGAATTCGAGATCGATTAACTCGTTTATGTAGTCAAGATCGATAATTTTTATATTTTGATTATATAACTTGTAAACATATAAATATGCGAGGCTCGAAAAAGTGTATGCTCGAATGGCTCGGCTCGACTCGACTCGACTCGTAAAGCTTAATCGAGCTTTCGAACGAGTCGAGTCGAACATCGGTGTTATAGAGTTCGACTCGTTAACTTAAGCGAGCTTTATTTTTTGTTCGAGATCGACTCGAGCTCGACAGCTATTAGGCTCGAGCTCTAGATAAACGAGCTCGAGCTCGAGTAGCTCGTTAAAAGCTCGACTCGTTAACACCCCTATGCCTAACACTCTTTTAAACAAAACTAGGATGTTTTCTTATATATCATATACATAAATTTCTATCAAATTATGATTGTAAGGAATAGAGAAATGTTGCAATTTTAGGGGGAATAGAATAACTAATTATGATCACCAACGAAAATTCACATGGGTATATATTAAGTATTTGAGAATACATACGAACGTACAACAAACCCAATAAACTAGTACAAATGCAAACAAGAACCATAAAAACGTAACCGGTCGTGTCTAATGGATATAAATAGACCTCTAAACATGTCTTTGTTATAAACCTACTTGTTTGTTCCATACCGAAACCAAATATTTGAATAAATAATTATTTTTCATCACCAATTTATCGATGTAGTTATTATAAATTGTTTTGATCTTTTTTATTAAGAAGACGGCACTCTTGACAAATGTATAAATAAAAAAAGAAAAATACACCTAAATAGCAGAGACTCTCTTCCAAAAATACACATGGCAAGTATTTAGATCTTTATTCGTAAAAAATTTAGTTTTTCACTTAATACATAAAATTCTTTCAATTTCTATAACATTCCTAATTTGTCTTTTTTGAAAGTTAAGAATTGGGTTTATGAAAACTCTGTATGTCTGTTTAGTTTGCAGTAATAAAATAGATTTAAGGGGACTTGGATTTCAGTTTCATTATAACTAGTGTTTTTCACCGTGCGTTACGCGGTGATCAAAATATGCTTTAAAATGTATTATTAATAATAATGAAATTGGATGTATATTTTTTCAAGTTAGCTTTTAAAGAGTGGCTTCAAAACTATTTGATTTGGATATGCACATTCCAAACAATATATCTTAATTGGTTTTTTCGTGGAAGGATCGGAACAACCTTTATCCCTCTCATATGGATCCCTTGTACCATTCCGTAATATGTCAGTTAATTAGCATATATTGTATACTATAATATGCCTTGAAAAGTTACATGTAACATTTATTAATAGAGATTTTTTATAAATACATAAATAAATATACATAATAGAAGTACTTTGAAAAAAATGACATTTTAACAAATTCGAAGAAGTTATCGCAAGTTGTTCGAAGCAATATAGTTTCAAACATGATTCAAAATCATAGATACGTTTTCTAAAAACCTTGATTTCTCAAATGAAACACAAAAAACATATATTTAATAGATATCAAATCAAGAAGCGAAGCTAATAAATGTGGATGAGTTCGCGAGTAACAATGTTATATTATAATAAATAATACGAAATGTTCTGTTAGCGTGTGGATGACTTGTTCGAAAGAAATGCTTGCAAAAAGTCGGAATATTATATTGAGATAGAAGAATTATATAACATGACTTATATGTAATAATATATATGTACTTTGACTATGAGCTTTCATGTTGTTGGACATATTTCGAGAATTTCACAATTTATTTAGACAGTAAATTGTTTTTAATTTTAATTCTAATTGTATCATATGTACAAAATTAAGTGTAAAAAGTCGACATAACACTAAATATTTTGACAATAAACAAAAGTTCACTACTAAAAATAATCATTTGGAAAGAAATTTAGTAAGAGAAAATCAAATTTGGTAAGATAAAAATATCTCATTTATATATTAATATAATAAATAAAAATTAATTGTCATAACTATTCCATTTATACATATTGATTGTGATATTAATTGTAATATGTTTTAATTGATTTATTTTATCATTTATAGTAAAATGTATTAAACTTCTCATCAAGTATTTTATTTATATACATTGATTCATAATAATTAAAAGAAAATGAGTATGAAAATTTAGATCAATTAATGAGTTATATTGATTTATAATAAATCAAAAAATGTAAAGTATTTTAACCGGTTAATGGAATATATTGATTAAAAATAGTAAAAGTTATTATCAAACGCTTCTAAAAATGTCAACATATATTCTTTTAAACATTTTACTGATATTAATATATTAATTGTTACGTAAATAAAAAAATAAAGGTAATTAAAGTTGATTATAATATATATATATATAGTTGTATATATACTTATACTAATTTTTAAATAAAAAGGCAAGAAAAGAAAAGGTTTGGTGTTGATTTTATATTAAAAATAAAGCCAAAAAAAAATGATTGAAAGTTTCTCATTAAACCATGTATTAGTTCTTACTTTAATATACGTACCATATGTATTGACGCATTTTTTTAGAATTTACGTAACTAATTTAAGATAAACGAATTTGTCAATTAAATAACCATTAAGAAATACAAAGTACCAAAAGCATCAACTGTTTTACCATGTGTATTTTATAGATTATAATTATTTTACAAAAAACAAAAAACAAAACACACACATTATAACTAACTGTTTTAAGGAACATTACCACAATCATCTCCTCCTAGAAAGATCTTTTACCCACATAAGTTATTGCACACAGCGAAAAAGAATGTGTGAAACAAACCAAAAATCAGTGACGTGCAAGGAGTGCCTATGAGACACTCTGAAATCGGTTGTGTTTAGTCCATCAATCGCTCGCAAAGAGATTTCTCTGTCTTGGGAGTGACTTCGAAAGAATATCCGTTAATCACTATTCCAATATTAGCTTAGAAGAGAAAAAACAATTATGAGAAAAGAGGGAACATGGACGGAAAAAACCTAGAAGACATAAGTATAAAAAACCTTCCTTATCAAACCGAAGAAATGTCTCTCAATGTTTCGGTCATGATTTCGATTTTCTACCTCTTAATCAAACTTCTTTGTGATGCGGCTCTCCCTCCCCACGACTACCTCCTTCGCCAACTCTCCAATTCTAGTCATGTAGAAGAATATAGATTTATGATGTAGCTCTCGATTCCATGGTAGAAAAATATTATATGGAGATTGTCTCTAACCAATTGTATTTATTGAAGAGTAAATTAGTTATTAATTGTTAGGGAGATTGAGAGAGCCAAGAGGTTATTTGAGAGTAATGAGTGGTTTATTAATGAAAAAAATTCAAAATTAGGATAAAATAGAAAAAGGTGAATGAAGGTTTCTCATGATGTCACCTGAACAACTTCAAGTTTTGCTTATATATATATATAGAGAGAGAGAGAGAGAGAGAGAGATTTCGTGTTTGGATTGCAGGATTGTCCGGATTTGGAATCATGTGGTTTCTTTGAAATCCCACGTGAATGATTACGATTTCAAGAGATTTTGTATAATTTGTATATAATAATGCTTAAAAATTGTTAAAACACTTGTTTTCTAATAATCAATTAAATAAAAGTAATTTAATTATTTTTATGATTTTTCATAATTTTTAATGATTTTTTTTCATAAATAATGGAATTCATATACATTCCAAATCTTACGATCCAAACACACAAAAGAATTCCACATAAGGAACATTACCACAATCATCTCCTCCTAGAAAGATCTTTTACCCACATAAGTTATTGCACACAGCGAAAAAGAATGTGTGAAACAAACCAAAAATCAGTGACGTGCAAGGAGTGCCTATGAGACACTCTGAAATCGGTTGTGTTTAGTCCATCAATCGCTCGCAAAGAGATTTCTCTGTCTTGGGAGTGACTTCGAAAGAATATCCGTTAATCACTATTCCAATATTAGCTTAGAAGAGAAAAAACAATTATGAGAAAAGAGGGAACATGGACGGAAAAAACCTAGAAGACATAAGTATAAAAAACCTTCCTTATCAAACCGAAGAAATGTCTCTCAATGTTTCGGTCATGATTTCGATTTTCTACCTCTTAATCAAACTTCTTTGTGATGCGGCTCTCCCTCCCCACGACTACCTCCTTCGCCAACTCTCCAATTCTAGTCATGTAGAAGAATATAGATTTATGATGTAGCTCTCGATTCCATGGTAGAAAAATATTATATGGAGATTGTCTCTAACCAATTGTATTTATTGAAGAGTAAATTAGTTATTAATTGTTAGGGAGATTGAGAGAGCCAAGAGGTTATCTGAGAGTAATGAGTGGTTTATTAATGAAAAAAATTCAAAATTAGGATAAAATAGAAAAAGGTGAATGAAGGTTTCTCATGATGTCACCTGAACAACTTCAAGTTTTGCTTATATATATATATAGAGAGAGAGAGAGAGAGAGATTTCGTGTTTGGATTGCAGGATTGTCCGGATTTGGAATCATGTGGTTTCTTTGAAATCCCACGTGAATGATTACGATTTCAAGAGATTTTGTATAATTTGTATATAATAATGCTTAAAAATTGTTAAAACACTTGTTTTCTAATAATCAATTAAATAAAAGTAATTTAATTATTTTTATGATTTTTCATAATTTTTAATGATTTTTTTTCATAAATAATGGAATTCATATACATTCCAAATCTTACGATCCAAACACACAAAAGAATTCCACCCCCCCTCCAATCCAAATCCCTCCAAATCTAAATCCATACATGAAATATATGGGTGAACATGGTACCGTACCATGTTTTTTTCTTCAGTATTGTGTACCAACCAATTATAATTGGTATGCCACAAATTATACCGTGTACCAACCAACTCTACTTTGTACCAACTTAATTGGTACCAACATCTTTCGGTAGGTATATGTTGGTACGTTTTTGTACCAACATCTCAAAAGTTGAAATTACAGTTAAATGAATTAATACAAATTGATGATACAAACCAGCTGACTGTCCAAATAACGTGTTGTTCAACGTAGGGATGAGCTTCGAGTACCATTTTCCTGAACCGAGCCGGGACCGAACCGATACCGTACCGAACCTGAGCCGGTACCATGTAATCGGTCCGGTTTTCGTTCTAAGTATTAGACAAAATCGGTATTCGGGATTCGGGATTCGGTACTGTGAAACGGAACCGGAATATTAATAGACAATGTCTTTTTAAATTTCTTAACTATGCATATCATCTCTTTAATAAACTAAGCTTATATTTCTCTAATCAAGATATATCATCTCCTAAATGAACAAAATGGAAAAGAAAAACCTAAAAGAAGACCGAAACTTGTTGAACTTTTATCGGTTTTTAACTTTTGATCGTTAAATAGTTGGTTTTTTGGGAATCATTTTGATACACATTTGAAACATTATAAAAATATTTTGGTCTGCGATTGGTTTTATATTCATTTGATACATTTTCATATTTTTGGTCCTAAGTGGTTGTAACACCCGTAATTTTCAGATAGGTCCAATTTCGAATCAGGGGGAAACCGATCTTTTTTAAATTCCGAGGTATATTAAGGAGTGAATTGCAGAAATGATTTTATCTTGTTGGGTAATTTATTGAAATTTTATTTAGTTGATCGTTCCAAATTTTAGGGTGTTACAGTGGTCCTCGTACCGAATTTCCTGTCCCGAGACCGAAACTGAACTGGTACCGAACCGGTACATACGGTTCGGGATTTGGTCCTATTTTTTAGTCCCAAAAAAGTTCGCTACCAACCGGTTCGGTACCAGTCCGGTCCTGATCTCATCCCTAGTTCAACGTTGCGTTTGTGAAGAGAAGATATCTAGGGAGTTAGGGTTTCATATAATCGTATTTACGTAGGTGCATTGAGAAGAAAAGACAGACGAGTTAGTAGATTAGAGGCTTAGGAATAGGATATCAAGAGCGTATTTTGTTTCATTTCCTATTTAATAAACAATTAAAAACAATATATATATATATCGGTACGATACGGTATTACTGTGATACGTGATTTTTAATACCACGTATCAACCAAGGTTGTGAAATTGATATGGTAGTACCAACCAACTTAATTGCTACCAATTTAGTTGGTACCATTTGAATTGGTACGGTTAGCATTGAATTGGTTCGTTTGTCATGATACAAATTTAACACCCTTAATGAAATCCAATCTAATCATTCGATTCCTGCAAACCAAACGAACCCTAGGTCTTGTTTTGTTTGCAAGTTTGGATTGGATTTAAAGAGATTTGGAATTAATTCCTATTATTCTCATATTTGGTTTGAAGAATTTCTTAAATTTGAAATCTCGAGAAATCCCATAAACATAGGATTTGAAATTTCCACGGGATGATTGATATTGTACGGTATTTCGTATGATTTATATATAATAGTATTTTTAAATATGTTAAAAACATTTGATTTATAATAAACAATTAATAAAAAGGTAATTTAATTATTTTTAAGATTATTTATAATTTGTGTTTATAAATTATTTATCAAACATAAAATTCAATTTCATTTCAAATTCTACAAACCGAACACGATGCAAAATCTAAATCTCTCCAATTTTAAATCCCCACGAAATCAAAATCTTTCAAAACTATTCTATCAAATAATACTCCCTTAATATTTTTCTTAAATGTTTAAGATATGAATAATCAGGATTTAATTATTTAAAAGTATGAGAAAGTGGAAGTTAAAGGTTTGAAGTTTGATAAAGGAAGGTTGATGAAATGTTATTATATGTGTGGGTGGCGCCGGTGGGGTGCGAACATCCTCCGTCTTTACGCAACCTGCTCCGTAAAGTTTGGTCTTAAATTTGTGTTTTTTGCCGGTCCTCTCCAAAAAAGTGGTTGCATTTCTTTTGTTTTACTTGTATTTTTTTATTTCAAAAAGGTAAATCCAATAACTAATTAAATTCATAAAAACTAATAAATTATATATATATATATATATATATATAGGGTTGGGTTCACGTGAGACCAATATGTTTTCGTGAGACCGTGAGACCACAAAATAACACTAAAACTTCACAACGATTCATTGTGAGGGTAAGCAAAACAACGAACCTTCACAACAAAAACACTGTGAAAGTTTACCTTCACAATACCTTCACATTCTTTTGATGTGAAGGTTTAGTGTTATTTTTATGGTCTCACGGAAATGGTTTGGTCTCACGTGATCTCAAGTCTATATATATATATACTAGGTAATTGAACCGCGCTTCGCACGGCGGTTGAAACAGATGGTTACCGAAATTCTCAATGTTATATGGCACAATAATTTATTATGCAAATGGCCGTTTACCAAATGTTTAAAAGTTACTATTCTCACTTTTGACCATTAAAATAGATTATATGTAACCGCCTCTTACCCTGTAAGTTCTAACCGAATAGGAGTTTTCTCCCTCACTTGCCGTGCAAGAATAGTAACTTTTAAGATTTATAGGGGCCGTTTACCAAGCGATTACCCGTAAAATTCGACACTACACTTACTTACCTAGTAAGATTTTAGTCCACCAAAACGGTATTGTAAGCAACGATTTTCCCAGTAAGCGCTAACTGTGATAAGAGTCTTCATCCTTACTCATCGGGTAAGACTCTTGGTCCTTACCTTAGCTCTTACCGGGGGTATGGTTCTTGATCATTTTCATATTCATCCGGTAAAGTAATGTGACTTGGTAAGCCCTTACCCGAGTAAACGTTTAGTAAATGACCCCTTAGTCTTTGTCATGTTTATCGGGTAAGATAACCGATAAACTTTTGTAAACGACCTCTAAGTATATATGTTAAAAACTTGTCCGACTAATTTTATTTTATTTATAAACTGTAAAAGTTATAGCTTTTAATATGTTTAGAATAAAGAGAGTTTTTTCACATATATATAATGGGATTTTTTTACTAAATTTTAAAATAGGTATAAACTAAGAATGAACATACCCATCCAAAAACATAAAATCAATATATATATATATATATTAAAAGAGAAAACCAAAGATGATGATGTGGCATCTTCTAAGAATGATAAGACCTTTTTTCTTTTTTCTAAGATTTTTGATTTTTTTATATATTTGATTTGATAAAGACTTTTCCGTCCCTATACTACAAAGATGAAGTTCATTGAGTTAGGGTTGTTTTGGTAATTTTTAAAACTTTAACCTCCTAATCTTTTCATCTTCATTTTAAAAGTGAAACCTCCAAATCCTTTCAACTTCACTCTTGAATTTGAAAAACTCAAAAACTCTTCCATTTTGTATCATGATTTGTTCATCACTATAGATCTTCATCTTCCTCTCCATATCACTTTATGTATGATTCATATCACCAATCATGCATTGTTCTTCAACAAGATCATTTTTCAGGTAAACACACTTTTTCTCCCTCTCCGTCACTTGATTTTTTCTATCATTTCATAAACTATTATTGTTCAACAAAATTGTATTTTAGGTTTACTTTGAGAATATTAATCCAGGTTCTATTTCTTATTGACTTTTGTTGTGATTTTAGGTTCATTTTTACATTTATCTTCTTATTTTTTTCTTAATTTTTTTCAATGGAAACAGAGGTTTGTTTATGACAATGGTTTTGAAGTTTTGATACCAACGATGGTTCAATAATCAAATCATGCATGTATGTATTACATTCTATGACACAACCACAACAAACTTCAATATGTTATTTTTAATGGTTATTTTTATTTTTTCAGGTTTATTTCGTGAAGACTAATCTGAGTATACATTTTTTTGACTTTTGTTGGGATTTTAGAGTTTTTTTTCGTTTACTAATCATTTTAACTATGATTAAAATTAATATTTTTTTATTTACACACTTAAATATAATAATATGTATATCTTTATTTATATAACAATAGAATAAAATAAGAAATTGATTATAATGTATATAAACTATTTCTTATTGACTTTTGTTGTGACTTTAGGTTCATTTTTACATTTATCTTCTTATTTTTTTCTTTATTTTTTTCAATGGAAACAGAGGTTTGTTTATGGCAATGGTTTTGAAGTTTTGATGCCAACGATGGTTCAATAATCAAATCATGCATGTATGTATTACATTCTATGACACAACCACAACAAACTTCAATATGTTATTTTTAATGGTTATTTTTATTTTTTCAGGTTTATTTCGAAAAGACTAATCTGAGTATACATTTTTTTGACTTTTGTTGGGATTTTAGAGTTTTTTTCGTTTACTAATCATTTTAACTATGATTAAAATTAATATTCTTTTTTATTTACACACTTAAATATAATAATATGTATACCTTTATTTATATAACAATAGAATAGAATAAGAAATTATAATGTATATAAATAAAAATAAGATGAACATAATCACTAATCATGTGAATGTAATAACTTTTAATGTATACATAAAAAAATCTTTATTGTCATCAATATACATAAATGAAATACATATAATAACTTACTAGAATATAACTTATCACTTATTATTATTTACATAATACTTCTATCTATATATCTATATAAAGGACAATAATCCAAAGAAAATGTGATATTATGAGAGAGCTTGAAACATTAGTTATTATTTTCTCTAAAATTTTGAGTTTTTTTAAAACAAAAATATATCATTAAATAAATGAACATTTCATTTACTTTTTACAAGTTACATGTGAAATCTTATTATATACATATATAGATTAATCAATATATAGGTTGATTTATATAACAAGTCTATATCTACATCTATATAAAAGAAAATCATCAAGAGATGATGTGACACATCCTAATACTTAGAATGTTTTCTCCATTTTTATCAACTTTCTGATTTTTTTAAATGTTGAAATTCGATTCCTATATGTAAGTTATATTTTCATTAAAAATGAAAGTATTTTTAATAATTTTACAAACCCATTGCAATTTATGTTATTAACCATTTATTTCCCCTTTTAATGTTATTAACTATTGTTTTTCCATTATTTATTTTAATTAATCATTCAATTTATTGCATTTATGTAAATTAATTTTTTTATTTTTCTTTATTTATGTTACTAACCATTCATTTTTCTTTCTTTATTTTAATTAATCATTAATTTCCCTTATTTTAATCATAAGTGTTTTTTGGTTTTCTTGGCTATGTTATTGGTTTTTTTAAACCTTTTTGTCATATAAAAATCTACCTCTCAATCTCTTCCTTTAACACATTTTCTCTTACTAGATTTGTATTGCTAAAAAATTAATATTTGTTTATTGTTAAGTTAGTTGTTATCGTATTGAATTTATATGCTTTTTATATTGTTGCTACATTCTAATGAGATCGATGTCATTGTCAACAATGTATCCGAGACAATCAATTTAGAAAATAAAGCTAATGAATCACGTTAACACTGTAACACAAGAAACGTGAACAACTCACAATGTTATGTAATCATGTTCATGTGACTTATACATCAATACAAACTTTGACCCAAATTGATAAAAATAATCATGGAATTGTTGATAAATGAGAAAAAAAAAATATTAGAAGAAAATAAGTAACTGATTAAACAAAAAACGGAGATGAATTTTTGATAAAAATATTTTTTTTAAAAATCTAACGACTTTTACATCTTCTCTTATAAAAAAATTAAAATTATTGATAAACAAATAATCATATTTTTTTTAAATGATTATAAGTTTAGAAATAATCATATTATTGGTTTTTAATATGAATATTATTTAAATTACTTATTTTAATGATAATATAAATATTTGATAATGTAATTTTATTCGGTAATTATTGATGCAATTTGTATATATGTTGTTTCTTTTAAAAAATATAGAATATTGATTCTAAATCTAATTATGTATAATTTTTATTTATCGTAGTGTTGAGGCTAATCTGAAATCTTCCACGACGTTGGTGTTATTTTTTATATATTTTTAAATTTTATGTTATTTTTTGTATTGATTTATTTTAAACGACATTAATTAATGTTATGTATGAATATTTAAATTATAGTTATTACCAATAATTTTCTCACACATCCAACATATTTTATTACTCTATTGACTAAATATGATCAAAGTCAATCTTTATTTAAAATAAATTGTTGTGGATTTACAACATATTTCATATATATAAAAATGATAAAAACAATTTTTATAGTTTTGTTGACATAAAATTTGATCATCGCGCGTTGCGCGATGTCGAACACTAGTGTCTTCCTAATAAAGGGACCGTATCAAATCTTCAACATAGGGGTCGTTACCAAAAGTTTACCCGGGTAAGCACTTAACGGTAAAATTTAACACAATCACTTACCAGGTAAGATTTTAGTCCTCCAAATTGGTTTCGTTTGCAACAAATCACCCGGTAAGCGCTAACCGTGGTAAGAGTCGTCGTCATCACTTACCGGGTAAGACCCTCGGTCCTTACATTCGCTCTTACCGGGTAAGATTTTTGGTCCTTGTCATATTAATCCGGTAGGTAATTTGACTTGGTGGTAAGCACTTACCCAGGTAAGCGTTTGGTAAACGACCCCTTAGAACCCATGATAAATAAATAAAATAACCTTTCTGCCATTACCCATATTTGCAGGACTCTTTCTTCCCCAAGTATTAAATCCAATAAGCACAACACTCTACTTCAACTAAGAACCACCTCAATAAAGAATATGTCATTGCCATTGAAGCCAATTCTCCGTAACCACATCAAATGACCCTTAAGTAAAAGGTACAATTTTCAAAGCACAAACATGCAGAATCATGCTTGATCCAACCCTTGAAATAAAGTTTCAGCATCTAAAACGTAACCTTTAAATTCCAAACTTTTCAACAGAAAACTTAGGAAAAAAAATCTCGAGATCCATGGCCAATGAAAAAAAGTCTTGTACATACATAACAATGACATTTGTTGAAGGTGTCAGGATCGAATCTTAACAAGACAATAAACACTTAGAATTCAGAATTAAAGAATCTGCGGAATAGAACTTTAATTCTCACAATCAAGAACAATGTAACAGAAAATTCACCACTTTGTATATTCACTAAATCGACTCACAATATTAACAACCAAACCTCAATCTTGTTGAACAGGCTCAACAAGACGACTTCTACTTCTCTAGAAATAGGGTTCTTACACCTTGAGGTTAAATCTCTCTGAAAACAATCGAATTCTTTTTCACACGTATATCTTCTTTCTAATAGCTATCTATCAATACTATTTATACAAAAATAATTACAAGATAACTATCAAAAGTAACTTGATCTTCTAAATCTTCGTTAAACATATCTTGATCAATTCCTTCTTTGTCTCCAAAAGTATCGCATACCAATCTTAACAAACTCAGCAGTATTAATCTTCATTCTTCATGAGCAGTACTAACAATCTCCAGCAGTAGTAATATACCAGCAGTATTAACTTTGTTCAGCAGCATTAATGATGTACCAGCAGTAGTAACTTGTCTAGCAGTACTAACCTCACATAAGCAGCATTAATAATGTTCCAGCAGTATTAATATCTCAGCAGTACTAATCTTGAACTAGCAGTAGTATCTTTGTTCTGGCAGCACTAACATTGATCTGACAGTACTAACTTGATCTGGCAGTAGTAATGTTGTTCTGGCAGTACTAACCATACTTAGCATATCTTCAGTTCCCAACAATCTCCCCCTAACTTGACTTTTCAGGATGAGAAGTTAAGTTCTTCAGATGATGCTTCCAAAACCTAGTCATCAACGCATAAATTTGGATCCAATCCCAGACTTTGATTGAGAATCCTTTTTACAAGGTATCTTGCCATTTTAGAGTCTTTATCACTCACCAACTTAGCATGCAGCATTCCATTCAACTTTTTCATGCTGTGCTTGTATACAACATCCACCAAATAATATTCATGAAATGTATTGTCAAGAGAGATGACATACACTCCACAATTCTCAATGAGCATCCAGTTGGTGATGATTTGAAAATTCCTTTTTGAAAATTCCTTTTTGAAAATTCCTTTTTGAAAATTCCTTTTTAATCTTCCTTTTTGAAAATTCCTTGCCATCAAATGCTGAACTGCTTCTGGTTTGAACATTAAGCACAAGTATTCAAGAACCATCTTTGTGATAGACATACCTTGCTCTGTCAGCATGTTTCCATATAGCCTCATTCCCACATTGAACATCTCTTCCAGGTCAGATCTAGAGCATGTTCTGATAAGTTTTCCCCAAGTAGGACAAACTTCAAACTTTCCATCTGCCCTTTTGATTCTGATGAACTCCTTTCTTCCATCTTTCAATGTGTCCCAGAAGATGATCTCAGGAGGCATGGAAGACAATGGTGTAGTCTTGATTGGATTAGTATCAACCACAGTAATATACAAATCACATTGAGCATTTGATTGTGATTGTACATTGCTTGGTTGACCTGATGAAGTTGCCACTTCTTCTTCAGCAACTTTTGGATTAGATTTCTCTTTAACTGCTTCCTCCTGTGCTTCTTCTACAGTTGGATCCACCCTTGGCTTCTTTATATCTTTCTTCTTTGAGGCTATTGACTTTGTTCTTGGCCTCTTTGTTCTTTTGAAAGATTTAACAGCTTCAGGAGTGGTTTCAGCTATTTCTTCTTTGTGGCTCTTAGCAGCACTAACAGTTTCTGCTGCCTTTTGTTTTTCAGCAGCATTATCTGTTTCTACTTCTTTTGCAACCTCAGCAGCAATAACCGTTTCTGCTGCTGGTTCTGTTTCTGCTTCCTTTGTAAGATCAGCAGCAGTAACGGTTTCTGCTGTTGTTTCTGTTTCTGCTTCCTTTGTAATATCAGCAGCCTCCTCAGTCTCCCCCTCAACCTTATGCTCATACTCCCCCTCAATGTGTGCATCCTCCATGTTTAGATCTGAGTCTGACTCCCCCTTTTTGGAAGCATCATTGGTAGGGTTTCTTCTCCTAAGGACAAACTGAGCTCTCTTCTTTCTGTGCATCAACTTAGTGATCATCTTCCTTTGCTTCTCAAGCTGTGAGTTTTGATAGAGGACCACTTTCTTGAGTTCATCAATTTCCTTTTTCTGATCCATGACCTCAATGTTGATATTTGCAATAGTTTCCATCAATTCCTCGTACGTATATCTATCCTCACCCTGTTTAGGAGTTTTTACCTCCCTTAAAGGATCATTGGAAGTTTTAGCAGGTGTCTCTTGCCTAGCAAAAGCACTACCTACCCCCTTGGTTTCTTGGCACCTGGGACCTCTGGATGATTTCTCACCC
Source organism: Saussurea involucrata (assembly GCA_033807775.1). Lineage (NCBI taxonomy): Eukaryota > Viridiplantae > Streptophyta > Magnoliopsida > Asterales > Asteraceae > Saussurea > Saussurea involucrata. The sequence goes on along the minus strand of CM066325.1, from coordinate 32,410,269 downwards.
TGAGTTGCCGTGAGGAAGGGCTTAGTTATTTTACCACTGACCTTCTCTTTGCTAGCAGAAGTAGTGGCAGCCTTACGACTGACATGCTCAACCTTCTCCTTAGTGAGCACCTTCTTGGGGTTGGGAGACACCCCTGTGGTTTCCCTTTCGATATTCTCCATTGGAGAATGCTCCAACAGAGGGCTTAAAGGCTTCGGGCTCTTAGGAGATACAGCAAGGGAAGGAACCTTGTGTACCTTTCTTCTTTCAAACTTTTTGGTTATTGTGGGAGTGGGTCTTTCAAGAATGGACTGAGGGATGTCTTTTGTGATGGAAGGTTGGGATTGGTCATCAGTGGGTGTGTCTAATGAGGGCCTTGACCCTGATGCCATACCTTCAAATGTGTGGGACACAACCATCATTGTAGAGAACAATGGTGTGTCAACTCCTTCCGAGTCCCTAGGAAGTCTTTTCATATTTGAAAAAACCTTCCCTTTAGGGGATTTTGGCACATATACCTTATCAAATAGAGGTATATCCGTCAATTCCTTAGTAATTACTTCCTGAACAAACCTTGGATACATATAGAAACGCTTTTTGGATTCCAGGTTTGCTACAAGATCATTGAAAAGCATTTGAGAAAAATTAAACTTCCTGTTAGTGGCTAAGCAGACTAGAGCATAAGCAATAGTACTGCTGAACTCACTCCATCCAGTAGTTTTCTTTGAAATACAATGCATTAGGGCATGAACAAAGAATCTCCATTGAGTAAAAAACTTTGACTTGTAGAATTTAAAAACTCCAATGGGACCTTCATACCCCATTCTTTGTAAAGTTGAGAAGAGTTCTTCATTGGGAATAGAAGATATACCTGAGGCATCATCTAGTCGAAGAGTGATGCGAATGAGTTCTTCTGAAACTTTCAAGGGTTTGTCACATACCCTTGTTTGAATGACTTTCTGCCCATCTTCGGATTCCACGGTGGCATTGGCCCAGAATTGCGTCTGATGCTCGATGTAGATAGTCGGATTCACCGTTAGGGCATACGAAATATGAGTGGATTTGAGAAAATCCACAATATCATGAAATCCTTCGGCCTGCTTCGGCTTCTGAAGCATTGCAATCTCATTATGGTCGTCGACAAACTCCATAATCGTTGTGCTTCCTGAGGATTTGTAAAGAAAACACAGAGATTCTAGGGAGAAGAGGTTAGAACGAGAGAGAGAAGAAGTTAATGCGAAGAGTCGTTATGAACTTTGGCGGGCAAACAGAGGTATTTATAGCAGTATTTGCCCTAGATTTTTAAAAGCAGTATTAACGACATAAGCAGTATTAACTACACAAGCAGTATTAACGACTGAGCAGTATTAACGACTGAGCAGTATTAACGACTGAGCAGTATTAACTACACAAGCAGTATTAACTGCTGAGCAGTATTAACTACACAAGCAGTATTAACTGCACAAGCAGTATTAACTGCTGAGCAGTATTAACTACACAAGCAGTATTAACTGCTGAGCAGTATTAACTACACAAGCAGTATTAACTGCAAGGGCAGTATTAACTACTTAGAAGTATTAACTACTAGAACACTGGCAGTAGTAACTCTGCACTAGCAGTAGTAACTCTGCACTAGCAGTAGTAACTCTGCACTAGCAGTAGTAACTCTGCACTAGCAGTAGTAATTCTGCACTGGCAGTAGTAACTATACTTGCACTTTGCAGCACTAGTCAAATCCTCAAATGTCATCTTACCTTCTGACGTCACCTTTACTTTTACCACTTATCTTACCTCCTGCAGGATTATTTTCAAAAGCAACATGTCCTCCATCAATTCTTTTGAAATTCTTGAGGCAGGCCATGTTACCTGTCATGTGCCTGGAGCAACCACTATCAACATGCCAGATGCTCTTTCCCTTGAGCTGTTGGTTGCCCTGCACATCTGATAAATCAATTAGTTTTTATTGGGAACCCAAGCCGAAGTGGTCTTGGGTCTCCCTTGCTCATCAAAGTACTTGCACTTGGTTTTGATGAGATTTTCAACCTTAGGTACTGCAGTACTGGAGTACTTTGTCAATATGATTGGTTTAGCAGCACTAGAAGCAGTATTAACCTCAGAAGTACTAACAGTGCTAGCAGTACTAACACTGGGAGCAGCAGTATCGTTAGCAGCACTAACAGAGTTAGCAGCACTAACAGAGTTAGCAGTACTAACAGAGTTAGCAGCACTAACACTGCTAGCAGCACTAATTTTTGAAGAAGTACTAACAGTGTTAGCAGCACTAACACTGCTAGCAGCATTATCTGAGGCTGCAGTACTTTTAGGAACCCACATTGTGACACATTCTTTTTCAGGCTTTTTCTTCATGTGGCTTGTGGCTTTAGCTTGTTTCTTAGCCACATGGTTCCTTGCAGGCTTCCTATAACCATTGGATTTATAAAAAGGTCTTTGAAAATTCATCCTTTGGTTAATAGGATTGAAATAACAGTGTTTGGCAAGATGATTCAATCTGCCACAGATGAAACAAGGTTTTGGTCTGTTAATCCTTTGCAGATCAACTCCTTGCTTTTGTGCCCACTGGTTATTCCAATTTCTTTGATTTCCCCTCCTTTTATCATGTTTTTGGGGCTTATTCTCTTGAGATTTCTTGCAAGAACAGTGTTCACAAGTTTTAGAGTTCACAACAGTGGTCTGTGTATAGTGAACTCCCTTTCCCTTTTCAGTCCTTTTCATCTCATTGTTCTTAACACTTGGACTTTCACATTCCTCATCAGATCCTACTTTGTCAGTCTCATCCTCAACAACTACTTTATCTAATGGATCTACTTCAGTGGCTCCTTTAGGTAAGTCCTTCCTATCCTTGGTTTCTAATAGGTCTGACTTAGGAGGGATGTAGTTGTTATTGTAGGGTGGGGGTGTGGCATTGTACCCTATTCCTGGTTTCAACTTACTATGGACTTGAGCATTTATTATGTTGTCCATGACTTTGGAGGCACAAGTAAACTTTTCTACATAAAGTTTAACTTTCTCAAGCTCTCCTTTTAGTTTCTCACACTCTTCCCTAGACTCTTTCAGTTGGAACTCCAGACCACCCTTTTCCCACTTCCAGTAGTTTGTATCATATGAGTGTTGAAGTTCATTGGCTTGAAAAGCCTTAATTTGTTCTTCAAACCTCTCAACAATCAATACATAATCTCTTATGTCCTTTTCTAATCTCTTAAGGTCATCACACATTCCCTGATTGTGATCTCTATACCTTTTAACAGTGTCTATACAAGATTGAGAACAGAGATTAGATTTTACCTCCGTAGGAATATCTGAGACTTCTGCCATGAGTGCATGATTCTGGATTGCCTCTTCTGCTTGATCACTCCAATCAAAAGTACTGTTTGATTCAATAGAATTTTCCATAATGATTGTAGAATTCTAAGAAACACAAGCTCTGATACCACTTGTCAGGATCGAATCTTAACAAGACAATAAACACTTAGAATTCAGAATTAAAGAATCTGCGGAATAGAACTTTAATTCTCACAATCAAGAACAATGTAACAGAAAATTCACCACTTTGTATATTCACTAAATCGACTCACAATATTAACAACCAAACCTCAATCTTGTTGAACAGGCTCAACAAGACGACTTCTACTTCTCTAGAAATAGGGTTCTTACACCTTGAGGTTAAATCTCTCTGAAAACAATCGAATTCTTTTTCACACGTATATCTTCTTTCTAATAGCTATCTATCAATACTATTTATACAAAAATAATTACAAGATAACTATCAAAAGTAACTTGATCTTCTAAATCTTCGTTAAACATATCTTGATCAATTCCTTCTTTGTCTCCAAAAGTATCGCATACCAATCTTAACAAACTCAGCAGTATTAATCTTCATTCTTCATGAGCAGTACTAACAATCTCCAGCAGTAGTAATATACCAGCAGTATTAACTTTGTTCAGCAGCATTAATGATGTACCAGCAGTAGTAACTTGTCTAGCAGTACTAACCTCACATAAGCAGCATTAATAATGTTCCAGCAGTATTAATATCTCAGCAGTACTAACCTTGAACTAGCAGTAGTATCTTTGTTCTGGCAGCACTAACATTGATCTGGCAGTACTAACTTGATCTGGCAGTAGTAATGTTGTTCTGGCAGTACTAACCATACTTAGCATATCTTCAGTTCCCAACAGAAGGACTACTTCATCAAACCAAAAACAATGGATGGGCCTATAACAGCAGCTTCAATCAGATAACCTACAACAATGATGAAAACAACCTTGTCATCAGCCGCTAAGATCATGACCCTCAAAAACCTGAAAATCACCAAGGGGTTCTTAAGGTAGCTTAAATTGAGAAAATATTAAAAATACCAACTTCCATATAACTTTAAAACATCATAGAAAATCTCATCTAAAAGTTTATTAAGATCTGAAATCTTTTAACATATACTTGAATTTATCACATGGAAATCAACTTTATATTCACTTCCCATTTTTCTTTCAAGTTATATGTGTTTGTGTAGCCTCAGACTCCAACAACCTTAATGCCTCTCTTCGTTACAAAACAAAAAAAAACTTATCTTGAATGAATTCTTCATTTTAAGTGACCAATCAAAATCTTGTACTCATTTGCAAAGTTCAGGGAATTCCAAATAGCAAATGCTCTGCATTGACATGAAGTTCATAACACAATTTCAGCACATCATACTTTGCACATCGCGGTAAATCCATAAATAGGTGCTCTTGTTTAATTGTTCTAATAGTGATTCAACTTAAGGCCGAGATTAATAGGTGCCCTTGTTTGTTCATGGTCCTAAAGTGGATGAATTTAATTGATTAATGACCCTCTAAAATCATGTTTATGCTATACATAATGCATTTCAAATGCTTATGAATTTGTTACCACAGGGGATTTTGATTGAGCTGTTTATGAATAATGTTGGCAAAAGCTTGATGGTACTTCAAGTTCAAACCCATTGTCACTCAATGACTTGTTAAAATATAATGATTATAAAAGCAATTTATATAGAAAGAGTAAATATATAGGAACTGAATTAAAGAAGTAGAACTCTTATCTCCGCTAAATGAAGATCTTGGATATCCTCACCCTCAAATAGCAAATTAATGGATAACTTGATGAAATTAAGTTTATATGTACACTAAATAGCTTATAATCCATTGGCACAAACAAAAAAGACCAACCCATCATTGATCTAAAATCACAAACATAATCCATGATCCAACTAAAACAAACGAATAAAATTACCTAAAATTCAAGGCTAAAAGAGTTTTTAAAGACGTTGTTGCAGCTCCATTCCAGAGATGAATACAAAACCTGAAAATCAAAATGAATTAGGATTAGCAAATTTGGAGTGACAGGAGGAGGAAGTCGTACCTGAGCTTGAGAAGATAGATATTTGGAGGCTAAAGACTTAAATGGAGACGATGGATGGTCGAAGACTTAGAGCTTAACCCGTAAATGGAGCAGAGCTATAGTGATCAGAAGCTTGAGGGCTGAACTGAGGCATGGAAAATGACAAAGAAATTTAACTCGTTGAAACTTAAAATTTTTAGGGATAGAAAAGTTTCTAAAACTTAGGGAGATACACATAATTCTGAATCATCTTGTGTTTGACGATTATGTTCTACCCAAGACATCTTTAATCTCAAATTGTATCCATAAAAGAAATTTGTGTGTATGCATACATCTTGAATATCATGATTGTTTATTTGTGTTGAATGTTACATGTTGATTTGTATGATCAATTGATGATCCTCTACACCATTATTTAGATTTATACACACACACATGTATATATATATATATATATATATATATATATATATATATATATTCTCTTTCAGAAGCGCCAACATTAACAGAAAAAAGGAGGAAAAATACCAACGCTCACCTGTACAAATAAAATTTAAACAGATGGATGTAGAGAATATGAGGGTGGAGATGGGCTTACATAACTGTTTGAGATTTGTAGGGTATATCCCACTGCTATTTCTATTGGGAATTAAAATCATTCCCTTCATTCTACCCCTTAATTATCTCCACAGATTCCTCTCCTATTTTCGTCTTTTTATTTCCTTCCTTTTTAACCTTTGTTTTAGTCTTTATATATCTCCCCTCTGTATTTCTTTGAACATGAATGAGAAGACACAAAACCTTTGAACCATCAATTTGAACATGGTATCAGAGCGGTTTCTAGCCAAGCTCTGAATATCAAAACCCTGATCGAAACTCTTCATCAGCCGACGCAATGGCTGGAGAAGAAGACACAAATGGCGGCAAGAATGAGGGTGGCATCGACGCCAACTCACCACTCTACATTCATGCCTCGGATTATCCGAAGCAGATGCACGTCAATGATCTCCTAAGCGACCACAATTACACCGATTGGTCACAGGAAATGATGAATTTTCTGTTTGCCAAAAACAAGGTGGGATTCATTGATGGATCCCTCAAGAAACCAGAAAAAACTTCTCCCAACTACATGCCTTGGATGCGTTGTGATGCTATGTTAAAGGGATGGCTCACAACAGCCATGGAGAAAGAAAAAAGAAGCAGTGTGAAATACGCGGGTACCGCTCGAGAAATCTGGGCAGACCTCGTTGAAAGGTTCGGGAAAGAAAGTGCCCCTAGGGCTTTCGAGTTGAAGCATGCTCTCGCGACTACACAACAATCCGGAGCGTCCGTTTCTGCGTATTACACGAAACTCAGGGGGCTTTGGGATGAAATAGGCTCGGTAATGCCCACACCGCAGTGCACCTGTAATGGGTGTAGTTGCGACCTTGGAAAAAGGATGAATGAATCCAAGGAGAAAGAGAGACTCGAGTTTCTCGTGGGGTTGGACAACGAATTTACAGTGATCAAAACACAGATCCTTGCCACAAAACCTATCCCTAGTTTGAGCAGCGCTTACCATCTCGTGGCAGAAGATGAGAGACAAAGGGCCATATCGCATGACAAAAGACCTATAACCGAAGCCGCTGCCTTCAAGGCTTTTACTCCAGGTCGTAAAGATGGTGTTGGAGGTCGTGAAACTCAGAAGCGTGACAAGGGTACTGTCAAGGATCCCAAACGCAACGATGTAATCGAACATTGCACCTTTTGCGGGAAGGACGGTCACAACAAAGAGGGTTGTTTCAAGAAGATCGGCTATCCCGAATGGTGGCCGGGCAATAAAACCAAGCGAGAAGGCACAAAGGTTGCCTACGTCGAAGCCGGTGCAAGTCCGGTACCTGGACTCACAAAGGAACAATACCAGACTTTCTTGCATACTTTCGTCGGAGATTACAACAAAAACAGGGACGACGCACCACGTAAGGCTAACTTCGCAGGGAAAAGGGAAAGGGACGACGAGTGGGTGGTGGACTCGGGAGCCACCGAACACATCACCTATGACCCAGATTTCCTCAACGACAAAACCGATATTGGTTTCGAGGCACCTGTCACCATTGCAAATGGGACGAAAGTGCCTGTTAGAGGAAGGGGTAACTCGACCCTTAAAGGGGGTACTAAAATTCATGATGTTCTTTATGTCCCCGATTTTAGTTGTAATCTATTATCTGTGAGGCAATTGACTAACAATTTGCAAAGCGTGGTTTCATTTTTCCCCGATTTTTGTGTCATGCAGAAGCTTCATACGGGGAGCTTGATTGGTGCGGGGAGATGTGAAGAAGGATTATATCGGATGGGGATGGTCAGAAACGAGAGAAAGGCTATGGTGGTGACTAATGACACTTGGCACAAGAGGTTGGGACACGCTTCCGGTGAAAAGCTTAATAAAGTTAGTTTTCTTAAAAACGTTGTATTCAATGAAGTTTGTGACTCTTGCTCTAAAGCTAAGCACACGAGACTTCCTTTTTCGAACAGCACTACAAAAACTGTTGAATGTTTTGATTTACTGCATTGTGATATTTGGGGAAAGTATCGTACGCCTTCTTTTACCGGAGCAAATTATTTTTTGACGATTGTTGATGATTTCAGTAGAGCCGTATGGTTATTTCTTTTGAAATCCAAACATGAGGCTAGTAGACACTTAAGGGATTTTCACAAAATGGTAAAGACTCAGTTTGGTAAAAACATTAAAAGAATCAGATGTGATAACGGTGGGGAATTCACATCCAATGATATGATGTGTTTTTACAAAGAAAATGGGATTCTACTCGAAACAACATGCCCTCACACGCCCCAACAGAACGGTACCGTTGAAAGAAAACATCAGCATCTCCTTGAAACAGCTCGAGCTTTACGTTTTGAGGCTAGCTTACCAAAGCGGTTTTGGGGAGAATGTGTCTTGACCGCCGCTTACATCATCAATCGGTTACCGTCCAAGGTCATCGGTAATAAAACCCCTTTTGAGCTCCTTCACAATGAAGCACCTAACTATGATCACATGAAAGTCTTCGGTTGTTTAGCATATTACCGAAACACCGATACCAGAGGAGACAAATTTGAAGAAAAAGGGAGAGCTGGTATTTTCCTAGGCTACCCACCAGGCACAAAAGGGTACAAAATATACGACCTTGAAAACAAGAAAATAATTATCTCAAGGGACGTTAGATTTTTTGAGAACCACTTCCCTTCTGATAGTGTTGCTTCAAACTGTCAACATGAAGACATTTTTGAGCAAGAAAGTCGGCCCACTGAAGTTAATGCCGAGATTCAAAACCAAGTGGATGATGATGCCCCAATGGGAATTAATGAAGAAACTACATATGAGGGTATGCAGACAGATAGCCCACCTCAAAACTATGATCAAAATCCAGTTAGTGGTCCACCACCTCAACATGAGTCTGATCACGTTGATGAAACCAATGAAGCTCCAAGTCCCATTGGAAGCCCAAGTACTGAAGACCACGATCCTAATGAAGAGAATGGAGTCCAAAACATGGACCATGAACAGGGACGGTGTAAACGAACTCGATCTCAACCGACTCGGTTTAAAGACTTTGAAGTCAAGCTTCCCCCATCCGTTGATCCGACACATCCCGCTTCCAGTCAACGCTCTTCTACGGTACATCCCCTGTCCAATTTTGTCTCTTATGAGCATTTTTCTGACTCACACAAAGCTTTCTTAACGGCCATTCATTCCAATAATGAGCCAAGAAATTTTGCTCAAGCCATGCAAGATGAACGATGGAAAGAGGCGATGAAAAGGGAAATACGAGCTCTTGAAGAAAACGGCACGTGGACTCTCGCAGAATTGCCGGAAGGCAAACGAGCCATAGACTCCAAATGGGTCTACAAAGTAAAGTATAAACCAAACGGGGAGGTAGAACGTTATAAAGCTCGTCTCGTTGCAAAGGGATTCACGCAACGAGAAGGAGTTGACTACCACGACACGTTTGCTCCAGTAGCCAAACTCGTCACAGTTAGAACTCTTCTAGCTGTTGCTGTCAAGAAAGACTGGATTATCAATCAACTCGACGTGAACAATGCTTTTCTACATGGAGATTTAGACGAGGAAGTTTACATGAAGATCCCACACGGATTCACTAAAGAAAAGGAAACTCGGGTCTGCAAGTTAAAGAAATCCCTCTACGGGTTAAAACAGGCCTCACGGAACTGGTATAAAAAATTTACCACGTCCCTCCTTAATCTGGGTTTCAAACAATGCAAAGCAGATTACTCCCTTTTCATCCGTAAACAAAGGAACAGTTTCGTCGCGGCTTTGATATACGTCGACGATGTCATTATCGTTGGTAACGATCGTGATCGGATACAAGCCACAAAAAACGAGCTCGACAAACAGTTTAGCATAAAGGATCTAGGGAATCTTAAATACTTTCTTGGGATCGAGGTGGTTCGTACTTCAAAAGGTCTTGTCTTGAGCCAAAGAAAGTACACCCTAGACATTATGGAAGATTGCGGGCTACAAGGCTGTCGACCCAGCTCGTTTCCTATGGAACCAAATTTGAAACTTGACAAAGGAGAGACAGAAGAAAAGGTTGACAGCAGCCTTTACCGTCGGATGGTGGGACGGTTACTTTATTTGCAGGCCACCCGACCCGACATCACATATGCGGTTAATGTCTTGAGCCAATTCGTCAGTGACCCGAGGCAGAACCATTTGAATGCTGCTTATCGTGTCCTTCGCTATCTCAAGGCTACGGTAGGACAAGGCATTCTTTTACCACGATCCGAAGGATATAATCTCACGGCGTATTGCGACTCCGACTGGCTTGGATGTCCTTTTACGAGACGTTCAAGAACAGGATACTTACTCCTCGTTGGGGGCGCCCCGGTTTCATGGAAAACTAAGAAACAATCGGTCGTTTCTCGCTCTTCCGCTGAAGCAGAATATCGTTCCATGGCCTCTACCGTCAGTGAGGTTCTATGGATGCGATGGTTACTACAAGAGTTAGATGTTCCGCTTGAAGGCCCTATTCCCCTTTTTTGTGATAACCAAGCTGCGAGACACATCGCCAACAATCCCGTCTTTCATGAACGGACCAAACATGTGGAGATGGACTGCTATTTTATCCGTGAAAGAGTTGAGACTCGAGAAATTCGTCCTCTTCACATCGACTCAAAGTTACAAATCGCTGACCTCTTCACAAAAGGCTTAGGTGCTCCTCAACTCAGGTTTCTACTTGGCAAGTTGGGTGTTGTCAACCTACACACTCCAACTTGAGGGGGAGTATTGGGAATTAAAATCATTCCCTTCATTCTACCCCTTAATTATCTCCACAGATTCCTCTCCTATTTTCGTCTTTTTATTTCCTTCCTTTTTAACCTTTGTTTTAGTCTTTATATATCTCCCCTCTGTATTTCTTTGAACATGAATGAGAAGACACAAAACCTTTGAACCATCAATTTGAACAATTTCTGGCTTATTGTTGGCTTTCATCCGTTTCTACGCGTAAATGTTTATAGCTTCCAAGAATCAATACCCAACTTGGTAATAAAACTGTGACAAGGCATGGGATCATGTGTGAAGTGTCATTTTTGGTGAGAAGTGTGAGAAGTGCTTTTAAACCGTTGATCACGTTTAATCAAATACCCTCCCATGAATTGCGGCTTAAAAGGAAATTGATCTGGTGCATCTTATCTCAATGTATCTCATCCTAATGTTCGTCCATTTCTCATCCAACGGTTAATAACCACTTCTCACCAAACTTGACACTTCTTGTCGGAACCCAACCTATATATATAATACGTAGAGAAAACGCAAAAGATTATTCAATTCTTTATAACTAACATAAGAAAGTTGAACAATAACATCAACTGCAAACGAAATTGAACAATAACATAAGGTTATTAATCACTATTGTAATCTCATCTACATGCGGATAAATGCACATCATTCTTTACTTAGTGAGGTATATCATTAATCAAAGAAATGAAAAATGTTTGACTATGAAATGTTTGAAATTCCAAAGAAAAAAGAGTGTTATTCAAGCATTAGTGTCTTACAGTTAATCAATAGTCACCTCTTGAGCATCCAAGAGAGAAGTACACATAAGACATACTAGTGAAACACTAACCTAATAGAGAGGAAGGACTTGAGAAACAAATAGAGCAAGAATTCAAGAGGGCAAGGAAAAGATGGATAGGTTATCGCGTCAAGCAAGATGTATATGAAACTACTTAGGACAAACAATCAAGATCATGAAAATAAGATAGCGTTCCATATGATCAGCAACTAACCTTGGTAAGAGATTTTAATCAAGTGGAGGAACAAAAAGAAGGTGGGAGTGAAGAGGAGAGTATAAGGACAGTACCTACACAACCAGTTACCAGCAAGAAGTTGGGAGTGAAGAGGAGAGGCAACAGACAACTATTATATGTTCAGAGTGACTGAGCAATGCTTTGAATTTATAACATCTTTTTTAACGGGTAACAATATAAACTGTTAAATTATAGTTTGATTTTAATCAAGTATGTCTGAAGATGATATTTTGAATTTCTTTTATACCTTTAGAAAGGATTATTATTTTAACCTTTAGCTCGTTAGGCCCTACCAATAATCTAGATATTGTTGAACATTGCACTTATGGTAATAGGATGGTTTACAGATACCTTTAAATATGTCTTGTAACTTTAAACATAATCAAAAAAGGTTATCTAATTTTCAAATTGGTGTTATTTACCACAGATCTAAGGTAAAGTAACCACTATACCTTTTCCTAGATCATCTTAGAATATGTTAAACATTTGTGACACGCATTTTGGTTATTTCCTTTGTTATTATTGTAAGGTTTTGAGTAAACTTACAACCACATGATATAGGCAACGGAAGCATATTTTAATTTTTATCATCAATGGTTATACAAACTATCAACCTATATGAATACATGCGTTCTAGATAATTAACTACAAAAGATTGATTCAAGAACACTTACTTGTTTATTGCGATTGTCGAAAACCACAATGATGAATCAAACCTTTGATCTCGCTTCTTGGATGTCAAGGACCAATAGTATGAATCCCTCTAGTGGCTCACACTTAAGAACACCAAAATACCAACAACAGGAAGATGCTTAATCACTAAACCCTAAATTAGGGTTTACGATTTTAGGAGAGGGAGAAGGGAGATCGACGGCTCCAAGAGAGATGGAAAAACCCTTAGGGTTTAACCCCTAGCAGTTTATTTATAACCCTCTATTTTACACTTAGCCCCCTTGAACCAATAAGCTTGTTAAAACTATTTTAACCAATTAGTCCCTGCACTTTATATAATTAATCTAATTAATTATATTGCAGCTTATCATCAATTGAACTAATTGTTTTAACTCCCTTTTATTCTTCGGATTGTTTATTTTGGGTCTTAAGGGCAACCCAAAAGGACCCTGCTATTATTAGAAATATTACCAATAGTTAATGACTCTGGACACTATATCCAACAGTCTCCCACTTGGACAAGTTATTAACTCTATTTGGTTTTAACACTTTCAATAATCAGCAGAGAGCAAGCCATCCAATGCAGCTGCCGAACTCTGATAAAGATTCGGTCCTAAGATAAGTGATTTAATGTTCCTTTGTTCTACAAGATATCATATGAACCTGAGACATGGATAAATGTCTATCTCATGGATCAAGATTATGTTTCCCGATTTCTGATATGTGTTGAATTCATCAGACTACTCAATTGAACACATCAATTCTAGTCAGGGTTTGGCCAAACACTTAATGTCAACACCAAATCATCGAGGGGCCCATGTATATCGCTTCTCCTGTTTAGGCAGAAGGAACAAATAAACTTTGACTACACAGTTCATTTCTACTCATCATATTATACGGTCAGCGTTGGAGCACACCAAAGTATAACAGAATCCTAGAGCAAAACTCTATGTATCTCCTTTTGAAGAACATAAAATATTATCATCTCAAAATTACTCTGACTTAATCCATGAAGTAAACTTTTGAGTGTGGGTTGTTCCAATACCTAAATCACCATTAAGTACTCATGAGCATTAGTTGCATTCTCTATGCTTCTAACACTCCATGACAGTCTTGAATCACTACTTACTTCCAGGAGTATGACTGACTGTGGAGGTTTAAGTAAATTAATACTCAGGAAGTTGGTTCTAAACATGCAAAACAAAACACGATAATAAATTAAATGTAAATGGACGCAATCCAGCATATATTATAATCTCCATATAATAATCTCCAAATCAAATATAATTTATTACTTTTTTAATGCATCAAACTAACAACTAAAACATTCAAGGTATATTGATAATTCTAACACCTATGGCTTTAGTATGATACTCATGTTTGGGTCGAGTTAATGCTTTCGTGAAAGGATCCGCCGGATTTTCTTCAGTCGGCACTCTACTCACCACGATCTGGTTTTCCGCAACCTTGTGTCGCACCAAGTGATATTTCCTCTGTATGTGTTTTGACTTCCCATGGTCTTTAGGTTCTTTAGTCAATGCGACTGCACCTTCGTTATCACAGAAGATTTCAATGGGTTCACTGATGCTTGGTACAACGCCCAGATCACCTATGAAATTCTTCAACCATGCAGCCTTTTTCGCTGCTTCACTAGCTGCGATATATTCTAATTCACACGTGGAGTCAGCCACCGTGTCCTGTTTGGAACTTTTCCAAGTCATGACCCCACCATTCAACAAGAACACCCATCCTGACTGCGAGCGGGAATCATCCCAATCTGTCTGGAAACTCACATCAGTATAACCTATTACTCGTAATTCATCTTTTCCACCATAGACTAAGAACACATCTTTAGTTCTCTGAAGATACTTAAGAATGTTCTTTACAGCCGTCCAATGACTTTCGCCTGGGTTCCCTTGATATCTACTCACCATGCTCAAAGCAAATGAGACATCAGGTCTAGTACATGTCATGGCATACATGATCGATCCTATAGCAGATGCATATGGAATTCGACTCATTCTGTCCAGTTCTTTACTAGTGCTGGGACATTGATCTTTACTCAATCTTATGCCATGTTGCATGGGCAAATACCCTTTCTTGGATTCACTCATATTGAATTTCTTCAATATCTTATCCAAGTATGTACTTTGGCTAAGTCCAATTAAGCGCTTGGTTCTATCTCGATAAATTCTTATTCCAAGTATGTATGCTGCATTTCCCAAATCTTTCATAGCGAAACATTTCCCGAGCCAGACCTTTACATCTTGCAACATCAGAATATCGTTTCCTATGAGTAGTATGTCATCAACATACAAGACTAGAAATACAACATTACTCCCACTAGCCTTAACATATACGTATGACTCATCTTCGCTTCGAGAAAATCCAAACTCCTTGACCTTTTCATGAAAACAAAGATTCCAGCTACGAGACGCTTGTTTAAGTCCATAAATGGATCTTTCAAGCTTACACACCTTATCTGGATACTCGGTATGTACAAAACCTTCAGGTTGTGCCATATACACATCCTCATCAAGTTTTCCATTGAAGAAAGCGGTTTTTACATCCATTTGCCATATTTCATAGTCATGAAATGCAGCTATGGCAAGTAATATCCTGATAAACTTAATCTTTGCTACTGGTGAGAAGGTTTCATCATAATCAATCCCTTGAGTTTGAGTGTAACCTTTCGCAACCAGTCTAGCCTTGAATGTGTGCACATTCCCATCCATGTCGGTCTTCTTTTTGAAGATCCACTTACACCCAACTGTCTTGCGACCGTGTGCATGATCAACCAATTTCCAAACTTGGTTATCGTACATAGATTGAATCTCGCTCTCCATGGCCTCTTTCCACTTGGCAGCCTCAGGGCCTGCCATCGCTTCCTTGTAGTTGGATGGCTCATCCGCACTATCAAATGTTTTATCATTGACTAGTGTATCTCCTTCCTTTGTAATATGAAAACCATAATAAAAATCAGGAGATTGATTAGCTCTACTATCTCTACTAGTTCTGCGAAGAGGTGGTGAAGGTATGTCAGTTTCCTAAACAGGTGGTTCAACCTCATGTTGAGGGCTAGTGTCAACTATAGGTTCATAATTGGTTGTTTCTTGAATTTCTTCAAGATCAATACTGCTCCCACTATCCTCTTTGGAAATGAGCTCCCTTTCTTGGAAGACTCCCCTTCTAGCTACAAACACTTTGTTCTCAGAAGGTTTGTAAAATATATATCTAAAGGATTTGTATGGATAACCAATGAACCGACACTTCTCTGCTCTAGGTTCTAGCTTGTCGTTAGTTTCGCGCCGAACGAAGACTTCACAACCCCAGACCTTTATATGTGCTAACGAGGGACGAGTCCCAGTCCACATTTTAGAGGGTGTCTTTGCAACCTTCTTAGTTGGAACGAGGTTTAAGATATGAGCTGCAGTTTCTAAGGCATAGCCCCAGAACGATATTGGAAGTGTAGCACGACTCATCATGGACCGAACCATATCAAGTAGCGTTCGATTTCTTCTCTCAGCAACACCATTGAGTTGTGGTGTTCTGGGAGGAGATAATTGTGGAACTATTCCACAATCCCTTAGATAGTCGTAGAATTCATGACTCAAGTATTCTCCACCCCTGTCGGACCGGAGCATCTTGATCTTCTTGCCCAGTTGGTTTTCTACTTCGTTTTTGAATCCTTTGAACACTTCAAAGGTGTCCGACTTGTTTTTCATCAAATAGATAAATCCATATCTATTGAAATCGTCAGTAAAGGTAACAAGGTATCTCTCACCGTTTCTTGTGGCAGATCTGAACGGTCCACATACATCTGTGTGGATTAAGTCCAACAGATCCTTGCCCCTTTCCATTTTTCCTTTGAAAGGTGATTTTGTCATCTTGCCAAGTAAGCAAGACTCGCATTCTCCATCCGACTTTAAGCCAAATGGTTCCAAGATCCCATCCGATTGGAGCTTGGCGATGCGTTTCTTGTTTATGTGGCCAAGACGATGATGCCATAACAACGATTTATCCAATTCACTATTGGAGGAACCAACATTTAGAGTTAAGTTATTATTATTTCTACCAACACAAATCACACTTTCATACACACCATTACAAGGAGAGGCTTTAAAATAAAAACAACCATGTTTATAAACCAAAATGCAACCATTATTATTATCAAATTGAAATTCAAAACCATCCTTGTACAATGCATGAAAAGAAATAATGTTTCGAGCCATTTCTAGTGAGTAGCAACAATCTAATAACTTTATTGAAAAACCACTACTAAGCATGAGCTCAAAATCTCCAATCTTGGTAACAGCGGCAGTCATCCTGTTTCCCATGATCAGATTCAGCTCCCCATGCTTCAACGTTCTACTTCCCTTTAGTCCCTGGAAATTAGAGCAAATGTGAGTACCACATCCCGTATCAAGGAACCAAGAGTTAGAAATAGAAGTACTATGGAGTTCAATTGTAAAAATACCTGAGGTGCCACACCCTTTGACCTTGTTCATTTTCAAGTCCTCCAGATATTTTGGGCATCTTCTCTTCCAATGGCCCCTTTCTTGACAGTAAAAGCATATGGCCTCTTTAGGGTCACTTATGGGTGGTATGTCAGAAGAATCAGCTTTTCTCTTATGGCCTTGGTTGCGAGGAACAACTATAGCCTTTCCCTTCCCTTTGGGATGAGAAACTTTCTTCTTCTTACAGCCACCTTCCCTAATGGCCAGGACGGGAGCATGCTTCAGCAGATCTCAACATGCCATGGAGCTCCATCAAGGTCTTGTCCATATTGTTCATATTGAAGTTCACTATGAACTGTTTATATGCCCCACTAAGAAAGTTTAGCTCCATGTCAATGGCAAGCTCTCTTGGGAAATCGACACCTAGATTGCCTAACCTGTCAATGTACGCTTTCATCTTTTGCACATGCGCACATACAGGGGCACCATCATGTTGCTTACATTCCATAAGCGATTTTACGACTTGGAACCTTTCTTGCCTCGCTTGCTCCTGAAACATTTCACGAAGCTGCTCATTTAGTTCAAACGCCCCCATGTTCTCGAAACTCTTTTGAAGTTCCGGGGACATGGACGCCAACATGAGACACGCGACTTTTGTGGATTTCGTGAATTGCTTATTGTATTCAGTTACTGCTTCAGGGCTTGCATCATCATTAAGTATAGGAAGATCCCCATCGAGCAAATACTCTTTGTCTTCGTACCTCAAGGCAATTCTCAAGGCACGAATCCAATCCAAGTAATTTGGCCCAGTCAGCTTATCTTTACTTAGGATAGAGAGTAACGTAAGGTTGGATGTTGAGTGAGTAGGGGGAGGAGGAGGAATATTTTCAGCCATCTGTAGATATAGTTTTATTTTAGTTAGTTTGAAATTTGACCTTTAAAAACAATTATCCAAAATTATTTAACAAGGCTAGGATCCATATTTTACTCTATGATGTGAAAAGGGATGCCGTAATCACATTATAAAGTTATTTAGGTAAACAAATGCTATTTGTTAATTTCATTCACTATGAAACTCCTAGTTCTTTTGAGATTCACCGACTTATGTCCAACACACCCAATATCCCTTTAACCCCACTTGGATGCGTGTTACTAAAGTCCTTGTAACCACATCCCTTCTCCTTTGCGGTTGGAACCACTATCTTGTCCTCTCCATTGTTACTCACCTTGGTGTCCTCTTGATTTCTTGCCACAATATCTCCCTGGTCTCCTATCTTAGTATTTATTTGCTCATATTCCACTTTCGTTTCTTTAGCCTGGCCTCTAACATTGCCACTATCATATCAGATAGGGTATTCTGGAGGATCTGTGTCATCTTATCGGTCATTGTCTCCTTAGTCATAGGGTTTCTACCCCCTCTTTCTCCTCGGCGGCACCACCTCGTTGGCACCTTCCCCGATAAGTTCAGTTCTCCTTGATCCTCCAGACACCATACCGATACAGTAACATATCGTTGGTCTCCACATTTACTCCTACTCCATAGTCCAAATAGACATCATAAAACAAGGCCACGTGCTAAAAGAAACAACAATTACAATCTTGTAATGAACTCATGATACTTTGAAAAACAAAAAGTACCATAATCATATACATACTGAGAATAGCTCATTTATATATATCCTATCATGTACGTCTATACACCACGACGTAATGATATAGCCAAACATGTCCATATCAGCTCTATTAACATAATCACCATATTAACCATACCATACCATATAAGGTCAGCTATAAATGCTCGACGTAAACTCCTAAAACATGAAAATAAATCAGAATGCACAACCATCATATATACTCCTCTATTAGCAACATGCTAACAACTCCTTATTAGCTCAATATGGTATGAAATCTACATATGCGTCTACATACAATTACACAGGTGTAAAATCCCGAAGAGGTTTCTCGAAGTCCAATACCATACCTCTCTCCTTTACTAACAATGCTCCTCAGACCAGACCATAACACTACCAGACTGCACCTCAGTATATTACCGATCCTCACCTTTCACTCTCCAAGATCTCTAGTTAAGCGTGAACCGTGCTCCCAATTCCAACAGATCATAGCCTCATAAAGAAAATTGTATTTCAACCTTCCTTAAGCTACTCTCCAATTAATCATATGCAAATCGTATTCTCCTACTCCTCTCTTGGTCTCAGCTCCTATTACACCGCTCAGTTTAAGCTTAGGCTATAAATATAACCTAATTCTCTTAAACTACAGCTCTGATACCAACTTGTAACACCCCCAAATCCACCCTTGGGTAATGTCACATCTTTCCTCCAAAATGTTACCTTATTACGTCGAATAAGACTATAAGGTATAACCAAATCACAACCACAACGGAAGTCTTAACTTAAAATAAATACAAGTCTCCAACGCTAGTTCGTCCCATACCGAACTACGTTACTGTTGGTGCAAGTGTACCACATCTCTATATATTTATATATATTTATTTTGATGATTACAAACACACCGTATTATTGTTTATCTAACAATCCTATCCAAGTGTACAGTTCTTGAAGAACACGAAGATCTTATCTGAAGAGTTCAAGACGGAAGATTTACGTTGTCATTAGTGTTTATAATTTATAATGATAAACACCCTAAAATAATATACCACTTGGATAATTTCTAAAAACCAAATAAATGATTTTAATTAAATATTTTTTTTTGAGAAGATCCTACAAGATTTGGTTGCGTCATGAAGAAGTTGCTTTTTCTGACGCAGGTATACCGCGAGGTACAGGCGGTATACCGCGGCAGAGTTTGCTGTGCATTTGTGATTGGTTGAAGCTACTTTTACAGGCGGTATACCGCGGTGTTTAGCAGGTATACCGCGGGTACGCATTCCAGAAGTCAACTTTGCATGAGAGCCGTTGAAGTGTCAGTGTACTTTTTACTGCACGGTATACCGCGTGCATTTGGCGGTATACCGCGGATGCACATATCCGTTGGAAGCTTCATGCTATATATTTGCATGCTGATGGTGAAGAAAGAAAAGACAACAAAAACAACAACAGCAAGCAACCAACTCCATCCATTTCTCAGCTCTCTCACTTATTTAATATATATATTTTATAAAACCTTTTTTATAAAATATCCAAGTGATTATTATACAAGAGTGATTACCCATTGTGAGTTATACTCCTCTTGTAAGTATTTGAATAACGGGTGTGTGATCCTGTTTATCTCATAGCAGAGGCTTGAGAAACTATTACAAATTCCTTTGTATTTGGTTTGTGTTCTACCGTAAAGAATACATTTATTGGATCGTGTCGAGAAGTGTCTCGGCTGCTGGTTTATCACAGTTGGTGGTAAATCAGTAAATCTCCGTGTCAAGTATCTCTAACCTTTATCTCTTTATTTATTCCGCTGTGCATTTAATTATATCTGTTTATATAATTATTGTATATATACTCTGCTTTATTTACTGTATTTATACGTATCTGTTGTGTTTTCATATACTCTGTTGTATTTACATTATTAAGATATTTTTTATAAAAGGATTTTTGAAAGTAAAATATTTAAATACAACCTTACCCCCCCTAGGTTGTCTAACATTTGGTATCAGAGCGGGTCTTTCAAAAATTTCTGTCTTAATTTTTTTTTAAATGGCTCAACAAACTAATTTTGTGTTCTCTAAACCTCCTTTGATAGATACTGAAAAGTTTGGCATTTGGGCCGAGCTATTTGAATGTCACGTTCGTGGCAAAAGTCAAAAAATTTGGGATATTATAGAAAATGAGAATTTTAATCCTACTATTATAAAAAATAATGTTATTGTTGATAAACCTGTTAAAGACTGGACTCCCGCTGAAGAATCTCATTTTTGTTTAAATTTTGAGGCTAAAAATATATTATATGCTGCTTTAACTTCCGATGAAATAGAAAGAGTATATACCTGTAAAACTGCTAATCAAATCTGGCAAAGCTTGAGTGACACTCATCGTGGAAATACTCAAGTTAAAAGCTCTAAAATAAATATTTTAGTACATGATTATGAACTGTTCGAAATGTCAAAAGATGAGTCAATCGACTCAATGTTTAAACGTTTTAACCTCATTATGACTACTTTGAAGGGATTAGGTCGCACTTATCCTAACGAAGACTATGTAAGGAAAATTCTTCGAGCACTTCCTTCGGAGTGGATGGCAAAAATTACATCTTTAGAAGACTCCCGAGATCTCGCAACGATGAAGCTCGATGATCTCATCGGCAATCTTAAAGTGCACGAAATCGCACTAAAAAGAAATCAAGTCCGGGAGCAAGTCAAAAAGAAATCCATCGCTCTCAAAGTCGTTGCCTCAAAAGAAAAGGAAGAGGAGGAAGAAGCTAGCTCATCCGATGACGAACCCGAAAATCTTGACGATTTAGTCAAGTTGGTAAGAAAACTTTCTAAACTTTTATCTAACAAAAAGTTTGCTAATAATGATAGGTTTCAAGAAAATGGAGACTACCGTCGTGGTGGTAAAAACCAAAGTCGCAACGTCCACAAAAGTGAAGACAAAAATGACGAATCTAGCGACGATGAAAAAGCCAATAAAAAGAAAGGCTTTTGCTATGTGTGTGGCGACAAGGATCACTATGCGAGTGTGTGTCCGAAACGAGCAAAACAAATCAACACACCAAAAGCTTTAGTTGGAGGCGCGTTGAGCGCAAGCATAAATGAGGCCAAAAAATTTTGTTTCATGGCCGACCATGATAATGAGGTATCTTCATCATATTCTTCTAAAAATAATTGTGATAGTAATTATAGTGATAATTATTATAGTGACGATGAAAATAATCTTGACAAATTATATAAATCATTTCATGATATGGCTGCTCTCGCAAATAAATATAAAGATGAAATTTCTAATTTAAAAGAAACCGTATCTGTATATAAAAAGGAAATAGATGACGGTAAACAAAAATCTGCTCATGATTTAGATGTTATCACTAAATTAGAAAATAAATTAAGTGAAAAAGATATTTGTAAATCTTGTGTTATTTTAAATGATAAAATTGCATGCTTAAATAAAAAGACACATGAAGATATTATATGTGCAAAATGCGAGATTCTTGAAAATGAAATTGCATGTTTAAATGCTAAATGTAAATCGCATGAGAAAAATGACTTATTAGCAAATGCTTTTAATAGTAGCAATGATAAAGTGCTTAAAATGCTAAATATGCCTAATCGTATAAATTGTCGTAAAGGCATTGGTTCCGATACATGTGTTGATAAATGTTCGTGTAAACCCATTAAAAGATTTTTTGCATCTCCTAAAGTTGATACGAGAAAACCTCCATATATGTCAAAAATAAAAAATGTGAATTATGGGAGGAAACCGCATGCTCGTATGTATAATGGTAATTTTTCTAGACCTAACAATAATGTGAATATAAATGCTTCATTTTATGTGTATGATAAATACAATCGTAAAATTAAAATGGTTAGAAAATGGATTCCGAAAGGAATGTTTAATGTTGATAATCCCGGTGGGATGCGTTTGTGGTTTTAAACTTTTTTGTGGATTGTATGTTGTCATGTTTTATTTTATGTCGACAACATATTTTAATTTTTTTATTTGCAGTTTATGTTTTATACTAACTGTTAAAAGGACCCATAAGAAAAGGGTACCACGAAAAATTTTCTTTGCCTTTTGTAGGTGTTTCCTGGCGAGGATACAATACGTGCTTCCTGACGAGGATATAATACGTGTTTCCTGACGAGGATATAATACGTGTTTCCTGACGAGGTTATAATACGTGGTTACCTGCCGAGGTTATAATACGTGGTTACCTGCCGAGGTTATAATACGTGGTTACCTGCCGAGGTTATAATACGTGGTTACCTGCCGAGGTTATAATACGTGGTTACCTGACGAGGTCATAATACGTGGTGGTTTTTTTTTTAATCACATAAAATTAACCGAAAATTGAAGCCTTAAGATCCGTTTTGGTGCAAGTGTTTCGTATTGGTTTGTATATCTTATGTCTCTATTGCTTTTTGCATTTTATTTTATCCCTCAAATTTTATAAAATCAAATTGATATCGTTATTAATTTGAGGGGGAGCGTTTTAGCTCTTTTACCCATGAGTTTATGCTACCTCAATTATATGCATATTTTGAGGGGGAGCATCTCTCGAGGGGAAGCATACCGTCTTTCTTGACCCTTTTTGTTTCGACAAACGGGGGAGAGAAACCGCATATGCTCATGCTTAGCGGTTGTGTTTGTCATCATCAAAAAGGGGGAGATTGTTGGTGCAAGTGTACCACATCTCTATATATTTATATATATTTATTTTGATGATTACAAACACACCGTATTATTGTTTATCTAACAATCCTATCCAAGTGTACAGTTCTTGAAGAACACGAAGATCTTATCTGAAGAGTTCAAGACGGAAGATTTACGTTGTCATTAGTGTTTATAATTTATAATGATAAACACCCTAAAATAATATACCACTTGGATAATTTCTAAAAACCAAATAAATGATTTTAATTAAATATTTTTTTTTGAGAAGATCCTACAAGATTTGGTTGCGTCATGAAGAAGTTGCTTTTTCTGACGCAGGTATACCGCGAGGTACAGGCGGTATACCGCGGCAGAGTTTGCTGTGCATTTGTGATTGGTTGAAGCTACTTTTACAGGCGGTATACCGCGGTGTTTAGCAGGTATACCGCGGGTACGCATTCCAGAAGTCAACTTTGCATGAGAGTCGTTGAAGTGTTAGTGTACTTTTTACTGCACGGTATACCGCGTGCATTTGGCGGTATACCGCGGATGCACATATCCGTTGGAAGCTTCATGCTATATATTTGCATGCTGATGGTGAAGAAAGAAAAGACAACAAAAACAACAACAGCAAGCAACCAACTCCATCCATTTCTCAGCTCTCTCACTTATTTAATATATATATTTTATAAAACCTTTTTTATAAAATATCCAAGTGATTATTATACAAGAGTGATTACCCATTGTGAGTTATACTCCTCTTGTAAGTATTTGAATAACGGGTGTGTGATCCTGTTTATCTCATAGCAGAGGCTTGAGAAACTATTACAAATTCCTTTGTATTTGGTTTGTGTTCTACCGTAAAGAATACATTTATTGGATCGTGTCGAGAAGTGTCTCGGCTGCTGGTTTATCACAGTTGGTGGTAAATCAGTAAATCTCCGTGTCAAGTATCTCTAACCTTTATCTCTTTATTTATTCCGCTGTGCATTTAATTATATCTGTTTATATAATTATTGTATATATACTCTGCTTTATTTACTGTATTTATACTATCCTGTATTTATACGTATCTGTTGTGTTTTCATATACTCTGTTGTATTTACATTATTAAGATATTTTTTATAAAAGGATTTTTGAAAGTAAAATATTTAAATACAACCTTACCCCCCCCCCTAGGTTGTCTAACAGTTACATAATACTCCAAATACATGATAAATAAGTTTAACAAATAGCAAAGCATTAAAATACATAACGATGGTAAATCTATATATGCTTTGCCCTTCCCTTTGTTCAGACCCGAACCACCGGCTCTTGAGATGCATACTAATAGTTAGCTAAAAAGCTAAGTGAGTTCATAGTTTTCGTGCAATGAATCACACATAATCAAGCAAATAAATATTTAAGAAGCGAAAGAAATAACATATCGCAATTTATTTGCCAACATACTTTCCACCAAAAGAATCTCCTAACGGATCTCGGTATGGTAGGGATTACCTCCTTTGATCTCCTTTATTTGGCTCTGGTGGGCGCGACCTCTGGCCTTTCTCCTTCACGGGACTAAGCCCGCTTATTTTTACCGGCGTACCGGTTGTAATCCCGACACACACACAAGAAACCGTTTCATAAACCACCAAGATTTGACAAATAACATAGCATGCGAGAAACTTTAAAATAGTAAAGTAATAGCATGCAAATCACCAAACACCAAATACATGTCATGGCAACAAGCAATAACATGTACAACTCCAAAAGCTAATATTCATATCAATAATATTTCATGCGATGAAACATGCTCCAAAATAATGTATAAAATACATATGCATACATCTCAGGGTAAATCACATGAAAACTCACCTTGATTTAATGTAGATTCACCTGTTCCCAAATAGCTCCTGAATCCTACATAAATCGTAACCATTTCTAAGTATCCTCTTCTTATAAATAAATGTCACCTTTACGAGCCTTTAAACCATCTCGTAAAATATAACTTAAATCTCCTTAATAATTTAGGTGTCCAAAACCCGGACACCCACTACAAGAAAATTGGGCATCAGTGACGAAAAATTAGCGAGGGAAAAAATCCCTCACTAATTAGTGAGGGATTAGCGAGGGATTGACCATTAACCTAATCCCTCCCTAATCCCTCGCTAATTAGCGATGGATTAGCGAGAATTAGCGAGGGATTAGCGAGGGATTAATGAGATATTAATCACAACCCCAATCCCTCACTAATTAGCGACGGATTAGCGAGGGATTGGGTTTGTGATTAATCTCTCATTAATCCCTCGCTAAGTCGTCGCTAATTAGTGAGGGATTGACCACTAACCCAATCCCTCGCTAATCCCTCACTAATTAGCGACAGATTAGCGAGGGATTAATGAGATATTAATCACAACCTCAATCCCTCGCTAATCCGTCGCTAATTAGTGAGGGATTAGCGAGGGATTGATGTTGTGATTAATATCTCATTAATCCCTCGCTAATCCGTCGCTAATTAGCGAGAGATTGAGTTTTTTTTTCTTGTTTTCCCATATATATATATATATATATATGAGCTATATGTATATATAGCTAATGTGTGATATTTGGAAATCGCATATGATGTATATGTGTTATTTGAATTAATACAAACAATATTTTTCTTATTAATTACAAGATAACGGTTTCTTGGATTTTATTTGTTTGTTTCTTTATGCAGGAATTTATTAGAACGATCAAGGGCTCCATCAATCGGTGGAATGAATGATGTCTAAATGGAAGACATGGAGTGTCTTATTGAGCTATAATTGTTCTTAATAAGCTTTTGGTGATTCTTAATAGGCTATAGTGAGTCTTAGTGGTCTTATCGAATGCAATATACACCACATGCATATATGAGTACTGACCTGGATAAAAACACGTAATAAGTAACCATTAGTGCTATTGGGCCTTGATAAGTCAAAATGTATTGTTGGCCTATAATGGTTCTTAATAGGATTTAGTGGTTCTTAATAGAATATGGTGGGACTTAGTGACCTTATAAAGCCCAATACATACCACATGCATACGAACACACGTAATCAGCTACCATTGGTATTTTTGGGCTTTAATAAGACAAGGAGTGTCTTATTGGCCTATAATGGTTCTTAATAAGCTTTTGGTGATTCTTAATAGGCTATAGTGGGTCTTAGTGGTCTTATCGAATGCAATATACACTACATGCGTATATGAGTATCGACCTGGATACAAACACGTAATAAGTCACCATTAGTGCTATTGGGCCTTGATAAGTCATAAAAAGGTATTGTTGGCCTATAATGGTTCTTAATAGGATCTAGTGGTTCTTAATAGACTATGGTGGGCCTTAGGGATCTTATAGAGCCCAATACATACCACATACATACAAACACACGTAATAAGCCACCATCGGTATTTTTGGGCCTTAATAAGACAAGGAGCGTCTTATTGGCCTATAATGGTTCTTAATAGGCTTATTGTAGCATATTAAGAACCACTAAAGCCTATTAAGAACCAGTATAGCCCAATAAGACAATCCATCTCTTATTAAGGCCCAAAAATACAAATGGTGGCTTATTACATGTATTTGTGTATGTGTACTACTGTACTGCATCTATGCATGCGGTGTGTATTGGACTCTATAAGATCACTAAGGCCTACTATAACCTATTAAGAACCACTAAAGCCTACTAAAAACCATTATAGCCTAAACAATATCTTTTATGACTTATCCCAATACATGTATACAATAATGTATACTACACACATAAGTATTTGAAACTATCTCTACGTATATACCCACAACATACATGCTACATACATATTATTTTTAAAAACTTCATAAAAATAATTACGTTTTTAATTTTAAAACTAAAATATTGAAATTATACTAATCAATTAAACAAATCATAATATTTAATTTAGCATAAATATCGATATTTATAATTCATGTGTAATCAATATATTTCTAATTTTTATGTGGAGGTTTAAAATCTCTACCAAAACAATATATACATATTCTCCAAAATACTTTTCCCCCAAAACAATTCCCTCTTTTTATTTTCCCCCTAAGAAAGACGAAACCCTAAACAAGTAAACAGTAAACAACCTCTTCTTTCTTCTCCATTCACAACTTTGTCCCATTCATCTCTGTTGCAGGCCAAGCTCCGACGACCGACGTCCGACTACCGACTGTCCCATTCATCTCTGCCTCCATTAATCACAGCAAGAAAGCAAACGCAGCTCCCACTGTCCGATTTGCTACTCTCTACACACGATTAGCAACTCTAAAACGGCTTCTACTTCAAGCTCGGTACGATTTCTGAGTTTGCTTTTTTTATTTATTTGATTTTGCTATTTGCTGAAGTTTACTGTGATTTCTGAGTTTACTTACCACATCGCAGCCCTACTTCCTAGTGAATATATCATAAACATGGTTTGCCTAAAATTCAAGGTTTATGAGATGTTTATTTACCTCTTAATAGACACCCACAAATGTTTATGAGATGTTTATTTGCCTCTTAATAGACACCCACAAATGTTTATGAGATGTTTATTTACCTCTTAATAGTTCCATTAAGAGGCAACCTCTGCATCGTGAAGAGGTGAATCTTGTTTGTCAAAAAAAGTTTGCCTCTTAATGGTTCTAAAACGATCTGAATGATTTTGTACCTTGGGCCTCCCTTAACCATTCAGTGGCCTAACTTCGTTAAGGGCATATCAACTATGCAACCATATCTCATTTTGCACTATATCATAAGAGCCTCTTAATCGTTGTGACCACATAATTATGCTGACCAAACTGTTCAACAACTGCCAAACAGTCTCTAAGTTGTAACGGTGTGTTATATATGTGTCTTAGTTAAGGGCATATCAACTATGCAATTGATTCTTTTATGGTTTTATCTGTCTGTGTGGATTAATTTGTCTTCATTTTGGTACCTCAGATTATTAAGACCAAAGTAAGTTATACAATATAGGAATCATATCAAAATACGTTGCAATTTCATGCATTCCTATATGTAAACCAGGTACCAAAATGAAAATAGGGAAATAAAACAAAAGTACGTTATATTTTCTTGCATATTATATTGCCTTGTTTTCTAAGCCAACTTTTTTATTTTTGGTTTATTAGGAGGCTTCGACCTGCTTCGTCGGTGATGCTAAGGAACGAAAATATTTTAGACATTGATGATGCGTCCGAGATGCCAAAGGTACATAGTTTTATTCAACTTTTGAAAGCAACAATACGTGTTTATTGTTTTACGTGTGTGCAGGGAAAAAGAGGGGAAAAGGAAGATGGTAGAAAAAGAACATCAGGTACCATTAATGGGTTCTTTTGGAATTCTTAGCCTAGGTTTTGGCATGGTAGTTCTCCCTGGTATATAATCAAGATTTGCGACCACTTCATATATTTGTCTTTTTATGCAATTCATTGCAACTATAGTCTTTTTAGCATGTTGTACGGTAATTCGGTAAATGATGTTATCTTGACTTATAGTTACCATTGGACCTTTTTCTGCAGTTTACAATGCCCGGAGAATCTCGTGCCCGCCTGATTAAATTGGTCAGTATTGTAATAACCAGGTATGTTACTTAATAATTTAACTTGTAGTATTTTAGTTAATTTAGATTTGAGAAATTTTATAAGTATTTATTTTTAGTATTTTATGGAGTTAGGAGTTAAGGGGTAAGTTTATATTTTATAATGGAAGTGTAGGGGTATGTTATGCCAAATAGGATGAGCTTGGGGTTTGTTTGGTCTTTTTACCAAACTTCACTCCACTACCGCCTCTTTTGTGTTAGGCTGGTAGGAGGTGTCTCATTGAGACACAAGTAACAAAAATATCCTAAAGCTAGTGTGTATGTGTGTTACGTGAAGAGAGAGAGAGAGGAGAGAAAAGAGAGAAATCAAAGAAAGGTCAAGAAGGAGAAGAAATCAGAGAATCTGCAGCTGGGTTTAGGAATCTATCCAAGAGAAACCAAGGTAATAATCCATACAAATCTTTACTTTTATGTATAGTAGGGTTTTACATGAGTTTTGAAGTGGGTTTTGATGATTTAGAGATGTTTTGGAAAATCTGAGCATATGGTTAGGTTATGTTAATAGTCTTAAACATATCTGCACATTTACAGCAACATGCATAGTTTAAAAGATTAAATTTCTGGGTTTTAGGAAGAACTGTAGACTGAGACATTCATTGAAGTCGCAACAGTGGGTTGCGACATGGTTGAATATGATGATCTTCATGAATGTCGCAACCTTGAGTTGCGACTTGCTCATGAAGTCGCAACAGTGGATTGCGACTTGGTGCTATGTCGCAACAGTTGGTTGCGACTTGAGAGGGGTGTCGCAACAGTTGGTTGCGACATGAAGGAGAAGTCGTAGTAGTTGATTGCGACTTGGTACTGTGTCGCAGTAGTTGGTTGCGACTTAGAGTATTTCCATGGTTGATTTAGACTTGAGTCGAGGATTTCAGGATTTTAGAGATTTTAGTCTTTAAAAGAAATATTTGTATTTATGTGATACAGGTTCTGTAAAACTGAACTGAAGAATTTAGAGTGCTTGGTAATAGCTTGGGAGGATTTTGGAAATAATCGAATCAAGTGAGTTTTTACTTAAAATGTTTTCAAATGGAATACATGTATGTGAATGAATGTAATATTGTGCATATGGTGTTTATATGAGTATTATATTGCATGGGTGCTAGTTGGCTGGGCTTAGGACCGGTGAAAGTTGGCTGTACAGAGGGACAGTGGTGTTGGCTGTATTTAGTACAACGGTGTATATTAATTAATTGGCTTGCTACCAATTAATATGGCCAAGAGAAAGAGAAAGAGAAAGAGATGGAATGATACATGATGCATGAATCATATTTGGTATTTTATTATGTGTATTATGTGTATTGAATGTTTGTAAAAGATGATTTTTAACTAACGAGAATTTTCTCACTAGACCTCAAGGTCTAACCCTCATTTTTGTTTTAAAATATGTATTCCAGGTCAAGGAGCAAATAAAGGACAGTGATAGGATATATCATGTTTAGCTTTTTGGAAGATGCATGAATTGAAGATTCTAGTTGTGTTTTGTATCTATTATGTATTTTATTATAAGTGAAAAAGTTTGTACTGAAAGACTTATGTGGTTAAGATAAGGGACCATAAATGAAATATGATGTATTGTTTTGTGGTGAAATATATGTTATTTGTATGTTGGAATTCCGGGTTGTTACAGATGGTATCAGAGCCCTAGTTTAAGGGATTTAGGTATTAGTACTTGTACCTAGACTTAAACTGCATGTGAAGTAGGATGTCCCTGTTATTATAGAACCTTGGGATGTTAAATATAAAAAGGTAGAAGGAACATCGTGTAAGGTAATTTCTGATTACACCTGGCCAGTGTAATTGTGATCTTACAGGTACATGTTTGAACTGGAATACCTTGTTATATGGGGTATGTATTTATGTGTATAATTAACCTTGTTTGAATCAACAGAATGGCAAGTGGTACGAGACGAACAAATCGGGAAGGGGAAGGAAATCCGAATAGAACCAATCCAACAGCCGGAGGAAGGGGAAGAGGGGGAGAAAGAGGCAGAGGCAGAAGTGGGGGCAGAGTTCAGGGACGTGGTACGGAGTTCGTTACGAGAGACGATTTAGCGGCCGAAATGGGAAGATTGCAGGCAAATATTCAGGCTATGTTTAACCAGACTCATAATACCGAAACAGAAAGACCAGATCCCACACATGAAGAGGAGATGCCTATTACTCCTACTGTTGGACCCGTAATGAAAAAGTATGATTACAAAATGTTTCTTAGTTGTAAGCCTCCGACCTATTCAGGAGATCGGGATCCAGTAAAAGCTATGCGATGGTTGAAGGAAATAGAATCCATCTTCAAGACTAGCAAGTGCGCGGAAGAGGATAGGGTACTTTATGGAACCGCAATGTTGAAGGGTGACGCTTTGTACTGGTGGGAAGCACATATATCGTCGGGAGGTTCGGATATATATATTATACCTTTTCGTGGGAGGAATTTGTCATAGCTTTCCGGAAGCAGTTCTGTCCTCATGCAGCTGTTAAACAACTAGAAGGGGAGTTTATGAATTTGCAGCAAGGAAACTTATCTGTTCGGGACTACACTGCTCGTTTTCTAGAAAAAATCTCGTTTTGCGGAGTATTACGTTGCCACGGAGGCAATGAAAGTGGAGAGGTTTATCTTCGGGTTGAATTCAGATGTCAGAAGGCTAGTAGCTGCAAAGGGACTCGATACTTTCTCAGCTGCAGTAGATGTCGCGGAAGATGTGGAGCGAGATAATAGGAGAGATGTTGGTGATAAAAGTATGGGAAAGAGAAAATGGGAAGGACCACCACAAGATCCGAAGAAGTCAAGGTTTCAGCGATTTGATAGCCGTCCACCTTTTCGACCAGTTGAAAGGCCTTGCCCAAAGTGCCACTGTTTTCATCAAGGAAGCTGTCAAGTGGATCCCAGAAACTGTTATAAGTGCGGAAAGGCCGGTCACATTGCTAAAGACTGTCGAGTCGTTAGATTTTGTTACTCGTGCAATTCTCCTGATCATCTTCAGTCCGGTTGTCCACTGGGGAGAACACAATCAGGGGGTATGTCAGTAAGACCGACGGGTGTCAGACCAGTAGTACCGAGGCTACAACCAGCAAGAACCAGGGGTCGTTCATTTCAGATGACAGCAAAGGAAGCTGAGGAAAATCCGGACGTGGTTACAGGTACATTCCTAATAAATTCTACACGTGCTAAGGTGTTATTTGATTCCGGTGCAAACCGATCGTTTGTGTCTCCTTCATTTGCTGCTTATATGCATTTAAAGCCTAAAGTGTTAGATTATGCTTTAATGGTAGATACTGCAAATGATAATCAAGTGTCGGTTAAAGAAGTGTTTGATAGCTGTGTGATAGATATAGAAGGGTGCGGAGTACCGATTCAGTTATTTCCAATAGCCATGGTCGAGTTTGATGTGGTAGTGGGAATGGATTGGTTAGCCAAGAATCAAGCTAACATAATTTGTGATAAGAAGTTAATAAATGTTGTCTTACCGGAGAAAGGGCCAGTTGTGATTTATGGTGATCGTAGAAATCATCAGTCTAGTCTTATATCTATGATAAAAACCCGTAAGTGTGTTAATAAAGGTTGCCCGATTTACTTAGCTTATGTGATAGATACTAAGCTAGAGAAGAGTAAGTTGGAAGATATTCCAATTGTTAGTGAATTTCCGGAAGTGTTCCCTGAAGACTTGAATAGTCTTCCGCCCGTTAGACAGGTAGAGTTTGGTATAGATCTGATTCCTGGAGCTGCTCCTGTTGCCCGTGCACCGTATCGTTTGGCACCTCCAGAGATGAAAGAAATGATGATTCAACTGCAGGATCTTTCAGATAAAGGCTTCATTAGACCGAGTTCTTCGCCGTGGGGAGCACCAGTTTTGTTTGTGAAAAAGAAGGATGGTTCGATGAGAATGTGTATCGACTACCGGGAATTGAATAAACGTACGATTAAGAACAAGTATCTGTTACCCAGAATTGATGATCTCTTCGATCAGTTAGTTGGAGCTTGTTATTTCTCCAAGATTGATCTAAGATCCGGTTATCATCAATTGAAGGTTAAAGAAGAAGACGTTCTGAAAACTGCTTTTCGCACAAGATATGGTCATTATGAATTCTTAGTGATGTCGTTTGGTTTGACGAACGCTCCAGCTGCCTTCATGGATTTAATGAATCGGGTATGTAAGCCATATCTTGATAAATTCGTGATTGTATTTATCGATGATATACTTATCTATTCCCGATCCAAGGAAGAGCACGCTCAACATCTTCGTTTGATTCTGGAATTGATGAAGAAAGAGAAGTTGTATGCTAAATTTTCTAAATATGAATTCTGGTTACGGGAAGTCCAATTTCTGGGGCATGTAGTTTCTGAGAAAGACATTCAAGTTGATCCGATGAAAGTGGAAGCGATTGAAAAGTGGGAACCTGATAACGCCACTTTTTGGCGTTATTTTTGGTTCTCAAACCAATGAGATTGGCTTGTGTTCAAGTAAAAAAGGCGAGTATTTTATGGTTTATCGAGTGGAATGTGCAGGTAATCTAAAAGGCGGCAATCATCGAGAAAAGAAGCTAAAAAGAGTCCAAAACGAGTCCCAAACGAATCCAACGGAAGCCCGAGATCCAAGTCCAAAACGGCGGCACACAGTAGTCCAAAACCGCGGCACACAGTTTTCCAAACCGCGGCACACAGTTTTCCAAACCGCGATACACAGTTCCCAAACCGCGGCGCGCGATTTGCAAACCGCGGCACAAGCCGCGGCACACACTGTTCCACGTCGCCGCGCGGTTTGCAAACCGCGGCACAAACCGCGGCACGCAGAAATAAAATTCGTTTTTTTTGAGATTTTAGGGAATTATTCGCAGAACTTTTCGAGGACGGCCAGAGCAGTTTAGGGGGCGATTTCTGGAGATTTTTCGGGGTCTTTGGAAGCACGATAGAGGTTCAAACGAGGATCAATTCATCACGCGAAGTAGATACGAGCACGATAGAAGGGAGTCATCACATTCATCACGATTTCATCTTTTTCGTTTATCATGTTTACATATTCGTTTTCACCCTTTTCTATTGTGTTTGAATCCACCACCGGCATGAACTAACCTGTTCATGTTGGGGGTTGGAATGATTTCGGTTTATTAAGCATGTAAACAAACGATTTGAACTTTTATCAGTTTTTCCGTTATTAATGAAGCATGTGATTTCGTTCTTAATGCTTTTTTGGATTTGGCCAATTTACAATTGAATTGTTGTTAGTAATTAAGTTCGAGAGAATTGATTGCTATTTAGAATTAGGAATTGCATGCCTAAAGTCCGAAAGGTGATAGAGATATCCCGAGTAAGCTTTAGTCCCATTTAAACCGTTAGGTTGACATCGAGAGATAAAAATCTAGCCAATTTAAATATAAATCGTGTACTTAATGTGTTTTGGAATCCATAGGTTAGATCGAGAGATTAAACTCATCCTTTTCAAAATAAAACCCGTTGTTGTTCGAAAGAGAACGACGGTGATCTTAAAAGATTTAGGAATCATTAAGGGGATTAACTGGTAACTGTTTTGAGTCAGTTGTTTGCATGTGTAGAACCTGAGGATTTCCAACCCTCAACTTCTCTCTCTATCGAAGTTTCTAAGTTGTATACTGTTTCGTTGTGATTTCATATTCGTTGCAATTAAGTAGTTTTAAATTAAACCAACCTTCCAATTTCGATAGTTCAATTAATAGTTCTTATAGTAATTGTGATACTTAGTTCCTAGTTCCCTTGGTTCGATACTCGTACTTCCGTACGTTATTACTTGATTCGACACCGTACACTTGCGGTTAGATTTCGCGGGGTGTCAAAACCCCGTGTCAAGTTTTTGGCGCCGTTGCCGGGGAACTAGTTGCAACTAATAGCACTACTATCTATACACGCTATTAGATTGGACATTTGCTTTTCGTATTTTATTTCATTCACTTTCAGTTTTTGGATTATTGACTTTGTTTTCTTCTTTTCAGGTTCCACTTGGTTTATGCCAAGGACGACCCGAGGAAAAGAGATTGAAGAATTTGATCCGAAGATCGAAAGAACCGTCCGTCGTCTACTGAAAGAAGCTAAAGCTAAGCGAAATCTGAAATTCGAGATGTCTGACGACGAGAGACCACCTCGCCGCAACAATCCACCACCACCTCCTCCGGAGAGAGTTCCGATGCGGTCATTTGCCGATCCTAATGTGGCGGCCGCACGAATAGGTATCCAAGCGCCCACTACTGGGGCGAACTATTTCGAGCTTAAACCGAGCACCATTGTGATGGTGCAACAGAACCAATACGGAGGGACGCCAACCGAGGATCCTCACGCACATCTTCGTGCATTCGAGAGGATCTGCAACACGTTTAAGATCAATGGCATGAGTGAAGACGCCATCAAACTGCGACTATTCGGATTCTCACTTAAAGGCCGAGCCGAGACATGGACCGAGAGCATCCAACCAGATTCGATCACTACTTGGGCACAGTTGAAAGCCGCCTTCCTTCAGAAGTTCTTCCCACCGAGTCGGACCGCCCAACTAATGGCGGAGATCACCCGTTTCTCTCAATGGGAGCAAGAAACGCTATATGAGGCGTGGGAACGTTACAAGGACATGATCAAGAAATGTCCGCACCATGGGCTACAAGGCTGGGTCATCATCCAGACCTTCTTTAGTGGGCTCCACCCACAATTCAAAAATGATATCACTGCTGCCGCGGGTGGAGCATTGATGGATAGATCATACGAGGAAGCATGCGAGCTGATTGAAAACTTGTCCGAGCATAGTTTTTCTACACCGAGATCAGCCGTTAGAAGAGTGGCAAGTATTCAAGAGTCAGAATAGATGAAGGAACTGAAGGCTCAACTAGCCTTTATCACAAATAGGCTGAATGGTGGAAATCTTCAAGAACCTGATCAGGTCCAGTTTGTGGCAAACCGGAACCAACCAAGAAACGATCCTTTCTCGAATACGTATAACGAGGGGTGGAAAAGGCATCCCAATCTTTCATGGAATCAGTCGGGTCAACCACAGTCAGGTAATTTCCCTAACTCTTCTAATTTCTCTAATACTAATAGTGCTTATCGTCCTCCAGGTTTTCAGCAAAGAAACGAAGGACCATCCGAGGAGAAGAAACCAGGCCTCGAAGACATGATGATGAAGTTCATGTCAAAGATGGACAGCACGGTTGGGGAATTAGCAAATACGGTCAACACAGTCAAAGCCGCAACTGATCAAAATACGGCGACAATAAAGATTCTCGAGAGGCAAGTGGGGCAGATTTCTGAAGCCCTACAAACCCGACCTCCCGGAGCATTCCCGAGTATGGCTGAGAAGAGGAATCAAGAAAATTGCAACGCCATCTATCTGAGAGATGGCAAGGAGCTGAATGAGGAGCCATCAAAGGAAGCCGAGAATGATGTGGAGATCATTTCCATGGATAATGTTGAAGATGAAGAGAGTGAGAAGAGCGAAGAGAGGAAGAAAGAAGTAACACCGCCGGTCAAGCCGGCAGTACCGAAAGTGCCTTACCCGAGCAGGCTGCAAGCAAATAAGGATCAGGTAAATTTTTCCAAATTTATTGAGGTCTTTAAAAAGCTAACGATTAATATTCCTTTTGCAGATGCTCTCACCCAAATGCCCTCTTACATGAAATTCATGAAAGAGATCCTTTCCAAGAAGAGGGCAATCGATCATCAGGCCACCATTGCACTCACTGAAGAGTGCAGCGCCATCTTCCAGAATAAGCTTCCCCAGAAGCTCAAAGATCCAGGGAGTTTTTCTATCCCTATTCAGATTGGGGAGTTTACTTTTAATAAGGTTTTATGTAATTTAGGGGCTAGTATTAATCTAATGCCTCTTTCTATTTTCAGGAAACTTGGCCTGGGTGAGGTAAGCCCGACATACATGACTCTGAAGCTCGCGGATAGATCAATCCGATATCCATATGGGGTGATCGAAGACGTGCTAATCAAAGTTGGTAAGTTTTACTTTCCTGTCGACTTCGTGGTGATAGACATAGATGAGGACGAAGAGGTCCCGATGATCCTGGGACGATCCTTCCTGGCCACGAGTCGGGTACTAATTGATATGGAAGAGGGTGAGATCACGTTCCGAGTTGGCGGTGAGAACGTGAGATTCAAGCTACTGGAGAGAAGAAGTGGTGAAAGAGAGGAAGAAGCAGAGAAGTCCGTGAAGAACCGTAAGTGTGGACGGTACAATCCCACGGACATTAAGCCGAGTTGAAACCGCATAGTCGTGCCACGACTTTAAATAAGGCGCTGGGTGGGAGGCAACCCACCAAGGTTAGTTTTCGTTTATTATTTTTCTTCTTGTGTGTGATTTAATTCCAGAAAAACCATAAAAATCGAAAAATTGAAAAAACCAAAAATAGCTGGAACAGGGACATACGCGACTTTCCACGCGGTTTGCATACCGCGTGGTAAGCCGCGGGACCCTCTGTTTGGTTTTCTGAAACAGTGAGTTACGCGGGATGTTACGCGGCTTGCAAGCCGCGCAGCAAACCGCGGGTGTCCCATGTTCATTTTTTTTCGTGCAGTTTTTGTTTCCTTTCTTGCTTTGTGTGCTTCCTGTTTTTGTTTTGTGTCTTTCCCTTGTTCTGCTTGTTCTCTCTGTCTCCCCTCCGTCTCCAAATGCTCAATCTTTCAAGAATCTCCTCTGGCCGGGCAAAACAGGTATGTTCTAATCATTTCTCTGCTAAAAGAGTGGTGTTTGATGTGTTGTTCTATTTTAATTGCACGAGATGCAACAAACCTAAGTTTCACTTAGGTTTGGGGTGCCTCATTTTTGAACCATCTACACACTCACATTAGACCCTGTGCAAACCTCGGTTTTACCGAGGTTTGGGGTTGGCTTTTATTTGGCAAACCTAGGCCGTGGCCTAGGTTTGGGGTGCCATTTTAGAAATTTTGGGTTTTATTTTGCTTGCTATGTAAAGCCTTGCCCGTCCTTTTAATAACTGCACAATGATTGAGTCGCATCACCTACGACTTTGCTTGCACATTGGGGACAATGTGTGGGTAAGGTTTGGGGTTGCCCAATCGGGCCCAAGTTATGCACGTAGATTTCCTGCACTTCTGAGTGTCTAGATCACAATAGCTAATTTTTTTGTTTTGAATGATTGAGACCAACCATTGTGGGAAGAATCTTGTGATAGTGACGTGACCGTTAGGGAAAGACCGGGAAAGGACATGACTAGGGACATTAGTGGAGACCACCCGATAGTGAGCTTTGAGCCTAAAAGACGTTTTTCATTTCGAGGGATTCATACACTTAAATTCTTATACACTTTTTCGAATTCCTTGTCGTGAAATGTAGAATGATCTCACTACATTATAGCATCGAGTAGCAAAGACGAACATCGGGATATTAGGTAAGGGTATAGTAGACCATACCGTGTGGACCTTAAGAAATGACTCCAGGCATTGTGTGTTTTGTTTTAACCCGTTTCAGCTATCGTTTTCCCTTTTACCCTTAGTGTGTACACATAGCCTATTTGAAGCCAAACACTAACCGTATTTCTTTCTAAACCTATCATTTACCCTTTAGCCAAAAGCCTTAGCCAACCCTTATCCGAAAGTGTGTCAATCGGAAGCAGTAATGAACTACTAGAGATAAAGCAGAAAATAAAGAATTCCGGCCAGCCATGAGAATAAAACGGGTCAATGTAACCCGAGAAGTAGAAAAGAGGACCAATGAAGTCCCCAAAAAAAAAGTATTTAGATAATAGTTAGAGCTGCAAAATAAGAGAGTCAAAGCGACTCCAATAGTGACGAAAAGGGCCAAGTAAGCGAATGTAGAGCAACGAGAGTTCAGGAATTGCCAATGATTGACACACAGAGGATTGTTGATCCTTTTTACCCGTCATTTCGTAGCCTTAACCTTAGCCCCATTACAACCCGTGTAAAGACCTGGATGATCTTTTGGAAAATGTGATTACGATTTACGACTACCTTTACTGATATTCTCTGTCTTGCCACTTGATTCCGTCTGAGATCAAACTTTTGGACATATGTGCGTCTTTCTTTAGAGTTGTCATGAAATTTGAGTATTCTTGCACATAACCTCCTTAAACATGACAACACGAGCGATAACCTAGGTTCGAGTGCAAAGAGAGTATCTCGTGAGGTAGGGTCGAGGCGAAATGTTTTCCCTAGCATGTATGGACTTAGTTTAACCCGAACGTAATCGGAACAGTCACGAGTTCAACTCCCAATGGAAGGTCATAGGTCAAACGAAATGAGAATGAGGCGAGAGTGAGATAGATATTCACGGGTATGGGAAATCACCGATGCATCACTTGGTACCGATTGGGAATTGTGCAGTCATTATTATTTCACCGAGATGTGCTTTTATTCTATTTTGTCGCTAATTTGCTTGGGGACAAGCAACGCTCGGTTTGGGGTTGTTGATAACGCCACTTTTTGGCGTTATTTTCGGTTCTCAAACCAATGAGATTGGCTTGTGTTCAAGTAAAAAGGCGAGTATTTTATGGTTTATCGAGTGGAATGTGCAGGTAATCTAAAAGGCGGCAATCATCGAGAAAAGAAGCTAAAAAGAGTCCAAAACGAGTCCCAAACGAAGCCAACGGAAGCCCGAGATCCAAGTCCAAAACCGCGGCACACAGTTTTCCAAACCGCGGCGCGCGGTTTGCAAACCGCGGCACAAGCCGCGGCACACACTGTTCCACGCCGCCGCGCGGTTTGGCGCGCGGTTTGCAAACCGCGGCACAAACCGCGGCACGCAGAAATAAAATTCGCTTTTTTGAGATTTTAGGGAATTATTCGCAGAACTTTTCGAGGACGGCCAGAGCAGTTTAGGGGGCGATTTCTGGAGATTTTTCGGGGTCTTTGGAAGCACGATAGAGGTTCAAACGAGGATCAATTCATCACGCGAAGTAGATACGAGCACGATAGAAGGGAGTCATCACATTCATCACGATTTCATCTTTTTCGTTTATCATGTTTACATATTCGTTTTCACCCTTTTCTATTGTGTTTGAATCCACCACCGGCATGAACTAACCTGTTCATGTTGGGGGTTGGAATGATTTCGGTTTATTAAGCATGTAAACAAACGATTTGAACTTTTATCAGTTTTTCCGTTATTAATGAAGCATGTGATTTCATTCTTAATGCTTTTGTGGATTTGGCCAATTTACAATTGAATTGTTGTTAGTAATTAAGTTCGAGAGAATTGATTGATATTTAGAATTAGGAATTGCATGCCAAAAGTCCGAAAGGTGATAGAGATATCCCGAGTAAGCTTTAGTCCCATTTAAACCGTTAGGTTGACATCGAGAGATAAAAATCTAGCCAATTTAAATATAAATCGTGTACTTAATGTGTTTTGGAATCCATAGGTGAGATCGAGAGATTAAACTCATCCTTTTCAAAATAAAACCCGTTGTTGTTCGAAAGAGAACGACGGTGATCTTAAAAGATTTGGGAATCATTAAGGGGATTAACTGGTAACTGTTTTGAGTCAGTTGTTTGCATGTGTAGAACCTGAGGATTTCCAACCCTCAACTTCTCTCTCTATCGAAGTTTCTAAGTTGTATACTGTTTGGTTGTGATTTCATATTCGTTGCAATTAAGTAGTTTTAAATTAAACCAACCTTCCAATTTTGACAGTTCAATTAATAGTTCTTATAGTAATTGTGATACTTAGTTCCTAGTTCCCTTGGTTCGATACACGTACTTCCGTACGTTATTACTTGATTCGACACCGTACACTTGCGGTTAGATTTCGCGGGGTGTCAAAACCTCGTGTCAGAACCGCCGAGAACGCCAACCGAAGTACGCAGTTTTCTGGGTTTAGCCGGTTACTATCGAAAGTTTATAAAGGACTTCTCTCGTATCGCGACGCCTTTGACTAAGCTGACCCGGAAGAATCTAAAGTTTGAATGGAAAGCAGAACAGGATGAAGCATTCCGAATATTGAAAGAGAAACTTTACAGCGCGCCGATTTTATCATTACCTGAAGGTTCTAAAGACTTTGTTGTTTACAGTGATACTTCTAAGCTGGGATTGGGGTGTGTACTAATGCAGCATGGAAAGGTTATAGCTTATGCTTCTCGTCAGTTGAAAGATCATGAAAGACAGTATCCTACGCATGATATGGAGCTTGCAGCAATTGTATTCGCGTTGAAGATTTGGAGACATTATCTTTATGGTTCCAAATGTCAAATTTATACTGATCATAAGAGTCTCCAACATCTTTTCGATCAGAAGGAATTAAATATGAGGCAAAGAAGATGGCTATAACTGCTGAATGATTAC
This sequence comes from Saussurea involucrata, assembly GCA_033807775.1. NCBI lineage: Eukaryota > Viridiplantae > Streptophyta > Magnoliopsida > Asterales > Asteraceae > Saussurea > Saussurea involucrata. The sequence continues at coordinate 32,369,307 of CM066325.1, read as the reverse complement.
GACTGTGAAATTCTTTATCACCCGGGAAAGGCAAATGTAGTGGCCGATGCGCTGAGTCGTCAAGAAAGAAGTGGAACAATAAAAGCTATATCACTACGAGCCGAACTCCTACCTAATATCTTTGATGAATTGCTGAAGTGTCAAATAGAAGCCTATCAGGAAGAACAGTTGAAATCAGAACGGTTAGTGGGGTTATCAGCATTGCTAGTAAAGGATGATCGTGGGTTGTTGTGTTTGGGAAACATAATTTGGGTGCCTCGTTTGGGTGGTTTACGTGACCGGGTACTTCAAGAAGCTCATCAGTCTCAATTCTCTATACATCCAGGTACGAATAAGATGTATAAAGATCTGAAACAATTTTATTGGTGGCCGGGGATCAAAAGAAGCATTGCGCAGTATGTGGAAGATTGTACTACTTGCAAGAAGGTAAAGATTGAACATCAAAAGTCGTTTGGTCAGTTACAACGATTGGAAATACCGATGTGGAAATGGGATCAGATTACTACAGATTTCATTACAAAGTTACCAAGGACTTCGAAGGGATTTGATTCGATTTGGGTGATTGTAGATAGATTAACGAAGTCTGCTCATTTCTTACCGATAAAGGAAACCGATTCGATGGAACGCTTAGCCAAATTGTACATTGACGAAATAGTAACTCGACATGGAGTTCCAATCTCAATTATTTCAGATCGGGATAGTCGTTTTACTTCAAGGTTCTGGAGAAGTTTTCAAAAGGAGATGGGAACGCAGATAAAGTTAAGTACAGCCTATCATTCTCAAACTGACGGTCAGAGTGAACGAACGGTTCAGACATTAGAAGATATGCTCTGGGCTTGCATTGTTGACTTTAGGGGATCGTGGGATAAGCATTTACCGTTGATCGAATTTGCCTACAACAACAGTTATCATTCCAGCATACAAGCGGCACCGTTTGAAGTTTTGTATGGTAGAAAATGTCGAACGCCTCTGTGTTGGAATGAAGTGGGAGAGAAACAGTTAGCAGGACCAGATATAGTACAGTTAACTGCAGATAAGGTTACTCAGATTTGGGAAAGATTGAAAGTGGCTCAAGACAGACAGAAAAGCTATGCCGACCGACGCCGGAAACCGTTAGAGTTCCAGGTTGGAGATTTTGTCATGTTAAAGTCTCACCTTGGAAAGGAGTCATTCGATTTGGAAAGCAAGGTAAACTTAGTCCGAGATATATTGGACCGTTTGCAATTACCGAAAGAATTGGGGAAGTAGCCTACCGACTAGATTTACCTCCAGAGTTAAGCAGGATTCACAACGCTTTTCATATGTCGAATTTTCGAAAGTGTTTGGTTACACCAGATCAGGCAGTGTCTTTACCAGATATACAGGTGGATGAAAAGTTGAATTATGTGGAGGAACCTGAAGCTATTGTTGACCGAAAACTCAAAGTTCTACGGAATAAATAGATAAGACAAGTGAAAGTCCAGTGGCGACATCATAGGGGTCAGGATGCTACATGGGAATCAGAGTTAGAAATGAGAACCAAATACCCTCAATTGTTCTCTTAACTGAATTCCGGGACGGAATTCTCTTAAGGGGGAGATGTTGTAATAACCAGGTATGTTACTTAATAATTTAACTTGTAGTATTTTAGTTAATTTAGATTTGAGAAACTTTATAAGTATTTATTTTTAGTATTTTATGGAGTTAGGAGTTAAGGGGTAAGTTTATATTTTATAATGGAAGTGTAGGGGTATGTTATGCCAAATAGGATGAGCTTGGGGTTTGTTTGGTCTTTTTACCAAACTTCACTCCACCACCGCCTCTTTTGTGTTAGGCTGGTAGGAGGTGTCTCATTGAGACACAAGTAACAAAAATATCCTAAAGCTAGTGTGTATGTGTGTTACGTGAAGAGAGAGAGAGGGGATAGAAAAGAGAGAAATCGAAGAAAGGTCAAGAAGGAGAAGAAATCAGAGAATCTGCAGCTGGGTTTAGGAATCTATCCAAGAGAAACCAAGGTAATAATCCATACAAATCTTTACTTTTATGTATAGTAGGGTTTTACATGAGTTTTGAAGTGGATTTTGATGATTTAGAGATGTTTTGGAAAATCTGAGCATATGGTTAGGTTATGTTAATAGTCTTAAACATATCTGCACATTTACAGCAACATGCATAGTTTAAAAGATTAAATTTCTGGGTTTTAGGAAGAACTGTAGATTGAGACATTCATTGAAGTCGCAACAGTGGGTTGCGATATGGTTGAATATGATGATCTTCATGAATGTCGCAACCTTGAGTTGCGACTTGCTCATGAAGTCGCAACAGTGGATTGCGACTTGGTGCTATGTCGCAACAGTTGGTTGCGACTTGAGAGGGGTGTCGCAACAGTTGGTTGCGACATGAAGGAGAAGTCGCGGTAGTTGATTGCGACTTGGTACTGTGTCGCAGTAGTTGGTTGCGACTTAGTGTAGTGTATTGCGACTTAGAGTATTTCCATGGTTGATTGCGACTTGAGTCGAGGATTTCAGGATTTTAGAGATTTTAGTCTTTAAAAGAAATATTTGTATTTATGTGATACATATTCTGTAAAACTGAACTGAAGAATTTAGAGTGCTTGGTAATAGCTTGGGAGGATTTTGGAAATAATCGAATCAAGTGGGTTTTTACTTAAAATGTTTTCAAATGGAATACATGTATGTGAATGAATGTAATATTGTGCATATAGTGTTTATATGAGTATTACATTGCATGGGTGCTAGTTGGTCGGGCTTAGGACCGGTGAAAGTTGGCTGTACAGAGGGACAGTGGTGTTGGCTGTATTTAGTACAACGGTGTATATTAATTAATTGGCTTGCTACCAATTAATATGGCCAAGAGAAAGAGAAAGAGATGGAATGATACATGATGCATGAATCATATTTGGTATTTTATTATGTGTATTATGTGTATTGAATGTTTGTAAAAGATGATTTTTAACTAACGAGGATTTTCTCACTAGACCTCAAGGTCTAACCCTCATTTTTGTTTTAAAATATGTATTCCAGGTCAATGAGCAAATAAAGGACAGTGATAGGATATATCATGTTTAGCTTTTTGGAAGATGCATGAATTGAAGATTCTAGTTGTGTTTTGTATCTATTATGTATTTTATTATAAGTGAAAAAGTTTGTACTGAAAGACTTATGTGGTTAAGATAAGAGACCATAAATGAAATATGATGTATTGTTTTGTGGTGAAATATATGTTATTTGTATGTTGGAATTCCGGGTTGTTACAAGTATCCATTTAACTTATTTTTGGGCGTTGATAAATGCATGGGTATCTTTCAAGTTGCCATTTGGTTACCTATTTTGGAATCCAAGCATGCTGTATTTTTCGCTAGGAGATGTTTTATGATGCAATTAGCATTTCTGCTTCTTAGCTCACTACACAGTTCTAGTGCACAATTGGACTTGATAATTCCCAATGTTCTATACTCTTGTTGTGAGACTATAATTAAATTGCATGTGCTTCCATTGCTAATTAAGTTTTTGTCATGTGTCTTGAGGACTCTTTTGATATGCAGTAGCTCATAGCGTGTAGCCTATACAATACGAATGACTATGAGCACGTACATATATATTAATTGAATGTAGACGTCTGTAAATATAAGTTCATGATAATGTTACTTATATGTAAATAGATAGATAGATAGTGAACATCAAAGGAAAATTGCAAATATATTACAAACCCGTGAAAACCAATCTAAACCATTCAATGGGTTCAGTTTTAAGCTATGGTTCATATTGTTTTACATTTTTTTTTCTTGTGTGTATATGTGTTTGTTTCATATACGAAACGTAATCTTTTTTTTCACATGCAAAACTGTCTTGAATGTTTCATAAATGAACAACATTGTATGAACATTGCATGTTTCACATGTGAACACCACATCAAGACTGGTTTGCATGTTTGTAACATATTTGTGGTTTTATTTGATTTATCGTATATATGTTAAAATTTTGCAATTTATTGATTATCTTGGCACAAAAACAAGGTGGTTGAAATAATCTCCAATGGTTTTGCAATGGCCAACTACCTGCTAAGTTGGAAGGAAAAGTTACAGAATTTAAAGTCATATAGATAATTGAGTTGGTGTCAATATAGGTGTTACTGTGTTAGGATACCTTACAAGAAGTGACAAAGGAGCGGGAGGATCGCTACGTGGCCGAGGCCGAATGAAGAGAAAGGAAGAGCTAGAGACCGAACAGATAACGTATCGGACATTCTCGGACATTATGTTAGATTGTATGAATTTGGTATTAAATTGTATGAATTTGGTATTTTAAATTTTATAAATTTGGTTATTTTTAGTTTTTTGGACATTTTTGGTTTGTTATTTTCAATTTATGGTTCGTATTATAAAATACAGGAAATACATAATTTCATTTTTTTATTAAAATAACTAAAATCAGCGAGGGATTACTGACAGAAATTCGTCGCTGAAAGTTAGTGGAACCCTCGCTAATCCGTCGCTAATAAGTGCCCTCGCTAATCCGTCGCTAATACAGGCCCTCGCTAATCCGTCGTTGATACTGGCCCTCGCTAATCCGTCGCTGATTATAATCCCTCGCTAATCCGTCGCTGATTATAATTCCTCGCTAATCCGTCGCTAATTCGTCACTAATAAGTGCCCTCGCTAATCCGTCGCTGATATTAATCCCTTGCTAATCTGTCGCTGATGTCCGTCGCTAATTCGTCGTTGATAGCATCAGCTACGCCCGTTTGACTCGCGAACCATCAGCGACGGATTAACGACGGATTCGAGCTTTAACGAGGGATTTGGCCCTCGCTGATGCTCATTATTTTTGTAGTGACCATCTACACCTTATCTTTACCGATACGTTAGACCCGCATAAGGCCATGCGTAACGCCGAGGGCTCGGCTCGGGCTCGGCCTGCGGGCTCCTGCGGGCTGTGGTACGGGGGGGAGCGGGTTCGGGCCCGGGTTCCAAAACCCGTTGAACCCGAGTGATTTTAATTTTTTTTTAATAATTTGAAAATAAATCCGTTGCCAACGGCTATTTTAAAAAAAACAATTTAATCACACTATATATATTAATCCAAACCCATATTATTTTTCACACAAAAATCTCTCAACTCTCTTAAACCCTCTCAAATTCTCTCAAACTCTCTCAAATTTCATCGTGAATCCAAACAAAACACCTACATCCCGTCGTAACCGACCGGATACACCGCAACCGCAAGAAGACCCGGAGCTTGGTTTTCAAGCGTTTGCACAACAAGGTTATCATCCGCACTTTTCGCAACCAATTCCGCCACAATTTTCGCAACAATTTTCGCCACAATTTTCGCAACAATTTCGCCAACAATATCCGCAACAAATTCCTTATTACCAACTTACACGTCCCGGTATGATTGAACAAGGTTTTACTCCGGCCAACTACAATATTCCTTCACCCGCAATCAATCTCGCCGACGACATTGTTCCGGAAACCCAACATTCTAGCCCGCACACACCACAATCCATCTACACACAACCATCAAACCCGGAACCACCAAACCCGAGACCAACGAGAAAAGGAAAAAACAAACAATATGAAAATAGAGCCCCCAAACAGATGTGGAGTAAAGAGGAGGAACTCGCGTTAGTGTCGGCGTGGGTTGACGTTTCGGAGGACCTCGTTATCGGTAACGCACAAACCGGTGGTAATATTTTTATTGTTATTATTATTATTATTGTTATTATTATTATTATTATTATTCTTGTTAATATTCTTATACTTGAATTTACATAAATGTAGAAAGTTTTTGGACCCGTGTCGGGCAAGTGTTCTTTAGTTTAATGGGTCGCGGAAATTATAGAACAACTCATCAACTCAACACCAAGTTCAACGACCTCAATAAAAGAATAAATTCTTTTGACGGCATCTACAACAACTTGCTCACTAATAGAGGGAGCGGAATGAGTGAGGCCGACATTTCACGAACGGCACACGAACGGTACCGAGCACAACTTGGGCTTGCTTTCACTCACGAACAAGCTTGGGAAATCCTCAAAAAATGTCCAAAATGGGGAGTCGTTCCAACGATGACGACAACTTCATCGCGGGGTTCAAAACGTACCAACCCTTCCAATGATGACGATGACGACAACTTTATCGAGCAACTTCAACGACCCATCGGGAGAAACAAGGCAAAAAAAACATCAACGAGTAATACGAGCGGGTCGAATACGAACGAAAGTATTACTCAGTTGTTCACGACGTTCAACGAGAAGATTGATGATACAATGGAGTACAAAATGAAAAAACTCGAACTCGAACGAGAAAAGTTGGAACACGAACGAGAAATCGAACGAGCAAAACGATTTGAAAAAGACTTCGAGTTTTTCATAACCCCGCATGATCACCTTTCGGGCCCCGCTTTGATGGCTACGGTAGCGAGAAAAAAACAAATTAAAAAATATCATAATTGGTAGTGTTTTGTATTTTGTAATTTTTATTTTTAATGAATGATATGAATTTTTATTTTTATTATTTATCTTATTTTTATTTATTAAAAAATATATAAATGTTTTTATGTTGTTAAATAATTAAATGTATAAATAAAAGAATTAAAAAAAATGAGTTGGCAAGAGGGCTTGTCGCTACGGGTCTTTAGGGCTTGAGGGCTTGAGGAGAGGGTTAGGAGAAAAGCTGATGTGCCGCTGATGTGACATTGAGGGCTTGAGGACTTGCGCTACTCATGGCCTAATATATAAATATATTATATTATATACGTATTATATAGCTATATACATAATAATATGTATTAACATGTATATATACATATATACATATATCATGTATATATATATATTGTTACATATTAAAACATACATAACTATATGCTATTACGTATACATATATATTTATATATTTACTGTGAACCTGTAGTGGCTTAAGAGCCACATGTATGTGCTGCCAATTCCAAGTATTTTAGTATGGGCCGTCGCTAAAGCCTTAGCCCTACAATCCTTCTTCCTCATTCCTCCATACATATATTACATATACATGAATTAACATACGTATACACCGTAGATGTATACCACCAATTAACATGCATTAACAAATTAACATGCACATAATTCTTTTTCTGCTAGACTCATGCATCACCATATTTTCCATCAATCTTAGCCGTAGCCGTAAAAACGTCGGATTTCTATCCCACTCGATAGACTGAATTTTAAACCCGCAAACATTTCGACCCAGTTTAACGATGAGAAAACGTCGACTACTAGTGAGGTTTCGTTCGAGAGAAATAAAACGTTATCGAAACCATCACCTAGTTCGTCAGGTTGACTCCAAAATCGAACCCTATTTCTCAAGTTCGAGAGTAAAACGAGCATCGATTTGTTTCGTTAAATAGAACGTCGATTATAGGCTACTAGGAAGACGAAAAGCTTACAGAACTTGTAGGATTCTCACCGCGACGACGTCGTGATCGAACCCCGACTTGGACCGTAACCTTCCCGCTCGTTGCCTCTTCTTCTCCGTTTTCCCGAGTGCTCTTTTCACTCTATCGATCTCTCTCCCTCTGCCGCTCTCGTTAAACACCTCCAAATGAAAGTGGCGAACTCCACTTTAAATTCCTTCGTGACCGAAAAACCATCCCCATAACTTGTGCCGCCCATTTTTCTCTCAACTGCAAACCCACGATCTCAATTTGAAAGTTTTAGAAGTTGGCAAAACAGGTTCCTGAGTTTACACTTCCAAACCTCACTCTTTTCCTTTATTTTCACTTTTCACCTTTCACTTGAGTTTGAATTATTTTCTCCCATCAACCTTTATTTCTTAATTATTTCGATATATATATATATATATATATATAATATAAAGGGAGGTTCAGGAGAAAACCTCAAATAAATGAAAAATTAAAAAATACTTTATCGACCGTTAGATTAGATGATCTGATGAATGTGATTAAACAGGCGGTTACAACAATATTAATTTAATTAAAAAAACCTCACCCCTCTATTTTATATTCAAAAAAAGACGAAAAATAAACAAATTTCGAACGAAATAAATTACACCAAATAAACGACTATATTTTTCTCGTTAATTTGACATCCATATTGATATACTTTTTCATCCATTTTTTCGTGGTTTTCCGGTTTTCCATTTATTTAGGGTTTTCCCTTGAACCTGACCCTTATATATATATATATATATATATATATATATATATATTTCGAGTGTTACAACTAATATGCATTTGTTAAATTGAAACATGAAAATACATACATGCAGTAATAGTTCCAGAATATGACAACAAATACCATAAAAGGAAACAGTGTAAAGCTTGAACACTTAGCACTCTGGATGACAAAACGTACAACAATATTCACCCTAAAGCTAAATCTTATATTTGAATGTGAGTACTCTTCTACAAATCCTCCTAAAATTCCTCTCAAATCAGGTCTGAAAGCACATATTCGAGTTTCAAAAAACTAAGAAGGCTTAAAAATCAACATGAAAGTGTTTAAAAGCCGAATTCTAGAGTATAGATGATTGAATTAAGCATACTAACCTTGGCAAAAGTACTCTTCCCAGAACCATTCTTGCCCATAATAGCATGAATCTAGTCAAATCAATAATTGAAACAACGTTAGGGCTTTTTTTCATATTCAAATTCAAATGCAGTGCTTTTTCTCTAGAAAATGTTACACGATTTAGAAGTCAATAGACAGTATACAATTACTAAAACAACAAAAATATTGAATTCAAGTTCGAAACAAAATCGTTGCCTATTTGGCAATGAAAAAAATATTGAATTTGACCTCAAAAATCAATCATACCTTATTTGATTTGATGAACGAAAATCTGAAAATGAAAACAGAAGTAGCGAACCGTAGTCAGCTTGAATGAACAGGCTTAGAAGCCAGAGGGTTGGAATACAATTGAAGGGTGGGAAGAGGGGAGACGAAAGGGTGAAGTTGAACCCTAACCGGTAAAAATGGGGAAAATCAGAAAAATGAAAAAAAAGGGAAGTAGCTATTCTGAAAGGGGAGAGCGCCACGTCAGCAATAAATGATTATGTCTTAATATATATATATATATATATATATATATATATAGATAGATAGATTGTAAAAGTCTAAAAGAGAAAAAAAAACTTGTACAATACAAGTCCAAACAACATCTCCCAGACTTTGGAAAAAAAAACCAAATCCATCCTTTTTCTAGCCCATGAGATCTTCTTGTTATTCAAGACTCAAGAGCATCTTCAACAGATATCCTAAAAAAATTCCAAAATGGAAAACCAAAAGTTAAAATCTTCAAAATCATCATATTCTTCATTTTCTCCAAAATGAGGAAGCTGTTGGAGATGCTCTAAGGGGCTGAGAGATTCAGGCGGATAATGAAGATGTGAATGAATTTTGATTTCTCAAGCTTAACCTCGAACGAAAATTTGGGTTTATTAAAAATAGATTTTATTATACTGTATAAACTCAAACTTCTTGTATTGTCAATCCTATTAATTACTGATTAATACCCTTAATAAAACACGTTCTTAGTATTTTCCTAACATTTTGGTCAAATTTTGTGTAAATGACAAAAAATGTTAAAAGTAGAGTGTACATATTTTGACCTATGTATAACTTAGTGATTTATTTGGAACTTTTTCCATATTTCAGTGCTCTTCCTTTATATTATTTCTCTGTGATTGAATCACTTTTATTGTGATAACATTTTTACTTAAGAGCTTTAGCTTTAGGACTGAAACCTTGGATGTTAGGTTTTCTTTTCGTTAATTATATGTGTTCAGGATAGTTTGTGTGCACCACGACTAATCCAAAAAACCCTAAAGAAAAAAAATATATAAGTGGTCTTATAGAACTTGATAACCTTAAAGAGATTGTTTAGATTTTAGTCATGTCTCGTGTTTTTTTGAGCTTGTGATTTTGTTTTATTGCCGTAGGTTATATCAAGTAATATGACTGTATCAAGATCTGTTTCGATTTTTTATAACTTTTTTATCATTTTTCGATCATCAAACCTCAATATATAGTACAACAGATAACAATTACTTAAGGATAATTACAAGCTAATCACGCATATCTATTAGGAAGGGATTTCCATTGATTTCCTTCTATCCAAGGTAGTTGCATAATTATAGGGATGTGATTTGGTTTCCGATAATAAAAATGACAAATATGCCCTCATCAAACATAAAACCCTTATCTGGCTTCTTGATCGAACGATGGCTTCTTTCTCTGGTTTCTGGATCGAACGATGGATCAAACGATGGCTTCCTTCTCTGGTTTCTGGTTCATCAATCGAACGATGGCTTCCTTCACTAGTTTCTGGATCGAATGATCGTTTCCTCCTCTAGCCGATCGTTTGCTGCAGAAACGGTTTTTCCCGATCGTTTCCTTCTCTGGTTTCTCGATCGAACTGATCGTTCCTCCTCTGGGCTCTGGTTTCTCTCAACGATAGACGACGAAAACGTTTTTCCCCATCGTTTCCTACTCTGGTTTCTCAATCGAACTGATCGTTCCTCCTTTGGGCTCTGAGTTCTCTCAGCGATCGACTACAAAAACGTTTTCCCCATCGTTTCCTTCTCTGGTTTCTCGATCAAACTGATCGATACTCCCCTGGGCTTTGGTTTCTTTCAACGTTAGTGGCTAGGTCAACAAAAATTGGGGAAGGGAAGAGGAAGAGGAAGGAAGTTGGTTCAATTTTTTATTTTTACTAGTGTGTGGCACCGCGCTCGCACGGTGGCGAGAAAGTTCTATAAGCACCACAAATTTATAATATGAAATTAAATAAGTTTATTTTAATTCTTTTCAAAAAGTAGTAGTCATTTTCCATTAAACACTTGAATCATTATGAGATTTGAGTCTTAATCAAATCGTGAAATGTTGTGTCTTGACGAAATGGAATAATGATGTGATTATTTAAAAGAAGGTCCAAAAAGAAGGTTCTTATAAGAACCTCCATTGGAGATGCTCTTAATTGTAATGCAATATATACTATATATTCAACATGAAGAAAATTTGCAACTAAAATTAACTCTTTTAATCCAAAAAGGATTAAACTAAATCATAAGTCATGTAATAAAAGTTGGCATTATTGTCCTTTTATAATAACTTCATGTTCCAACATTTCAACTTTTGATCAATGTAGGATAGCCAAAGCACAATTCAATATTTGAGAAATCTCAATCCACATTGTGCCATGTCATTTTCATGGTTTTTGCTTTTATATGTATAAAGATTGAGATTGAAATGAGGTGACACCAAAAATGACAAAAAGAAGGTTCTTATAAGAACCTTCATTGGAGATGCTCTTAATTGTAATGCAATATATACTATATATTCAACATGAAGAAAATTTTCAACTAAAATTAACTCTTTAATCCAAAAGGGATTAAAATAAATCATAAGTCATGTAAAAAAAGTTGGCATTATTGTCCTTTTATAATCAACTTCATGTTCCAACATTTCAATTTTTTATCAATGTGAGATAGCCAAAGTAAACCACAATTCAATATTTGAGAAATCTCAATCCACATTGTGCCATGTCATTTTTCATGGTTTTTGCTATTATATATATAAAGATTGAGATGGAAATGAGGTGACACCAAAAAGTTCAAAAAGAAGGTTTTTATAAGAACCTCCATTGGAGATGCTCTTAATTGTAATTCAATATATACTATGAGTCCTACTAATTTGTAACCGCTAAATGTTTGTAACCGTTGTAACCCGTCGATTTCATAGGTTTTTTGGATGAAATTTTTTTATGGAATTGTTTATTTTGATGACATTGTTTCATATCATTCATTTCTTGACGAAATTGTTTTATGAAATTTGTAGTTTCATAGGTTTTTTCATTTTTTTCATAGGTGAAAACGAAAATATATGAAAACAGTTTCAAAAAATGAAAAAACCTATGAAACTACAAATTTAATAAAAAAATTTCATCAAAAAATGAATGATATGAAACAATTTCATCAAAATAAACAATTTCATAAAAAAAAATTCATCCAAAAAACCTATGAAATCGACGGGTTACAACGGTTACACACATTTAGCGGTTACATTTTATTATCTCCCTATATACTATATATTCAACATGAAGAAAATTTGCAACTAAAATTAACTCTTTAATCCAAAAGGGATTAAAATAAATCATTAGTCATGTAAAAAAAGTTGGCATTATTGTCTTTTTATAATCAACTTCATGTTTCAACATTTTAACTTATTATTAATGTGGGATAGCCAAAGTAAACCACAATTCAATATTTGAGAAATCTCAATCCACATTGTGCCATGTCATTTTTCATGGTTTCTGCTTTTATATATATAAAGATTGAGATGGAAATGAGGTGACACCAAAAAGTACAAAAGAAGGTTCTTATAAGAACCTCCATTGGAGATGCTCTTAATTGTAATGCAATATATACTATATATTCAACATGAAGAAAATTTGCAACTAAAATTAACTCTTTAATCCAAAAGGGATTAAAATAAATCATAAGTCATGTAAAAAAAGTTGGCATTATTGTCCTTTTATAATCAACTTCATGTTCCAACATTTAAACTTTTTATCAATGTGAGATAGCCAAAGTAAACCACAATTCAATATTTGAGAAATCTCAATCCACATTGTGCCATTCATTTTTCATGGTTTTTGCTTTTATATATATAAAGATTGAGATAGAAATGAGGTGACACCAAAAAGTACAAAAAGAAGGTTATTATAAGAACCTCCATTGGAGATGCTCTTAATTGTAATGCAATATATACTATATATTCAACATGAAGACACTAAAATTAACTTTTTAATCCAAAAGTGATTAAAATAAATCACAAGTCATGTAAAAAAAAGTTGGCATTATTGTCCTTTTATAATCAACTTCATGTTCCAACATTTCAACTATTTATCAATGTGGGATAGCCAAAGCACAATTCAATATTTGAGAAATATCAATCCATATTGTGTCATGTCATTTTGAATGGTTTTTGCTTTTATATATATAAAGATTGAGATGGAAATAAGGTGACACCAAAAAGTATAAAAAGAAGGTTCTTATAAGAACCTCCATGGGAGATGCTTTGAATTGTAATGCAATATATACTATATATTCAACATGAAGAAACTAAAGTTAACTCTTTAATCCAAAAGGGATTAAAATAAATCATAAGTCATGTAAAAAAAGTTGGCATTATTGTCTTTTTATAATCAACTTCATGTTCCAACATTTCAACTTTTTATCAATGTGGGATAGCCAAAGTAAACCACAATTCCATATTTGAGAAATCTCAATCCACATTGTGCCATGTCATTTTTCATGGTTTTTGTTTTTATATATATAAAGATTTTCATTAATAATTCAATTACCAAATTTAAAAATAAATAGATGGAAACAATGGCAAATTACATATTTTTTACCATTAAATGTTAATTTTATAATTAAGAATAATAAAATAAAAATAAAAAAGGGTATTTTTGTCATTTTTCATTATTTCATTCCAATTTCTTTGCAAACCAACGGTTAATAACCACTTCTCACCAAACTTAACATTTTTTGCCGGAACCCAACCTATATATATAATACGTAGAGAAAACGCAAAAGATTATTCAATTCTTTATAACTAACATAAGAAAGTTGAACAATAACATCAACTGCAGACGAAATTGAACAATAACATAAGGTTATTAATCACTATTGTAATCTCATCTACATGCGGATAAATGCACATCATACTTTACTTAGTGAGGTATATCATTAGTCAAAGAAATGAAAAATGTTTGACTACGAAATGTTTGAAATTCCAAAGAAAAAAGAGTGTTATTCAAGCATTAGTGTCTTACAGTTAATCAATAGTCACCTCTTGAGCATCCAAGAGAGAAGTACACATAAGACATACCAGTTGAAGAGACGATTACAATGGTGTAACTTGTTAAAATTAAAACGTATTTTTTAACGTATTTTAGTTAATAAATGATTATATGTGTTAATATGACGAATGTGTAAAATTAAACATAGGAAAGTAAAAGGTATAAAGTAAACTAAGTAAATGATTAGAGGGGTTGAAAGTGTAAATTTCAAATCAAAAATCACATGCACTGCGGGACTCCTCCTGCGATCGCGGGACAAAAATTTTCAAAATACCCCCTGATCCGCGATCGCAAACCCCATCGTGGAAAAAATAGGTATTTTAATAAAATGGTTTAGAAAATGGGTATTTTTATAAATCAAAGTCAAACTTTGAGTATTTTAATTAATTTCCCTTTTTTTATTAATAAATTCACAATCTAGTTTTTTTTTCTTTTTTTTGCTAATTCTTTTCTAGAGCTTCAATGAAGTAGTCCGCCATAAATGGTCTAAACCGTTGAATACGCCTTGGATTTAAGTTCCATGACTTTGACATGAAATAAATTTTAATATGACCCAAAAAAAGTCTACCATGGGTATAAGATAATTCATGCATGGATCCTTTATATATAAACTTCAAAAATAAATAAATGAATGAAATAAAATAATAATTGATTTGAAAAATAAAGTAAAATAATTTTAAGGCCGGACGAGCCGTCCTCACTATAATTTACAAATCAATATTTGCATTTTTTTAATCAAATGAAATACGAAAATAATGAACAAAATTTTTATAAACTTTTGCTCGGCCTACTCAAGATATGTACAGAGATCACTTCATTTTCCGGCAATGGTGGGTCCACCGCCCATATCTTCACAGGCTCCGCCACCACATCCACCACTGTAATCCTCCTACCGCCACCGGAAACAACACAAATCTTCCCTCCACCAACCACCATTTGCTCCGCCCCTTTCAAAAGCTCCGACGATTCAATCATCTCTTCCCAACAATCATTCTCATCATCATACTTCCTCACGCCACCCTTTTCTTCATCCACCACATACATAACCTTTTCCTCCGCCACACCCACCGGCCCCTTCCACCGTGAAAGCATTCCGGCCGCCATTTTCTCCCACCGGTTTTCCTCAACATCATAAACAACACCTTCTTTCCCAGCATTACCTGTTGGAAACAAACTGGACTATTAAATATTAAAGAACAATTGATTTAAATATTTATAATTGTCATTAGAATGTTGTATCATCTATAATTCAGTTACATATTTGGATATATATATATATATATATATATATATATATATATATATATATCTACTAATATGAGTAGGATAATTCATTAAGTTAAACTCTATTAAGATACACTATTGAATCGAATTCTGATATGTATTTATGTTCTTATGTCTTTCATTATTGTTATCATATGATTAAGGGGCTGTTTACCAAACACTTACCTGGGTAAGCGCTTACCAAGTCACATTACCTACCGGATTGATATGCCAAGGACCAAAAATCTTACCCGGTAAGAGCGAATGGAAGGACTGAGAGTCTTACCCGGTAAGTGATGGCGACGACTCTTACCACGGTTAGAGCTTACCGGGTGAATTGTTGCATACGAAACCGATTTGGCGGACTAAAATCTTACCCGATAAGTAAATAATAGTGTTAAATTTGACTGATAAGCGTTTACCTGAATAAGTATTTGATAAACTGTCTAAGTATATTTCATATGAATATAACATTACCGTTCACATTCACCATGCAAAGCTTCCCTTTATACCCAACTAACTCTACCGCTTCACGGCTAAATCTACCATCGTTAAGCGCCGCCATCTCCTCCCACCTCCACTCATCTCTCCTCTTTTTCACATCCCATTTCTCAACCATCCTCGCCACGTCGCCACGGTAGTGGGCCCCAACACCGCTAGCCACGTACACCGCATCACCAATAGACCCCGCGGCGCACCAGCGCCGCGGGTTAGATAGTGGAGGACCAAGAAACCATTCTCCGGTCAAAGGGTCAAAAGTCGACGGATGAGATAACGCCGGGAGGAAGTTGGGACACGTGGCTGCAATGAGCACCAAACGGTTACAGACCGTTAAAGATTGTATCGAAAGATTCCGGGATATGAACGACGGGTGGCGGCGGAGGAAACGGAGAGGTGGGTCCACCGTCGGAGTTGGCAAGGTTGACCATTTGGAGGAAATAGGATCAAAAGTAAACAAACCGATACCATTGTTATTGGCGACGATGGCGTAAAGAGATAAAAAGGGAGGGAAGTAAGGGGTGTAGATGAGGCGGCGCCACTGGCGGCAGACGGCGGAGAGGAGAGACGGTTGGACGGCGGAGAGGCATGCTTGGGCTAGGTGGTTGGGCAAGCCAGGAAGAAGCGGCGGATCATCGTTGGGGTATACGGTGGTTTCAGAGTTTGTAGACTGATTCAAGAAACAGATCATGATATTGACTTTGTGCTTTTTTGACGAACCAATGGTCCTTTCGGTTTCGGTGTTTATATAAATTTGTCTTGGAGAAATATTTTATAAGATTTATTTAATAGCCATGGGCGTTATAAAAAACGTAACAGATTTTTTTATAATTTTTTTAAAATTGAGAAAGATTTGAAGATTGTAACATTTTGTATATATTATTTAATATTCAATAGTTTAAAAACCAATAAATTTGCAAATAAATTTTATATATACTGATAATACCTTTAGTTTTATTGGTGAGAACAATAATAAAAACTAATTTCAATTTTTTAAGTTAGAAATTTAGTGGTTTTATCCTTTTTTTTTTCTTTTTTTTTTGTATTTTGAAAAGAAATTAGAGGATATGTTAAAATAAAAAGTAGGTTAAAAGCTTTATAATGTTCACAGCTTTATATTAGCGAACCTGTTACAAATACTTTTAGGATTAGCTTGTGTATGTATCCACTAACTCTATAGACATCTGGGAAAATCTTGTAGAGTGGAGTTGAAATTATGACAATTGGAAAATAAACTCAACATATTAGACCATCCGCTACGGTAGTTGCAAGTGAATTGTAAACTAACCGTAAATATGTCACGTAAGATTTCTAATTTAGAAATTGTGGTGGTTATGACTTGAGAGTATAATTTTTTAATAAGAAATTGGTTTTTGGTGATTGCTAATGTTAAATTCAGTGAGTAGTATAAGAAATTGTATGGTAATTTCTAAATTATAAGTTGTTTTATGTCACATCATGTTTTGTGATGTTTTTGTAAAGTATGTTTATGAAAAATATATAAATATTTTCTTTAATATTAACAATACAAAATATAATTTATATTAATATACAATAAAATAAATTACATAATAAAAATACAAATTTAACACATAAAAGGACATTGTTCGTTTAAAAGTTTTTGAAGTTGATGTTTGTACAATCTTCGTTGTAGTTCGGTCATTGTTGTGGGATCCATTTTCATCGATTTCATGATCATTTTCCGATTTTCTCGTGGTGTTCTTAAGTTTTTATGTTTCCACAAATGATGTATGGAATTTTCTCATCACTTGATTTTTTTTTTTCAATATTCAGACGTTCTAATAAGTCAACGAATTATTGTTTACATTCAGATTTGGTTTAAAAGATTTGGAGAAGAGGAAAATGACGATTAATATAATATATATGTACTTTGTATTTTAAATTAATGTTTTATAAATTAAATATTTTGTTTATTATTTAATTAATTATTTAATTAATAAGTTATTTAGTATTAATTTATAACAAAGAATATTTATGTGTAGTTTTGTTGTTATTTGATTAAAATATAGTTTTTTATTATAAGATTTCATTTTAAAAAATGGTTAAAAATTATTGCAATAGAAGGTAATATTAAGATAATTTCAAATCTGATATGACATTTTAAAAATTGTTAGTGGATGGTCTTATTAACGTCGTTGGAAATAATGATTTACTATAAGAGCATCTCCAACAACATTGCTAAAATAGAAAAAAAATGGGTTTTTGTTTGCTATTCTTCTTCAACAGCATTGCTATCTTGTTTGTTAAAATAGAGATTAATGGAAAAATCTCTAAATATAGAGAACTCTCTATAATTCTCTAAATAGAAGAGAGAAATAATTATTTTATTCAACCCATCAATAACATAATCTTTTATCATTTTATATTAAGTTTTTCTTTTAAAATGTATTGAAAATATAAATTAAAAAATATTATATTAATATAATTTATATAAAATCACTAAAATAGCAAAATTATTGGAGAAGAATGTAACTCTTTTTAGAGATTTTAAAATTTAATTCTCTAGTTTAGAAAAATTATAAAAATATTTTGGAGATGCTCTAAGATTGTACAATGGATGCATTAGTAGTTGTACTTAAAAAGGGTGTGGTTGGGCATGTGGGCACTTGAGACAAAAGCCGAGGACAATTGGTAAAAAGGGGTTTTTGGATGCTAGCTTTTGGGACAACGATTATTATGAAAAGGTCATGAGGGCCCAAGTTTGGTCGGGGAAAAGTTAGTGGTCAATCTTGTTTCGGATTTTACTTTTATTTTTAAATTATTAAAATTTGGAGTAAAGTATATGTTTTGTTCATATGGTTAGGTGATTTTTACGATATTTTTTTGAAAATTTAATGGACCGTGTCTTTATAGTTTTATGTTTAACAAGTTACGTTGTTATAGTTGCATTTTAAATGAGTTGGATTCATGTGGTTACAGTTTTATAATGAGTTTCGTCCCTAAATAAATCAACGATTTGGGTCTATGGTTGTATTAAGGAACTGGTTCATTGTATAAATGCAACGCGTGGGTAGACATGATCCATTAAATCTCAAAGAAAGGGACAAAAATAGTTATATATATATATATATATATATATATGAGTAAAGTTCACTTTTGGTCCTTAAAGTATGTCAATTTTAACGGATTTCGTCCTTAAAGTTCATTTTTTTTTAAAAAGACCCTGACCTATCATACTTTCTCTCGCTTTTGGTCCAAAGGACTCACACCGTTTAAATGTTGCCGTTAGTACCCACACACGTGCATCTCACGTGAGGGTATTTTTGTCAATTCACATTTGACATCGTTTCCCTCCATATATGGATATGTCTGAAACAAACACTCAAGTGTTTTTCTCAATCCTCTCACCTTCAAAACCTTCCAAACCCATACGAACCCAGAGTACTAACGGTGCATTGATTCTTGAATCTTCGTTCCATTTATTCTTGAATCTTCGTTCCATGGCTACTGCAATGTGGACGATTAGAGCACGATTTGAAGACTTGGTTCCATTAGAAATATACGGTGCGTATTACACAGACCAACAATGGTTTGATTTTTGATTTGTAAGTTTTATTTCACCCCACAATGGTTGATCTTTTCTTTTTAATCTTTTGTTTTAATGTGTCACAGCTGATTACCCAGAATACTTTTCGTTCAAGGTTCATCATGGAGGGGTTTTCACTAGGAATAGTCCAGGGAGACAATACTTGAATGGCAAAGAAACATTCATCGACTTGGTAGACCCTGATGAGCTGTCAATACATCAAATGAATGATATGATGCAACAACTAGGTTACCCAGGTACTCACATGATGTTTTACCATTTTCTCATACCAGGCAGTGACCTAGACTTTGGGTTACATGCCTTTGGTAGTGATCAAGATGTCATTGAGATGCTTAAATATGTTCCACAATGTCAAATTCTCAGTGTATATGTTGAACATGGGATAACCAACTTGAAAACCTATTTTTTCCCCCTGGAGGTAACAAAGTTGTCATTGAGGAACTACCTGATCAACATTCACCACCTAACAATAAAAAAGTTGTCATTGAGGAACCTAAATGTAGGAAAAGATTGTGTTTAGAATGGCATGATAAACAAGATGGGGATAGGGTTGATAAAGGAAATTTTGGGGTAAATGAAAGAAATCATGTTGTAAATAATGAAAATATTTGCATGGCAACTAGATTTGATGGGGATAAGGTTGATAAAGTAAATTTTGGGGTAAATAATGAAAATATTTGCATGACAAATGATTTTGATGGGGATAAGGTTGATAAAGTAAATTCTGGGATAAGGGTAGATGATAAAGGTAAGGATGCAGAAGGGGTGGGTGAATCAATGCCAGAAGAAGATTTTCTTATAGATTTCTCAGTCCTTAATGAGTTTGAACCATTCTTTGGAGAGGGTTCTAGTGCTTTTGGGGTAAGAGATGGGGAAGGTAAACAAGTGGATGAAGAGGTGGTTGAGAAGTCTGATGATGATGAGTTCAATAGTGAAGATGATGACTATGATTTTACCATGGAGGATGATGACTTTGACTACATGGCTGAAGTAGACATGACTCAGTTTAATGAAAATGTGGATTGGGAAGCTGAGTGGGTGGGTAATGTTTCAACCACAAATACTGAGTCAACTTGGGTAGTAAAGACATTTGTTGGGACCCACACTTGTCTGAACGCATGGAGGGTTAAATTGTGCACATCAGCAGTTTTATCAAGACAGATTCTTGATGAACTTCATTCAAAGACAGACCTACCTTTGAAGACCATTCAAGAACAGTTGCAGAAGAAGTTCCAACTTAGGGTTTCACCACAGCAGGTTTTTAGGGCTAAGACGATGGCAACAAAGAAGATGAGGGGAGACTATGCAGAACAGTATGCTACTCTTAGAGACTATATCCTAGAGCTGCAAAGAGCAAATCCTGACACCACTGTCAAGCTAGAGATGGAATCTGAACCAAACCCAGACACACCCACAAGGGTGTTCAAAAGGGTGTACATTTGTTTGGGAGCCTTGAAGAATGGTTTTAAATCAATGGGGAGGGATCTATTAGGCCTTGATGGATGCTTTATGAAAGGGCCATTTCATGGACAATTGCTAACTGCTGTGGGTGTGGATCCAATGTATATAATCCTTTGGTTGAATGTATATAATCCTTTGGTTGAATGTATATAATCATTTTGGTTCAATGTATATAATCCTTTGGTTGACAATATATATTCTTTTTGGTTCAATGTATATAATCATTTTGGTTGAATGTATATAATCCTTTTCACACGTACTAACCTTGACAAGCAGTACTAACCTTGCTTCAGCAGTACTAACCTTGACAAGCAGTACTAACCTTGCTTCAGCAGTACTAACCATGACAAGTAGTACTAACCTTGCTTCAGCAGTACTAACCATGACAAGCAGTACTAACTGTTTTCGTTATGCATCAGCAGTACTAACCAAGTTCCAGCAGCATTAACTTTGTCTTGCAGTATTAAGTTTGTTCCAGCAGCATTAACCGGCAGTAGTAATGTTGCTCTGGCAGTACTATCCATACTTAGCAAATCTTCAGTTCCCAACAGAAGTAATCAGCATATTGATCAGAAGTTTAAATTGGTTCAAGCAACACATCAATTGATCATAAGTAATCCACATTCATTACTAACCAAAAACATTACACTGACCATAACATGAACAACTAACAAATTGTTGCACCTAACATTAACCTAACTAAAACCTATCATTAACCTAACTAAAACATTGTGCAGAGCACCTTAATGAACATCTAATTCACCTTAACTCAAAAACCCATAAATGAAGTACATTACAATGGACACCAAAGTACTAACCAAAATCTTCTTCACCCTCTGAGCTTCTTGAACAGCTACTGCAGAAGCTTCCTCAGCCATCCTTTTAGATCTCAATAAACCAAAAATTACTTCACTGCAACGACCACACACAGGTCCATCTAACCAACAAATAAAGCCACAACTTTTTTCCTGTTGTAGGCAAATGAAGATTAGGTAAAAAAACAAAAAATTTAAACTGAACATTACCAACTTACCTCTCTTGAACAACAATAAAATCGACGCCCTGGATTTGAAGTGGTCCAAGAGGTTCTGATTGTTGACTGAAATCCACATTTGCATATCACCATTGATGCGTGATCAAATGTTGAAGAAGAAGGTAACAGGGTTCGGGGGTGGGGAGTGCGAGAAAGAGAGAGAAGGTAAAGATAGAGAGAGAGGGGTTGAACCGTTGAAGAAGGATCTTGGTTTTAAATAAATGTGAATTGACAAAAATACCCTCACGTGAGATGCACGTGTGTGGGTACTAACGGCAACATTTAAACGGTGTGAGTCCTTTGGACCAAAAGCGAGAGAAAGTATGATAGGTCAGGGTCTTTTTAAAAAAAATGAACTTTAAGGACGAAATCCGTTGAAATTGACATACTTTAAGGACCAAAAGTGAACTTTACTCTATATATATATAACAACATGGATGAAACATGTAAATGCTCTAAAATGTAAACAAAAAATGATATTACTTTAATTGATTTTAAAGTTTGATAGTTTAAACTTATATATCTTCACTTTTAAAGATCGATGTGTTAAAAAATGATCAGTTTGTGCTTGGCTTTTACGATTTATTAATAACCAACTTTATATTGAAGTTATCAACTTTATATGTTTTTTAATAATTCGTTTTTTAGAAAATTTTCCCAAAATCTAAATTAATCAGTTATGTCATAACATCTAAACTAGAAGTGCATTGGAACCAACAACACAAGGCAACCCAGCCTAAAAAATCTTGACAAACCCAAATTGAGCTAACTCGAAGTCAACTCAACACCAAAAATTTACCAAGTAACATATTTGGGTTGGAAATGGGCCAAAGCCAACAGAACCCAACCCAACCCGATGAGCCAAATGGGTCTGAAAAATGAAAATCTAGTATCCTCCGTTTTAGAGTTTCCCCTTCCTAGTTCTAGGCTTCTAGCTTCAACTTAGAGTTAAAACTTCACTTCCAGAAGAGGTAGTGTTATTCATATAGGACTTGATGGCTTAAACGCTGTTTTTTTTCATGTCTTTCCTAAAACCCTCAAGTTCTTCTAGTCCAAAAACAAGAGAATGTATCAAAAAAACATTCCCATCCTCCCTACGTAGGATTTACTAATCATCGTCTATGTTTGCTTTCCTAAGACCCCTCAAATTCGTACAACTACTCTTTCAGCCAAAATCGTCACCTCGTTGTTTGCTTTCCTCTATTGCAAAATCACATCAATAATTTAATATTTCAAAATCACAGATTGAAAAACTTGAATTTTTAATTCAAGTTATAACTGATAATGTTGTTCAAGTTCAACCATCATATAGAAAACAAAATTATAATGAAATGGATGAAAACAAATATATATGTAATGCAATTGAGTTGAATCTTGAAAGCATTGCTAGTGATTAAATTTTCTTTTATTTCTACTAACTTTTTTGTTCATATTGTTCATGTCTTAGAATTTCAGATAAGTAGGAATAGATTTGAGGGCTTTTTATGTACGTTGGTCTATGACAATAGGAAGATTCTAATTAGCACTACTTGTTCATTGTTGTTATTTTATAAGTTTTCATTGTCGTTCTGTTTTCAAACACGTACTTCTCTTAACATTGATTTAAAAGCCTTAAATTCATGGTATCTATGTTTACCCATATTTGTAGTGCTTAATTCGGTATGAGATGAACTAGTAGTAATGAACATTGACTTCAATTTTGATTTTGTGATGATATTTGTGAGGGCTATAAACCAAGGGGCCGTTTGGTTCGTCGGATTCCATTGGGATCTGATGGAATTGGAATGGTCAATTTCGTTGACCAAATTCCATTATGACGTTTGGTTACCTAAGAAATGGAATTGAGTTCCAAAGATTTCTTCAAATATGGATTTCACCATTCCTTCACAAAACTGATGTAATTGAAATCTTTTCCAACCCAAATCTTAAAAATTGACAGATTGTGAAATCCTTGATACTTCCATTGATCATCAAACCTCAATATATAGTACAACAGATAACAATTACTTAAGGATAATTACAAGCTAATCACGCCTATCTATTAGGAAGGGATTTCCATTGATTTCCTTCTATCCAAGGTAGTTGCATAATTATAGGGATGTGATTTGGTTTCCGATAATACTCCCTCGCAGTCGAAACCTGGAGGGTTGTGAACGTTGAGACTGGACCGAAACTCGTCAAACAGAACCCGAGGGAGTCCTTTAGTAAAAATATCGGCATACTGAAAACATGAGGGTACATGATGAACCCGAACCTGACCCAACGCCACCTTTTCGCGAACAAAATGAAGGTCAATTTCAATGCGTTTCGTGCGTTAATGCTGAACTGGGTTGCCGGATAAGTAAACGGCGCTGACGTTATCACAATAAACCATAGTCGCGGTCGTTAATGGGCAGCGTAGTTCCAGCAAGAGGTTGCGGAGCCAACATGTCTCCGAAACAACATTAGCGACGCCGCGGTACTCAGCTTCGGCACTCGATCGTGAGACGGTAGGTTGACGTTTGGAAGACCACGATAGCAAGTTGTCACCCAAGAAGACGCAATACCCGGACGTGGATTGACGGGTATCCGGACACCCGCCCTAGTCCGCATCAGTGTAAGCTACGAGGTTCTTCGTGTCAGATTTACGAAGATGAAGGCCATGGTGAATAGTGCCACGGATGTAACGAAGAATGCGGCGGAGAGCATTCATGTGCGGCTCTCGAGGATCATGCATGAACAGGCAAATTTGCTGGACCGTGTATGAAATTTACGGTCGTGTGAATGTAAGATATTGCAATGCCCCGGCTAAACTCCGATATAACGTCGGGTCTTTGACAGGAGGACCGGAGGATGCACTTAGTTTGCACCCGATGTCTATAGGAGTGGAGGAGGAGTTGCACCCGGTCATGTTTGCCCGTTCTAAGATTTCCGCTGCATACTTTTGTTGAGACAAAAAGAGACCTGTAGCATGTTGATGAACCGAAATCCCCAAGAAATAACAGATTGTGAAATCCTTGATACTTCCATTGATCATCAAACCTCAATATATAGTACAACATATAACAATTACTTAAGGATAATTACAAGCTAATCACGCATATCTATTAGGAAGGGATTTCCATTGATTTCCTTCTATCCAAGGTAATTGCATAATTATAGGGATGTGATTTGGTTTCCGATAATAAAATTGACAAATATGCCCTCATCAAACATAAAACCCTTATCTGGCTTCTTGATCGAACGATGGCTTCTTTCTCTGGTTTCTGGATCGAACGATGGATCAAACGATGGCTTCCTTCTCTGGTTTCTGGTTCATCAATCGAACGATGGCTTCCTTCACTAGTTTCTGGATCGAATGATCGTTTCCTCCTCTAGTCGATCGTTTGCTGCAGAAACGGTTTTTCCCGATCGTTTCCTTCTCTGGTTTCTCGATCGAACTGATCGTTCCTCCTCTGGGATCTGGTTTCTCTCAACGATAGACGACGAAAACGTTTTCCCCATCGTTTCCTACTCTGGTTTCTCGATCGAACTGATCGTTCCTCCTTTGGGCTCTGAGTTCTCTCAGCGATCGACTACAAAAACGTTTTCCCATCGTTTCCTTCTCTGGTTTATCGATCAAACTGATCGTTACTCCCCTGGGCTTTGGTTTCTTTCAACGTTAGTGGCTAGGTCAACAAAAATTGGGGAAGGGAAGAGGAAGAGGAAGGAAGTTGGTTCAATTTTTTATTTTCATTAATAATTCAATTACCAAATTTAAAAATAAATAGATGGAAACAATGGCAAATTACATATTTTTTACCATTAAATGTTAATTTTATAATTAAGAATAATAAAAAGGGTATTTTTGTCATTTTTCATTATTTTATTCCAATTTCTTTGCAAACCAAACAGACAAATTCTAATTTATTTGACATATTACATTCCATTTTCTATCAACCAAATACTTAATCAAACCTGATAACATTACATTTCAATTCCTTTGACAGATTCTATTTTTTTCAGAAATCATTCTGCGAACTAAACGCCTCTAAGCATTATTTGTATAAAGTTATCTTATCAACATATAATTCGAAAAATAGATATCAAGATGTGGATTGGTGTTTTAAATAAATATATGATAATTGAGCGGTACCAAAATTCATGATGGAGTAGTTAAAGTAGAGGATGACAAATTTATAATATTATATATGATCATCATGCCCAACCATCCTTTACGCAGCCGCACAATTTATCACTGGTACATGTGAGAGAAAAAAAATTGAACGTGAAATACGTAACAAACAAAGTATTTGGATCCTTGATAATTTTTAATTTTAATACAATCTATAAACTATATTTTAGAAGAGTATTGATCTGGTGTATTTTATTAGGTCCTCGACCACAATGACTCACACAAAAAGTATTTTTAGAAAATGAGGTTGAATACAAACACAGTAAATTTATTATTTTTAATTTTAGTTATTATTTCAAACATAAAATTAAAGATATATTACGAAAGTTAAGAGACAAGACCTTTATCCTAAACTATTTGAAGGTGACAAATTTATAGCCTACATTGCATTCAATGCTTTCCATCACATGGGCGGACCTAGTTAATGGCTATAGGTGGCACGTGCCACCGTATTGTTTCTCCGCCGTAAGGTAAAAAAAAATAGGTTCGTGAAAGGTGCAACCGTATCATTTAGTTTTGTGCCACCATATATATTTTAAAACTGCAATAAGAACACATGTTTCTCTTGGTAGAGTTGGTTTGGAAGACTTTTGTTTTACTTTAGACCCAAGTTCGAGTCTTGTTAGAGCCATTTTGTAGTTTTTAGCTTTTAATTATCATATTTATCATGTTTCTAAAAAAATTGCAATAGTTGGACTTGAACTTGAGATCTCTAGTTTGAAAAGCAAAGGACTAACCACCAAACCAATATTAATTTTATGAAAAATATATTTATATTTGTTTCTTATAGTCAAATTGTGCCACCATTTGAAAAAATTTATAGGTCCGCCCTTGCTCCATCAATTTTAACACGTATTTTAATCGGATTTGTTGATCTATGCATGTTTGTCCTTTTCACTTCAGTCTTTTAAGTTGATGTAAGTGTTAACCCTTCTCATCACTTATCTATACTCCTTTATGAATTGTCTAAAACGTTTTTTTCTTCTAAACATCACTTTCTAAAAATCAGTTTTTTCTAACCAACCCCACGTCCTCTCCAAACTGCAAAACCCTAACTTTCCTCTCAGCTTGGATTGAAAACATTCTCCTTCTCCGGCCACGTTCAAGGAGTTTCAGCTCCTCATTTCTCTCACACGATTACATCCCACGAACTCTCCTTCTAAACATTCAGTTTTTCAACACCCCTCTCCCACGACCTCTCCCTTCCCCGGATTCTTCTCCTTCCCCACGTTCCCGTCTCTCTCTCCACGTACATAGACAGTCGACCAGACCCTTGATGCTTAAATACTCGATCAAACCCTTCGTTGCTTGCTATGCTTTAAACCCTTCGTTGATTTGATTTCTCCCTACATCTGGGTAAGGTTTTTAATATCTCCTTCCCCACATTCCCTAAATGAAAGCCATCAGGAACAAATCGAAAGACAAAGTGGAGCACGAATCATAGGGCCGGTGGAAATTGAGTTGGGTCGATTTAGAATTGTTGTTTTCAATCTTTTCGGTGTTTTCCCCCTTCGATTCTATATGTTAGGGTTTCTCCTGTTAGACCAACTCCAACCATACTGCAAAAGAGGAGATTTGCAGTATGGTGGAACCCAACCACACCTCATATCTTTAAAAAAAAATTGATGACCCATCATCTCTATTTTTAAAACACACCAAATTTGGTGGTAACTATTCACGCCGCATAACTTCATTGACCCCACCATTATCACTTTATTTAATTTATTTTTATGTTTTAAATAATATAATTATTATTTATGATATTAGTTTTAATAAATATTAATCTAAGTTAACATTTTATATGTTTTTGTTAATTCGTTTTTTTTATTTAAAATTAATTTTATATGTCCCCAGTTTTAGTGTTTTGGTGTTATTTTTGGTGTTTTGGGTTAGCAACTTTTGTTGAATCGAGTTTCCAGATTCTTGGCGAATAAATTAAGTAATACCCAATTTCAACGGTTTGATTCGAGGATTGCAGAATTTGTATGGATTGGGTTTATCTAATCGATCGGGAACTTCTTCATTCTATTGATCTCGAATCTTCGCAAAATTTCGCATTCCATCCATCTGAATCCGCTTAGACCCTTTCTGATTCATTGTTCTCGAGGTTGGTGTGAAGTTAGGGTTTTCTTTTGAGTATGAAAAACAGGTTTCCGGTGAACATGCTTTGTTTCTAACTACGAACGATGATAAAACAGACGGTGAGATCCAAAATGCATAACGCTAAACGCTGCAAATTGGAGGAAACTGGATTTGAATGCGCAAGGTACTAATGGTATCTTCTCTACAATCTTTTATCGTTTCTATCAAGTATAGTAACAAAATAGTTTGGTTGACATTTACAATTGCACCATTCATTCAGTGTTTCTCTCTGAAATTGCCGACTAAATTATCATATTAATTCCTAACTCGGAAAGAAGTGTATTCCATGATCAATAAGCACGCTCAGCTTAATTTTGAGAACACAAAACGTGCATTCTCAGGTAGAATTTTTTTATAAAAAAACTGTAAGTCAAGTATTACAAAGAAGACCTAATGTTACATTTAAAAAAAATACCAGCTTGACATCAACCATTGTAAACCCCAAACAATCCTTGTTGGACCCAACATCCATTTTCAATGCATAAAATACAAGACTTCAAGCTTCATCAGCACATCATCAATCCACAATGAACCTGCAACAAAAAACTTTATCATGACAACAACTAAATAAGATGAAAAGCGGTACAATTATCAACATCATTATGTTTCAAAAGCAAATTCAAGACAAATAATCAAATTAAACTTTCAAAAACAGTAGTGGAAAAAAATGGTTATATCCATTCTTTAGTCTTTACTCACTTTTTTTATAAGCATGACATCTAAGTCTACACCAAAAAGAATATGTCTAATATCACACCTTATTTTTGAACTTGAAAAACAATGAAAATAACACTATAACCAATCTCAAAGTATTTGCAGCATACTTGATATTGCTGATGAAACTCGATCTTGAATTAAACGTGGTTTAGGCTCAAATTTTTGTACATCACATGGCTGCCGACCAAGTTGTTAGGTGGCTGCTTATTCTTATGAGCTGTTGTTGAAGCGTAGGCTAAGCCATACTAGCTAGAAGTCGGTAAGTGAACACAACAGCAGACAACAGTGTAGGTACTATTCTGTGTATCTCTTCATCTTGTTATTGTTGTTTGTGTATTCTTAAGGGTTAGTGCTGATGTTTCTGGAATACTTTTTTGATTGTATCTCCTCATTTTGTTATTATTATTTTTTTCACTTGAAAGAAGAAAACTCCAGATACAACTTTCAAGTAGTCATGTGACCAAAAAGAAAACATCGGTTGAGAACCCGGATGAAGTTACTCTGGTATTATAGAGAAAATGGTGGTAACCGACAGTAGATGAAATTTGAGCACTGAGCATCGAGCTCTTTTCATACCAACATTTTAACTCTTTTTCAAACTAACATCAATTTGGTGCAGTGTTTATCAAGCTCCTTTTCATACCAACACCAATTTGGTTACAACAGTTTTATTACATCCCTGGTTTCCTTTTCATCGTGTTCTTGATCTTGATCGTGCCTTGTGCCGAGATCACAATCGTGCTATGCTACTTCCAGCTGTGTAGCGAAAACTACCTTTGGTGGTGGATACCTTATCTAACTTCAGGCTCCTCTGCTTTCTACCTTTTTTTATACACGATCTTTTACTTATTCACAAAACTGAACATCACGAAGCCGGTTTCTGGTATTTTGTACTTTGGGTATCTAACTCAGTTGTCCGGGTGCTTTCAAATTGTAGTTATTTGAGGCAAGAGGAATCAACACGAAAGCAATATATGTATAGCAACTTAAGATGGATGTAGGATCATACTATGGTTAGTATGACATAGTTGTTAAAAGCGCGTCTAGGTTCGTAAGGCTCAAAATCTAGGTTTTTTTTTTAAAGTCTGAGGCTGGACGTATTCACGAGGCTTACTAAGGCACCTTGCGGCTCTAGACACGCCTCATAAAGAGTTATTAAATAGAGTAAACTGCAATTTTGGACCCTGTGGTATGTTGTTTTCTCACCTTTGGTCCCTAGAAAAATTTTATTGCAAGAAAAACCATGTGGAATGTAAAAATGCTCGGTTTTGGTCCGTAAGACTAACAGCCGTTAGTTGCAGCTGTTAAATGCCCCCATGTGTCTTGCACATGGGGGCATATATGTCATTTTACAAAGAGAAGACCACATGGACCAAAATTGCAATTTACTTTTTTGTTATTATACTATTTATTTTATAATAATTATATTATATCTATACTACTATATAAAAAGAATATAACGGTTATTTTCTAACATTTCGTTATTTTCAACACGTACAACAAAAGAAGCATCATGTACAACAAAAGAAGCTAACTCTCCCACGTTCTCTAAAAAAGCAAACAATTTTCAATTTCTAAGTTACACTTTATACCCTTAGAATTAGTTATTCAGTTTACTTTTAATCCTTTACTTTTTCATTTTTTATTTTACACCCCTATCGCATTAACATAAATAATCGTATATGAACTAGAATGCATTAAAAAAAATACATTTCTATTTTACAAATTGTACCATTGTAATCGTCTCGTCAATACCTTTGAAATGAGCTCAGTATTGAATATTTTTGGATTTAATCATGTTATTATATTATATTATATTATACTTATCTATACTACTATATTAAAAGCCTAAATAGAAAGTTGAGTCGATTCAAGGTCTTGCACTAACGGCCGATCAAAAGGTGCAACTTGCTAACTTTGTTGTCCATATGTCAAATTTCTTTCTTTTTGTCTTCTCTTCGTCTATCTTTTCACATGATTTTAGTTGATTTTGATGTTATTAGTTAATTTGTATCTTATATTGTTAATCCATCTTTTGAGATGGGATGTTAACTCCCTCTTTTACAAGAAATGCTTCATGGTTTCATTATGAAAGAACACAACGAATGATAATCTTTCGTCAATGATATACACAATTTTCTACTTAAGAATCATACTCAACTTTTTTATGCCAAATTATTTCCTTCTGGTGTTATATGTGGATTGTGAAGACCTTCTGCCACCATGAATTTGAGCAAGTCGATGAAAATAGTTTATTGCAGGTACAAGTTCAATTAACAACCACTTTATAAAAGACAATTTACAAATTTAGCAACATGTGAATAAATGTTTTCAATTGTATATTATTAGACTTTTTCCTTTGTTATAAGATTAATTTTGTGATGAAAGATGATATTAGTTGTCTATTTTATTTAGAACAAAAGTTTTATCATATTTTTTTGCTGTAATTCTGAGACCAACAATTCAAAACTTTGACATCTGTATATTAGAATCGTTATTTTTGCACAATAAACTTTATACACCGTTGTTTGGACGATTTCACCTATTCTTTTTTATTACATCAAGATAAATTTTACCTTCTGCTGCATTGTGCGGACATGTTACTAGTATGCAAGGAAACAATAAAGTATGACAAACATTATTAAAATAATGTTTAGAACATAGCATGACTAACCATCCCCCCACGTTGTCCTAACAATTTGTTTTATAATAATCAATTAATAAAAAAATTATATATTATAATTTATTAAATTATTTATCAAAAATGGAATTCAATTTCATTCCAAATGCTAAAAACCAAACATACTAAAGTTTCCAAATCCTTCTAAATTGAAAACCCCTCCAATTTCATATCATTCCATGACATCCATAAATCTTAAATCATTATATCAAACCAAACACCCCTTAAGGGGGCGTTTGGTTCGCTGGAATTTGATGGAATCTGGTGGAATTGGAATGTGACATTCCATTGACCAGATTTCATTCCAACGTTTGGTTCAATCTTTTGGCCAAATGGAATCCCTACAATTCCATTGAATTCCATCATTTAGCCAAAAAACATTCCACACCTTAAACCATGGAATTCAATGGAATGGAATGTCTGATTTTCATAATACCAAAACTACCCCCATGCCACCACCACCGCCACCGCCGCCACCGCCACCGCCGCCGCCACCGCCACCACCGCCGCCGCCACCGCCACCACCGCCGCCGCCACCGCCGCCGCCGCCATCGCCACCACTGGCACTGCCACCGCCGCCGCCACCACCACCGCCACCACCACCGCCACCACCAAAAAAAACAATTGCTTTTGAAAAAACAATTAAAATTATCAAAAGGGTATTTTGGTCATTTACCAAAATTTCATTCCAATTCCAAAGCTACATTCTGTGAACCAAACAGACAGATTTCAATTCCTTTAACAGATTCCATTCCAATTCTGTCAACCAAACAGCTGGTCAAACTTGACAACATTCCATTCCAATTCCTTCAAAGTCAAATTCCTTTGACAGATTCCATTCCATCCAAAAACATTCCAGCGAACCAAACGCCCCCTAAGAGTTGTGGGTCGTAAAAGAAACTCGAGAATACAACGTTTAGAGAGTGTTTGAATATTTTTTTGAAGTTGATTAAATTTAGTTGAATAATTGTTTCCCAATACACATTAAATTTGTAAATTTGATAATTTTAAACATAAAAACTTACTATGACGTTTTCTTTCTCATCTATACTATATTATAAAACATTTATGAAAAACTCTTAAAAACAACCCCTAAAGCTTCATGTACCGCTATTTAATGCTAATTACCTAAAATCTACTAATGAAGCTTTATGTATCGCTTTTAATGCTAATTACTTGATTAATACTTATCTCTAACAATCTTTAAATCCTTAAATCGTGGACTCTTATTAATTAATCCTTATCTATAACCACTTTCAAATCCTCAAATCATGAACTCCTTAAAAAAATTTATAAAAAACATGATCGTTTTCTCAAAATCACACATTAAATAAAATTAGAACATTAAAATCGAGATATATCGCGCTGCATTGCGCGAGTAGATTTCTAGTAAATTATTAAAAACCGAATACAAACCATCTTTTAAAACATATTATTTTCTGATAAGTCAACAAATATGTCATATTATTGATTTTCTTATAATAATTACTTTTTTTATTAAATAGATCATAAGAGCATCTATATCAGCTTCGTCATTTTAGAGAAAATGAAGAATATGAAGATTTTAAGGTATAATTTTGCTTTAACAACTTTCCCAAAACTATATCTAAAATGGAGAAAGTAGGAGAGAGAAAAAGTTTTTCTCCAAATATGAAGATAACCCTAAAAATTATTACTAAGACCATCTCCAATGGGGTCACTAAATCTTACACCAAAGTACCAAACACTAAATTTGGTGTAAAAAACACTATTCACATCTTCAATGGGGTATCTATTTTCCACACTTGTAATAAACAATATTACACTATATTTGGTGTAACACTATTCATTTACACTACTTTTACACAACTTTTAAAAAATAGTGTTACCCATTGGAGATGATTTACTATTAACACTAAAATTTACACTATTTTTGAATTTTGGTGTAAAATATAGTGTGACCCATTGGAGATGCCCTTAGAGCATCTCCAACAGCTTCCCCATTTTGGAGAAAATGGGGAATATGAGGATTTTGGTCCTAAAATCAGCTCCAACAGCTTCCCCAAAACCATCCTCATTTTGGAGAAAGTTGGAGAGAGAATGTCATTTTCTCCAAATATAGAGATTACCCTAAAAATCCCCAAAAATCATTATCAAGAGAGAGAAACAATATTTTATTATTTTCCTTTTAAAAATTTGTTGGAGGTAATAATGTTTTGAATATTTTAATAATATATTTAATGTTGAATTCTCTAAAATAGGGAATCTGTTGGAGATGAATGTAATTTTTTTTGGGGATTTTGACTTTTGCTTCCTCATTTTGGAAATTTTTTGGGGAAGCTGTTGGAGATGCTCTTAAGCACCAATATAAATCTTTGACAATAAATATTTAGAAAGAAAAATAATATTTTAATAGATGAATGAAATATTTTAATATTATAATCAAAAGTAAATTACATTTTTGGTTCTTGTGTTTATCATCCAGTATCAAATGTGGTCTCTATTTTAAACTAATTACATTGTTAGTCACTATGGTTGCCATTTTATTTCAACTTTGGTCCCTCTCACCAACTATAGTTAAGAAGGGTAGTTAACTCTTTTTTGTTTTATTAGATAAATAGTAATTACGATTTTAGTCCCTATAGTTTTGTCTTTTTCCATTTTCTTTATTTTCTATCATTTTATTTTTCATTATATACTCTTTATTATATTAATTAATTAATGATAATTTAACTAAAAATATATTAAAAATACATATCTTATTTTGTAAATTACACCTTAAAAAAAGTTTTGTCAGTACCTTTAAAATGAGTCAACTATTGAATACTTTTAAATTGTTACGCTACTTATCTGATATATATATATATTTGGCGTCTACACTAATCCAAAAAACCATTTTTTATTTATTTTAAGTGGGTTCAAAAAATATGTCATTTTTCTTATTTATGTAAGATGTATGTCTATTAATAAAGAATGTATCATATTTTGATATTCATTAAATTAAATGTTTTTTAAATGTGTTTCAACAAAAAAATTTATGATAGAACTATTAATTTATTTTTCAAAATATCAGCTTAAATTTAACGTAACAAAAAATAAATAACCAATTAACAACCACATAATTTAATTATTTTATACTAAAAAATGTTCATTTGCATTTCTTTGATTTTGAAAAGCTCCTTGATTTCAAATATAATTTAACTATTGAACAATATTAAAATTTAATATAGCTCAAGTATTAAACAATTTTTGAAATTATTTAGTTACAATTTTAGTCCATGTGGTTTTATCATTTTGTCATTTTAGTCTTTTCTATCATTTTGTTGTTATTTTTCATCTTTCATGTTATACCATTTATTATATTAATTAGTCAACAATAGTTTTAACAAAAAAATACATACTTTATTTTTCAAAGAATTTAAAAAAAATTGTCGATACCTTTAAAATGAGTTAATTATTGAATATTAAGAAAATTATACAGTTTATCCGATATATATTTGCATATCCACGTACATTAATCTAAAAAATCATTTTCTATTTTAACTAAATAATTTCAAAAATAGTTTAGGATTAGTGTAGACGCCAAATATATATCAGATAAGTAGCGTAACAATTTAAAAGTATTCAATAGTTGACTTATTTTAAATGTACTAACAAAAAAAATTAAGGTGTAATTTACAAAATAAGATATGTAATTTTAATGTATTTTTAGTTAAAATTATCATTAATTAATTAATATAATAAAGAGAAAAATAAAATGATAGAAAACAAAGAAAATGAAAAAAGACAAAACTATAGGGACTAATATCGTAATTACTATTGATCAAATAAAAAAAAGGGAAAAAGACAAAAAAAAGGAAAAAAAGTTAACTAGCCTTTTTAACTATAGTTGGTTAAAGCGACCAAAATTGAAACAAAATGACAACTATAGTGATCAACATTGTAATTAGTTTAAAAGGACCACATTTGATAGTCGATGATAACCATAAGGACCAAAAATGTAATTTACTCTATAATAAATGTTTGTTTCTCCAAAATGGGGAATCTGTTGAAGATTAATGCATTTTTTTTTGAAGATTTTAACTTTTGGTTTTCTATTTTAAAGAAATTTTAGGAAATCTGTGGAAGATGAATGCATTTTTTGGAGATTTTAGAGCATATCCACCACGTTTGCTATAATTTTTCTAAAATAAAGAATCAAAAGTAAAAATCTCTAAAAAGAGTTACATTCATCTCCAATAGATTTTCTATTTTTGAGATTTTACATGAAAAGAAGCACAATAAAGACTAAGAATCTTACCGGACAAGTGAAAGAAAAGACTTTTACCTGGTAGACACTTACCGAATAAAACACAGTAACCAACAATTTATTTTAATGATCGAAAATGTTACTCAATAAAATAATTAAAGTTGATGATTTCTGGAAGTAGACACTTATCAGACAAGCGTTTGCTAAACAATCTACAACCTGCTAAAAAGTCATCTATATTTGTAATTTGTATGAGCATTCCACTAGAAAAGTGGAAAAGTCGAAATTTTAGAGAATTTTTTGAGACCTGAGGCAAAATAAATTAAATTTTTATTCGATCACACAAATAAAATAAAAAATTACTATTTTACATAAATTAGTTTTGAAAAATATATTAAATGATAATTTTATAAAATACCTTTTACTAATATAAAAATCTTACATTTTTAGAATAAAAAAATATTGAAATTAAATATAATTCTATTTACACAATTTAATTTTTAATTCTTATTTTTAAAGAAATTATAAACTATTTGAAATGCTCTATCGCATATAAATTCTTAAGGTTCTAGAATTTTTTCTTAACAAATTCCAGTCATGCGGTATTGCCATTTACGCCAATCTCGGTTATTGAGAGCATCTTCAAACAGATTTCCTAATTTTTTTAAAAATTGGAGATTTAAAAGTTAAAAGCTCTAAAAAAAATTATACGCATTTATTAAAATATTATTTTTCTCTTTAAATATTTTTTTCAAAGATTTCTATTAGTGCTCTTGTTTAGTAATTATTATTGGGTTATCTTCATACTTGGAGAAAAAACTTCTTCTTTCTTCTACTTTCTCCGTTTTGAAAATAGTTTTAGAGGGTGTTTGGGATTGCTTATTTAAAACAACTTATGTTTATTTTTTAAAATGTTTATCAACTTATGTCGTAATAAAAAGTAGTTGGAGGTAAAAATGTAATTTGGACAAATAAGTTATAAGCAGTTTCAAATAAAAGTTAGAATGAATTAATTTATCAAAAACAACTTATTTATGATGGGAAAAAGTCATAAACACTTTTCTTTTTTTAATCAAAACACTAAAAATAACTTAATTGTAGCGATGAAAAAGGTAAGCAAATAAAAAAAAAAGCAATCCCAAGCACCCCTCAGGGAAGTTGTTGGAGGAAAAATAAAACCCAAAATCCTATGTTTGGTTGAGAGCTTTGTGCCGTTCTTTACTTCTTATACTCGCCTCGCCTTTCCGTACCATAAAACCCTCGGTTAGGGTTTTGGCAGGGGACAACCAAATTCAAGACTTTATAAGGTTTGATCTTCAATTTTCTGCAAAAATCTCCTTATTATTCACTTCGTTTTGCATTATTCATGTGTATATTCCCTCAGTTCGTGCTTATTTGGACACGTTTACTATTAGACGAATACTAGAGGTTGATTATCGTTTCCTGATTTAGGTTTTTAATTGTATAGCTTTGTTCTTTTGGGTGTTATAGGATCTTGATTGTACTGGAATCTTGATATATATATATATATATATAGGGGTGATTTATTACAGACTCCCGTGTAAAGGACCAAAGTATTAAGCATCATAAATTGGTAAAATTGTAATCCCTTGGTCCTAAAACTTTTCATTTTTCATAGATGATAGACCCTTCATGTTAGGTTTATTTGATGTTTATTTGGAAAATGTCTTGTTTTTTGAGTTGAGTTTTAGTTGTATTTGTTGATGAAGTTATGATTTAGAATAGGTTTATTTGATGAAGTTGATTTTGATTATTGATTGCTATTTGGCCATGAATATTTTAAGAAACTAATTCCTAGTGAAAGATGAAGAGTTTTACTTGCTTGTATTATGTACATCAAACTGATGAGAGTTTTTATAACGGGTACAAGCATACAAGTGGTCGAGAATTTTCAGTCCATATCAAAATGAAAACGTGTTAGTTCCATAGGCTAGAAGTGAGGCGATGAATCAAGTGGATCCTTTGATGTAAAGTGTTTGCTAATATAAACCAATCAATGTAATTATATAGTTTGTTCAAGAACTATGGTTTTACTGCTTTTACGGTATGTAAAATCACCAATTCACTATAATTGTCTTGATTGGTTGGACCATATCTGGTAATTTACATGATAATGTTTATGGATGGCACTTGACTTTGAAGTGTCGTGAACATCCTAGATAATCTTTTCGCTTGGTTGGATATATTTTGGAAAATAATGATAAACTCAAGAATTTCATATTTTTTTGTGTCATATGGATGTCACTCGACTTTGAGAAGTCCTAACCATATTAAAGGTTCAATTATACATAAAACGTCTTCTTTGAATGTTAATTCCACGATGTTTGTCATAATGTTCTTTTAGTGGTTCATCCGTATTAAATTGGTTGTTCTGTTTCATATCCCTAAATTCGGTTTTTTAAGAGAAAATTGAAGTGAAGTTTGTTGGTTAAATCCGTGTGAAGTATTTACTTGGTTAGTTGGTTGTGCGTATCAAGATGTACAATGTGTGCTTATCCTTTGTTTTTCATTTGAACCATTTGTATCCTTGTTCATTAGAGAAGAATAAGCATATATTTGTTTGGTGTATAATATAGACAACTATATTATGTAAAAGATAATATAGTTTATATAAAAGATCGTAATTGTGTCATTTGTTTAAACTATCAAAATCTTTTTGTGTTTATTTCTCTCTTATATCTTATCAGGTTAGTTCTTTTCATCTGAGCCAAGGTGCAGCAAAGATGGTTAACCCACACTTCGATGATACAATTAAAGTTGTTGGGGTGGATGCAGATGGTAAAAAGTATGACAAAGGTATAATCATCGCTTATTGCGACTCAGTGTGGTTAATTATTTGCTTACAATACTAAACCCTTTAATGCATTTTTAAAAATAACAGAATGGCCATTTTACTGCTAGGCATGGGATCATGTGAGAAGTATCATTTTTGGTGAGAACTGTGAGAAGTACTTTTAAACCGTTGATCACTTTTAATCAAATATCCTCCCATGAATTGCGGCTTAAAAGGGAATTGATCCGATGCATCTCGGTACATCTTATCTCGGTGCATCTCGTTCTAATGTTCGTCCACTTATTATCTAACGGTTGATAACCACTTCTCATGCTTCTCACCAAGTTTGGCACTTCTCACTGGAACCCAACCCTTTACTGCTAACTGATACTGATCTAATAATAATAATACTGCATACTACCTTCAGTTTCACGTGTTCAAGCACGAGGGGAGGAATCTGACATGCACATTGTGCTGGACGTGAACTCGCAGTTGTACCCTATGCATGCCGGAGAGAAGTATAGGATGGTCTTGTCTCAAACTTTAAATGAAGATGGCTCAGCTGTTACCGCCAATTCTGAGGTAAGTACTAAGTAATGCCATTTGTAACGGTTTTTGCGGTTAGGGTTTTGAAGTATTGGATATAAATAAACTCGGAGTATTATAATGTAATCACAGGGAAGCAAGAAATCACTTGCTGACAGATTTGAGTATGTGATGCATGGACTATTGTACAAGATTGCAGACGATAAGAACCAAAGTGGTGATGTTGAAGTGTAAGTATCTCATCCGTTGTTTCCATGATTGATTGATTGAAAACTTCTTTTCATATAGGGGTAGTTCATTTGCAAACCACTCTCATATAATTTTTTTCTTTGAAATTGTTTCATATAATTTTTTCTTGATGAAATAGTTTAATATATTTGTGTTTTTTATGTGAAAATGAAAAAGTTTCGTCGAACTGATAAAATACATGAAACAATTTCATGAACCTATTTCATTAACCTAATCAATGAAATCAATGGTTTGCACGGTTTGCAAAATTATGATGGTTTGCATTTGAACTCTCACTATATATATATATATATATGTCTAGTTATCTATCTTTGCTCTATATCCATTTGACTCATGAAGTCAAAGTGGACTCTACTTTTGGGATCAACGATCGATTGCTTTACTGATTATCGTGGTCGTGTTGTGTGTGTGTGGATATAGGGCTGTATACATATCATTCGGAGGGCTTCAATTGCTGATGAAGGGTGCTCCTGCAAAGATGGG
Organism: Saussurea involucrata; assembly: GCA_033807775.1. Classification (NCBI taxonomy): domain Eukaryota; kingdom Viridiplantae; phylum Streptophyta; class Magnoliopsida; order Asterales; family Asteraceae; genus Saussurea; species Saussurea involucrata. The sequence continues at coordinate 32,329,625 of CM066325.1, read as the reverse complement.
TAAATTTAAGGTTGATCAAAGGCTGTTTCTTCTTCTGCTGAAAGAGTAATCAAATTCAGCATTCAGCTTCGTTGCTTGCTTGTTGATGTTATTTCTGTTTTTCGTGAACTTTCAGACCCTGCGATCAATATGTTGTCACTTGGTACATCAATTGTTTTTTATCAGTTAAATCTCGTGCACCATTTCACTCTTTTGTCTCATATAGTTTCTGTTCATTCACTCAACTAAAAACAGCTGCGGCTTCTGGATATTCATTGCGCTGAACCTAAATAGAGCGAAACGCATTGGATTGACCCGATCTTGAAAATTCTCAAACCGTGATTTTATGTGTTGAATCAAGTCGAACTAAGGGGCTGTCACCAAACGTTTACTGGGAAGTGCTTACTGTTAAGAATCAACCACTATTATCATTTACCTTACTAGATAAGATTCTTGGCCATCGAAGATAAGATTCTTGGCCATCGAAACAACATGGTAGGATTGTCACATTGTTGTTGTCGTGCCTCTTACTGGTTAAGATTCTTGGACCTATTAAATTGTTAAAAACCACCCAAAATACACCCATAAAATGGCCGAAAAACGATTTAAGTGTAGTGATGGAAACGGGGCGGCTAATGCACCCTGTTTTATGCCTCTTGTTGAGTACTCGTTTAGGGAAAAAAATTAATTAATTAATTTTAATGAAAAGAGAAAAACGAGTTTTTAATTTTTAAAACAAATATATAAACCTCAACTTTCAAAAACTACATATAATGATAAAACCAGCCAATGTCTAATCATAGTTCATCATAAATTTTAAAGTATAAAATTATTAAGCAACAAAAAAGAAACTAATTAAATTATATATAAAAATATAATACTGCCCCGACCCTGAATCCGCTTCGGGTATGATAAACAATACCCATCCCCGCCTCGTTAGGGGCGGGTACCCGCTCGACGGGTAAATTTTCCATGACTAATTGTCACGCAAAATGTATATAAAACACCAACAACGATTGAAAACAAATAACTGCAAACACTGAGCACTTATTAAAAAAACGTCAAAAATTGTGATAACTACCAACTACCCGAAGAAAACGAACTTGAAATCTTCGGTCTCCTCTACCTCGGATAAACCTTCTTCTTCTTCACATGACAATTACAGTTGTTTAAGCTCGATATGCACCCGAGCTTCCGCTTCATCTCAATCCAAACGTTCGATTTCTCCTTCGTTTTCCTGCAATAACCTCTTTGAATCTCTTTCCTCATCACAAGACATTCTTTTTCCAACTCCACAACTTTACAACTCATTCTCTCCAGTTCTTCTTTCACTTCCTCCTCCTCATCGTCCTCTTCGTCTTCTATAATTGACTTTGACTTTGACTTTTTCGTACTGTCCTCGGCGGCAGCCGCCGCCACCACCTCTTTCGTGATTGTTTCCCGCAGCTGCAACTGTCCCACAAACAACACCTGAACCACCACACGCACCGGCAGCCGGTCGTTTTGTGCGGCGTGTTCACACGCCCTCGGTGACAACTTGTTGCAATCCAAAACCCCACAAATCTTTTCGCGTTCAGATTCCGTTAAGTACCCGTGTTTGTTTAAATAAATATCTATCGCTTTATATATTCCATCTGAGCTTCTTTCTATTCCTCCGGATACAGCAATTGCCATGTCAGCAAGCGAAATAAACGAGTCTTTTTTCAAATCAACATCACCCGCTACTTCCCCTAGGAAATCTTCAACTAGATCTGCCACGGTGGCGAGGCGTAATTGGTCGTGGTCGCTGAAATTGGAGTAGAAATGCTTCAAGATTCTTCGAAAACAATCTGTATCATATTTTTCTTCTTTAGAATAACCTTGAGATGGTATTAACAAGTCGTTAACCGTTGCCAAATCTAATTGTTTCCCAATTCTGGCCTCGAACCCATCTGTACAACCCGCGTTAGCTTCTAAAACAGTTGCGTATTGAAGCATTTCGCATAGTAACACGCAAGGAAGGATCCCGCGATCATGGGGTAAAAGTCTTTCAATAGCTTCAATCGTTTCTTTTCTTGAATTTGAACAAATACCTTCGGAAGATGATGATTCTAAATCCGTTTCTTTTGGCTCAAAAAACACCCATTTTTTCGCGTATTGATAAAGAGACGACGCAATGTAAGTCGAACCCACTTTACATTGAATCATCCCGCGAATTATAAGCTCGTAAAACTGAAGGTGAAGTGAAGTCAAACTTAATTCTTCTGACTTTTTCCAATCAAGAACAAAGAGCTGCCTCCTAGCATTTGGCTTATAAACATTCCCATTGAACTCATCATCATCATCATCATCATCGTCATCTTGGTCATCAAGAACGGGATTCTTGATTGGTTCTCCGATTAGAAGCGGATTATCGTTAGCTTTTGAGATGATTGATTCCACACAAGCATCAATTAAACCAAGTTTTGCTGCTTGTTGAAGAAAGATGGTATTCTCTGTAGCTTTTAACGTTCTTAACGATTTATTCCAGTTGGTGATGATTTCTTGTTCATAGAATAATAGAGCCTCATTCAAGAGATTTTTGGGGCTGTGGTTTTCTGTCATGCCCAAATAACCAGCCAAACAAGAAATTGGGATGATGTTTTCTGGGGTGAAATTGACTTTGTAACCATAGCAGAATCTTGCAATTAGCTCAAAATTTTCTGGGGTAGTAGGGATATCACAAAGAAGATGAGAAAGATCTTCATCAGGATTTTCTTTAAACAACCTGCAAAGTTTTGATGATCTTGCAGCAAGAAGATCCTGCAGTTGATGATAGTTCATGAAAATGTTTAATTTGACTTTCTTTAGGTCAAAAGAAGCAGTTTATTATGTGAGATTTCTATCACCGTGTTCAAGTTTTAAGAATAATAATGGAACTGGATTAAACTTTAGAATAAATTCTCTCATGGGTTGGTGTTGGATTTCATAAATTTATAAAATTAAGTCTGGATTTCAAATGAGAAAATGACAGTATTGACCTCAAAAGTCAAAGTTTATAGAACATGCAAGATTTAACTATATGCAAAGGTGGTGGAGTCTTTTTTTTTACCCTGTCCAAGTTGAATGGTATTCCACATACCAGAATCTGAACATCCTTCGAAAACGAATATTTTGACATCTCCTGAAAATCATACAAAAGATGTTAAAAAAATTCCAGATGACAGAAAACATTCATTTTATTTTATTAAAGCAAAGGTTTTTGAATACCAATACACTGATACACATCTAAAGAAGTATGAAAAATGATGAACAAAACTTTTTTACAGCATAAAAACACTTCAAGTTTTGATCCCAATAAAGGGTTTTCATTTCTGCCAAAAAAATGTAATCTTTAAACACCAAAAATGTCAAGATCCCATGTTCAAATCCCTTAACAAAACCCACATTTTGGCTCAAAACCCCATAACCATAATAATAATAATAAAAAAAAAGAGTTTCATGCCTCGAGACATTTGAAATCCAAGAAAAGAGAAGAAATTGTGTAGTAAAAACAACACATTCTTGATCCATCAAGACTTTCAGTGAAAAGTGCTTAAAAAAATTGTTTCTATCATCAAAGAAAATTGAAGAAAAATAAACAGAGTACTTACTGATTAAATTATGGGGAATGAGAGCTCACTGATGAGTAGCTTTCTGTATATGTTTTCTTATTTGAAATCATAGAGATGATGATGATGATCGTATGAATGGTGGTGATTCATGGTGGTTTCCAAGATTGAAGTGGGGTTAAAAGGGTAATCCAATATATTAGGGTTAATCAGATTCTGTGAGGATTTTAGGGGGAAGTGGTTAAATAGTTACAAGACCATTTCAAAGAGTTATGGCAGCCACATGATAGCTGCTTTTTCGCTTTTATAAAATGGAGCCATAGGTTTAATTAAAAAAGAAAGGAAAAATATAATGACGGTGGGCGAGTGGAGCACGTGAGGTGGTGAGGGAGTGAGTAACCGATGAGTAAAAAAGAAATGTAAAATACACGGGTATGTATCGGGCGGGTCGGATGGGTTCCAGTGGGTAAATAAAACATGATCGGATTTTGGATATGGAAATCAAGACCCAAATTATATGTTTCGGATTTCGGATTATGTCGGTTCGGGTTGGTCGGGTTTCGGGTTGATGTCAGTCGTGTTCGGGTATTATTATAATGCAAAAAGAGTATATAACTTTGATCCATTTTCATGATGAATTCAATCAATCGAGAGATTGATGAAATCGATAGTAAGTTTAGAAGTTAGAAACATTTCGACGGACTAGAATTTAGGACTTTCAAAGGATAATTAGATAAATAAATATACTTATACAATATTTAAACTATATATGTATATTATTTCGGGTTTTCGGACGAGGTGGATAGTTATAGATCAAACCCAACCTGAACCCAAATATCCTCCCAAAAGTCGGGTTTCGGATTTCCAGATTTCGGGGTATTCGGGTTTTGTACAAACACCATATTTTCGGTTTGGTTCGGTTCCGGATTTCGAACTATTCAGGTTTTTTTTTATGAAGGCAACTATTCGGGTTTTACACACCCCTAGTAAAATATACACTTAAATTATTGTATTTTGATTAACTTTAAAAAATAACCCTCAGTTTTTTAAAACCATTATAGTTTTTCTAATTTATATATTAAAATATTTACTTCATCTGGTTTGCTTCAATTTTATTTGCTTCAGTGTCACAATTTATTATTGCTAAATTGAAATTATTTTTGATGGGTTTAAATTTTGTGGTTGTTAACTTTAGAGCAAAAATCAAGGGAAAAAACGTGGTCATCTAACTTTATAACATACATATTATATATAATAACTATTATTAAATTAATTAAAAAATCTTTTATTCATTAATATAACGATATTAATAAGACCTGTAAATCATAATCCATCTCGTTTGTGTTTGATTTTTTTTAAATGTATTCTTTTTTAAACAAGGAAAATGTAAAAATCCATTTCCAAGTTGTATTTTCTTAAGAATGTTGATAAACTGGTATTTTCATTTTCAGTTAGTATGTGTTTTGACATCTGTCAGGCGAGAAAATCTTCAATAAGTGAAATATGGATTTTTTTTTTGTCTCAATACAAGTTCAGCGATTCTGTCTGGTGACAGTGCCCTTGGGCAAAATTCTTGCCAGTATCGCACGGAGAATGTGGGTCTCGGTACAATCCCGGGTTTATGCTTGGCGATAGTGCCACTGACACAACAGCTTGTCAGGGTTGCCGAGGATGGGGAGGCCGCGGTATATATGGGAAGACAATGCCTTGCGATTGAGCTCATTCACAATAGCTCGTGTTGGTCCTGGACCACAATGACTCACATAGAAGGTGTTTGTCGAATGGGAAGTTTAATACAAACACAGTAAATTTTTACTTTTTAATTTTAGTTTAATTTCAAACATAAAATTACGAATATATTGCCTAAGCTAGGAGGTAAAATCTTTATCCTAAACTATCTGAAGGTGACAAATTTACACACTGAAGGAGAAAAGAAGAAAGTTCTCTTTTAGATCTGAGAGACTAAGAAAATTCTCAGATATTGACGCCAGATTTACTTTGAAGCTATCACAGAGAAGTTTTTCCAAAACGTGTGATTTGCAAACTAACACAATGAAGAGCTTTTATAGCCTTAATTGCATTATATGCTCTCCTTCAACTTTAACATGTCTATTCATCAGATTAGTTGATCCATGCACGCTTGTACTTTTCACTTCAGCCTTTTGAGTTGATGTAGAGAATTGTTAACACTTTCCATCCCTTCATATACAGAGGGAACATAAAAGTTTGACTAACATTAATAAAATAATGATTTAGAACATATTTTGACTAACATGTTTTTGCATGTTCCCATACTAGGATGGTAGTCAGGGAGAGTTGGTGAACCAAACTTGCTGTACAAGTTTTTCATTTCGAATTGTGGCTTGTCGGTAGTAGTATTTGTCAGACTACTCACTGACTGTATCTTGTATTGATCTTCTTTTGGCTAGATGACAAACCAATTCGTTTTGGTGACAATCTTGGTCACTCTTCAACTAATCTTTAACTTTGATGAATACTTTTTACACTTGGGATCAATAAAGATAGTTACAAGACTTTTACAAGTAAAAAACCTAGTTTGTCTATTCTAAACTATAAGTTATACAACAGTTTCCAGTTATAGACATTTATGAAGAACATTCCTGTCGGATGACAAGTACTTGGAATAATTCAAAGGAATATGAAATCTATTGCAAGCTAATAATTTGATGGTTGTAAAGAGCTTATATTGGATACAAGCTTATTCCAAACTATCGATCCGATGGTTAAAGATTGTTTCATTTTAGGAGACATCAGATGTAGACCTTATTGAAACTCTAATCCGATAGACAACAGTTTCTAGATTTCGACTATTTTGTGACAAAACTCAAGAGTTTAGTTCTGATTGTTTACTAGTCGGATGTTTGTTTGTATTATTTACAAATACGATTGTTGAGACTAACAGTCCGTTAGGGTTGCGATCGGTCAATTGGGTTTAAATTATTGTTATTATTTTTGCTCATTGAATACAGGTTGAAGACCTCAAAGGAAATTTATTTTTCATCTCGAAACTTCTACCTACCCCTAAGCGTGAAGATTTCAAGTGTTGTCCAAGCTCCAAGTCATTATCTATATTTCTAGGGTTTCCACAACTTTTAGATTTTCTCTAAAAAGCCTAGCATGTGAGCTCACAATCATTTATTAACCTTTATTTATGCAAATTTTAACATTTCATATCTTATAGGACTATACTTGTTTGCTTGGTTTGACCCAAAGCGGTGTTTAGCTCATAAATGTTATTTTGACCTAAAAATGGTGTTAGGACTTTAAATATGGTTGATGCTCCTAGATACATATGTATTTAAGTTTGTAATGTGGTATTTGTGTAACCCCATGTTGTTATTGAGTTATTTATTTTGATGAGAATCACCTTGTATCATATCTTGGGTTAGATGTTGGTATTTGATAGACAACCTAGGGGGGGGGTAAGGTTGTATTTAAAAACTTTTACTTTCAAAAATTCTTTTATAAATAAATACAGTACAGAAACAGTATAAATAAATCAGAGTATACAAATAGTAAATACACAACAATTATATAAACAGATATAATTAAAATGCACAGAGATTATATAAATAAATATAAATGCAAAGCAGTTTATATAAATAAATATAATAAAGCACAGCGGAATAAATAAAGAGATAAGGGATAGAGATACTTGACACAGAGATTTACTGATTTACCACCAACTGTGATAAACCAGCAGCCGAGACACTTCCCGACACGATCCAATAAATGTATTCTTTACGGTAGAAATACAAACCAAGTACAAAGGTATTGTAATAGTTTCTCAAGCCTCTGCTATGAGATAAACAGGATCACACACCCGTTATTCAAATACTTACAAGAGGAGTATAACTCACAATGGGTAATCACTCTTGTATAATATCTCACACTTGGATATTTTATAAAAAAAATGTTTTATAAAATATATATTATAAATATAAGTGAGAGAGAACTGAGAATGGATGGAGCTTGTTTGCTGTTGTGTTGTTGTAGTTTGTTCACCATCAGCATGCATCTTTAAATAACAAGCTTCCCAACGGAACTATGAGCTGGCGGTATACCGCCTTGCACACCGCGGTATACCGCCTGTCAGATCGTACAATGAGCAGGCAGCGCAGGAGCTTCTTTCGGCTGAACAAATCACATTAAATGCAAACAGTACCAAATCTTGAAAACTGATTTTTTTGGGTTTGACAAAACACTTCCAAAATATTTTAATAAAACTTTCTTCCAAAATATTTTAATAAAACTTTAATAAAAACTTTTATAAAGCTTTAGCTTTAATTTAAAAACAGTTTGGGTTTTATAAATATCCAAGTGGTATATTATTTTAGGGTGTTTATCATTGTTAATTATAAACAATAATGACGACATAAAACTTCCGTCTTGAACCCTTCAGATTAAATCTTCGTGTTCTTCAACAACTGCACACTTGGATTAAATTGTTAGATAAACAATAATGCGTTGTGTTTGTAATCATCAAAATAAATATATATAAATATATAGAGATGTGGTACACTTGCACCAACAATCTCCCCCTTTTTGATGATGACAAACACAACCGCTAAGCAAGAGCATATGCGGTTTCTCTCCCCCGTTTGTCGAAGCAAAAAGGGTCAAGAAAGACGGTATGCTTCCCCTCGAGAGATGCTCCCCCTCAAAATATGCATATAATTGAGGTAGCATACACTCATGGGTAAAAGAGCTAAAACGCTCCCCCTCAAATTAATAACGACATCAAATTGATTTTATAAAATTTGAGGGATAAAATAAAATGCAAAAAGCAATAGAGACAAAGATATACAAACCAATACGAAACACTTGCACCAAAACGGATCTTAAGGCTTCAATATACGGTTAATTATATGTGATAAAAAAATCACCACGTATTATGATCTCGTCAGGTAACCACGTATTATAACCTCGGCAGGTAACCACGTATTATAACCTCGGCAGGTAACCACGTATTATAACCTCGGCAGGTAACCACGTATTATAACCTCGGCAGGTAACCACGTATTATAACCTCGGCAGGTAACAACGTATTATATCCTCGCCAGGAAACAACGTATTATAACCTCGTCAGGAAACACCTACAAAAGGTAAAGAAAATTTTCGTGGTACCCTTTTCTTATGGGTCCTTTTAACAGTTAGTATACAACATAAACTGCAAAAAAAAAAATATGTTGTCGACATAAAACAAAATACGACAACATATAAAACCATAAAAATGGTTTAAAACCACAAACGCATCCCACCGGGATTGTCAACATTAAACATTCCTTTCGGAATCCATTTTCTAACCATTTTAATTTTGCGATCGTATTTATCATAGACGTAAAATGAAGCATTTATATTCGCATTAGGTCTAGAAAAATTGCTATTATACATGCGAGCATACGGTTTCCTCCCATAATTCACATTTTTCATTTTTGACATATATGGGGGTTTTTGCACATAGGGTTTTCTCGTTTCAACTTTAGGAGATGCAAAAAATCTTTTAATGGGTTTACACGAACATTTATCAACACATGTATCGGAACCAATGCCTTTACGACAATTTATACGATTAGGCATATTTAGCATTTTAAGCACTTTATCATTGCTATTTTGAAATGCATTAGCTAACAGATTATCTTTCTCATGCGATTTACATTTAGCATTTAAATATGCAACTTCATTTTCAAGAGACTCGCATTTTGTACATGCAACACTTTCATTTTTATTTTCACTTAAGCATGCTATTTTATCATTTAAAATAACACAAGATTTACAAATATCTTTTTCACTTAATTTATTTTCTAATTTAGTGATAACATCTAAATCATAAGCAGATTTTTGTTTACCGTCATCTATTTCCTTTTTATATACAGATACGGTTTCTTTTAAATTAGAAATTTCATCTTTATATTTATTTGCGAGAGCGGCCATAGCATGAAATGATTTATATAATTCGTCAAGATTATTTTCATCGTCACTATAGTAATTATCACTATAATTATTATCATAATTATTTTTAGAAGAATATGATGAAGATACCTCATTATCATGGTCGGCCATGAAACAAAAATTTTTGGCTTCATCTATGCTTGCGCTCAACGCGCCTCCAACGAGAGCTTTTGGTGTGTTGATTTGTTTTGCTCGTTTTGGACACACACTTGCATAGTGATCCTTGTCACCACACACATAGCAAAAGCCTTTCTTTTTATTGGCTTTTTCATCGTCGCTAGATTCGTCATATTTGTCTTCACTTTTGTGGACGTTGCGACTTTGGTTTTTACCACCACGACGGTAGTCTTCATTTTCTTGAAACCTATCAATATTGGCAAACTTTTTGTTAGAAAGAAGTTTAGAAAGTTTTCTTACCAACTTGACTAAATCGTCAAGATTTTCGGGTTCATCATCGGATGAACTTGCATCTTCCTCCTCTTCCTTTTCTTTTGAGGCAACGACCTTGAGAGCGATGGATTTCTTTTTGACTTGCTCCCGGACTTGATTTCTTTTTAGTGCGATTTCGTGCACTTTAAGATTGCCGATGAGATCATCGAGCTTCATAGTTGCGAGATCTCGGGAGTCTTCCAAGGATGTGATTTTTGCCATCCACTCCGAAGGAAGTGCTCGAAGAATTTTCCTTACATAGTCTTCGTTAGGATAAGTGCGACCTAATCCCTTCAAAGTAGTCATGATGAGGTTAAAACGTTTAAACATTGAGTCGATTGACTCATCTTTTGACATTTCAAATAATTCATAATCATGAACTAAAATGTTTATTTTAGAACTTTTAACTTGAGTATTTCCACGATGAGTGTCACTCAAGCTTTGCCAGATTTGGTTAGCAGTTTTACAGGTATAAACTCTTTCTATTTCATCGGAAGTTAAAGCAGCATATAATATATTTTTAGCCTCAAAATTTAAACAAAAAAGAGATTCTTCAGCGGGAGTCCAGTCCTTAACAGGTTTATCAACAATAACATTATTTTTTATAATAGTAGGGTTAAAATTCCCATTTTCTATAATATCCCAAATTTTTTGACTTTTGCCACGAACGTGACATTCAAATAGCTCGGCCCAAATGCCAAACTTTTCAGTATCTATCAAAGGAGTTTTAGAGAACACAAAATTAGTTTGTTGAGCCATTTAAAAAAAATTAAAGAAATGACTTTAAAAATTTAAACAGAAAATTTTTGAAAGCCCCGCTCTGATACCAAATGATAGACAACCTAGGGGGGGGGTAAGGTTGTATTTAAAAACTTTTACTTTCAAAAATTCTTTTATAAATAAATACAGTACAGAAACAGTATAAATAAATCAGAGTATACAAATAGTAAATACACAACAATTATATAAACAGATATAATTAAAATGCACAGAGATTATATAAATAAATATAAATGCAAAGCAGTTTATATAAATAAATATAATAAAGCACAGCGGAATAAATAAAGAGATAAGGGATAGAGATACTTGACACAGAGATTTACTGATTTACCACCAACTGTGATAAACCAGCAGCCGAGACACTTCCCGACACGATCCAATAAATGTATTCTTTACGGTAGAAATACAAACCAAGTACAAAGGTATTGTAATAGTTTCTCAAGCCTCTGCTATGAGATAAACAGGATCACACACCCGTTATTCAAATACTTACAAGAGGAGTATAACTCACAATGGGTAATCACTCTTGTATAATATCTCACACTTGGATATTTTATAAAAAAAATGTTTTATAAAATATATATTATAAATATAAGTGAGAGAGAACTGAGAATGGATGGAGCTTGTTTGCTGTTGTGTTGTTGTAGTTTGTTCACCATCAGCATGCATCTTTAAATAACAAGCTTCCCAACGGAACTATGAGCTGGCGGTATACCGCCTTGCACACCGCGGTATACCGCCTGTCAGATCGTACAATGAGCAGGCAGCGCAGGAGCTTCTTTCGGCTGAACAAATCACATTAAATGCAAACAGTACCAAATCTTGAAAACTGATTTTTTTGGGTTTGACAAAACACTTCCAAAATATTTTAATAAAACTTTCTTCCAAAATATTTTAATAAAACTTTAATAAAAACTTTTATAAAGCTTTAGCTTTAATTTAAAAACAGTTTGGGTTTTATAAATATCCAAGTGGTATATTATTTTAGGGTGTTTATCATTGTTAATTATAAACAATAATGACGACATAAAACTTCCGTCTTGAACCCTTCAGATTAAATCTTCGTGTTCTTCAACAACTGCACACTTGGATTAAATTGTTAGATAAACAATAATGCGTTGTGTTTGTAATCATCAAAATAAATATATATAAATATATAGAGATGTGGTACACTTGCACCAACAGTATTAATGGGTTATTGACATACATTTGAGTTTTCATAAAGGATACTTGGTATAATTGTGCATATATGATAAGTTTGAGCCCCAATCATTATGCATGAGGATTAAGTATTATTTTCATGGCAAATGTGTGTGTTAATTCTGTGTATCGTTAGCAAGCACTAAAGGTCCAATGAGATCTTTAAGGTGGAACTTGACTAGATACATGCGTATGCGTTAAGGTTAAAGAGTCCTTGACGTGAAACTCCCTGGAGTAGACACTAAAGATAAATAGAGGTTTGAGGTGACACTGTCAAAGGGTTGTGCACTAAAACTGTGAACCTGAGATGTAATCCTAATAACACCATTAGGTGGCAATGCTTTTGTGTTCTCGCCACCTTGATGGACACATGTCTCCCAAGTCATCGAAAAATATTCCTTGTATATAATGTCCCGATTTTGGGACAACTTTGATGTTGTACTAATGTTGCAGATCATGTAACATTCAAATTACAACTATATTTCAATATGGGATTTTATGTGTGTGATCTTACTAGTTGTCAAGCCTAACATTTATTCTTGGTTTGCCTGGTTTTCAGGTCCACTAGTGGCTAATCTAAGGTTGTCTGAGAGGCCTAGACGACGCTATTAGAAACTTCAAGGGTAGAGATTTTTTGGAAGCACCTGAGTGAAGATAGATTTTTGGAAAGATAGTAACACTTGAATATTTATCTTGAAACTAATTATCATATTTGTTTTAAAAAAATGACTTGATATATTATTTACTCAATTAATTAAATTAATTGCAAACATTCTAAAATATTCAATTCACTAATAAAACAATATTAAAAATATTTGTAAAACACATATTTTATCTAACATTTTAAAAAATTATGTTTTTTAGAACAAGGAAAATAAGAATGTTTTATTACAAAATATTTATCTTTAAAAATATCATATTTGGTTAAAAAATATGTTACTCTAAAACATTTAATTTGGATGCAATTTAACAAGAGTGAAATTTTTGAAAGAATTTTTTTAAAGAGAATGATTAAAAACATACCTTGAGTGAGATATGAATCAGGGAAAGTTAAGAAATTATTAGAAAATTTTGAAATGAGATTTTTTATGTCACTTAGAGGTGTTTGGATGTGTGTTATAAAACTGCTTATTGACTTATTGGCTTTTCAAGAAACCAATAAGTTAAAAATAGTGTTTGGGTAACTGAAAAGCACTTTTCAAACTGTTTTTTGATAAACTACAAAAAATCATTTTCCAAAAGTTACAAAATCCTGACTTTTTGATCCCAAAAGCGCTTTTTGATTCAAAAAGCCATTTTTGTTAACTAAAAAAAGCCAAACACTTTTTAAAAAAACAACTTATTGACTTATTGGTTTTTCCTACCACAAAAGCTAATCCAAACACTTTTTTAAAAACTCCTTTTTTCACCACCATAAGTCAATAAACACTTTTGGCCAAAAGCACTTTTGGGACTAAAAAGCACTTCCAAATACCCCTTAATCAGAGTTACGTGTCATTTACATTACCTCATTTAAGTCATGCAAGCAAAAAAAAGAGTTAACTAGTTATAATGAGATTTTTCAAAGAACAATACCTGATAAAATTTAATTTGAAAGTACATTGCTATAAAAAAAAATGTATAATCATATAATAAAAAATTTATAAAAGTAATCTGTTATTTCATGCATTTATTCCTTTATTCACTATATATTTTATAACCTTCTTTCTTTTCTCAAATCTCACCGGCTATTTTGGTAAGTAAGCTAACAGGGTTCAACATATTTTCAAATGTTTTTAGAGTCGAGATTTACTACTCTAGGACCCGACACTCTGAGGTAATCTATACTTGTCTACAGGGACGGACCTGCAGGTGGGCACACGGTGGCACGTGCCACCGTATTAATTCTCCGATAAAGGGTAAAATTTTTCGTTTTCGTGAAGGTGCCACCGTATCGATTTAGGAGGTGCTACCGTATTATTTTGGAAACTACAATGAGTGCACCTAAACCAAGGTTCTAAATGGCGTGAGACGTGGCGTGCCGGCGAGGTCAAGCCTTAAGCCTTACGAGTTACGGCGAGGCCATGACGTTTTTCAAGGTGTGTCTTAAGGCGACAAATATGTATATAATATACGTATATATGGGTGTGTGTCTTTATGTCAGTGTTTTGAAAAATAGTGATTTAGTTATTAATAATTTAACTTCATAGAAAACGATAAACAAAAGAAATTCTAATAGATACTAACGGGAAAATCCGAATCAAATTTCGAAGTACATAGATTTGAAAAATCAAAAAATACGCAAACTTGTAACGCCGTAACGCGCCATGCCATAACGCGCCATGACGCGCCATAACGAGCTCCACGCCTTATCTCGGCGCCAAGGGGTAAAACGTGGCGGCAAGGCGGCGCCTCGACGCCATGGCGCGTTTTTTAGAACATTGACCTAAACTGAAAAAAAGTCACAAATCTTATATTCATTCAACAAAAAAAACTAAAAAAATCTCTTGAAATCAACAAAAATACCGAAAAAATCTCTCGAAATCGATAAAAAAACTTAAAACTCTCTCGAATGGCCGGAATTTGGCTAAAAACACATCAGACGATATTGAACATTGATAAAAAGATGAAAGACACTTCGATAAAAACCGTATGAAAAAATATGGTGTCACCGTATGAAAATTTGTCTAGGTCCGTCCCTGCTTGTCTACCCCCACCCACCCACCCCATCGATACTCTAGAATAATATGTGCCCATCTAGCTAGCCTCCGTTGGATGGGGCGTTTTGGAGTCTCACATCGGCTAGACTTAGACTATTTCTCTTCAATATATGTTAGAAAATCCTCTCTTGAAGGGCTTTTTCAAGAGTAATTTAATGAGGTTTAACATATTCTCACACGATAGCAGAGTCAATGTCTACCACTCTATGAACTCGACACTTTGGGGAAATCTATAACCGTCTACCTGTCACCCATCTAGCCCCTTCTCGACACGCTGGACACTATGTGTCCGTCTAACCTTTATTGGAACGGACGTGTTAGAATACCACATCAACTAAACTTGATCAATTTCTTCACTATATATGTTGAAACCTCGTTCTCTTCCATCCTCAAAAACATTTCTAAAAAGTAATCCGATGGTTCCATATATGAAGAGGGATCATAAATTTGATTTTTCAAATTTGTTTTTAAGAAGTTATACCAAGGTTTGGTGTGTTAGATTGGTAATTTTGGTAAAAGCATATATATATATATATAGGAAGGTTCAAACGAGGAGCATACCTATTTACGAGAACGCAAGAAACGACGGTCATGTACTGGATCAAATGTGATCCACAACTGTGAAAAATTCGGATAGCGGGCGACCTGGTTCGCGACCTGGTTCGCGAGTCGGCCAAGTCGCCCGGATCACATGTGATTTTAGTTGTAAATCACATGTGATCCACTACATGGGCGCAAGCCCCCCCCCCCCCCCCCTTCCCGATCAGTTGTGAATCACATGTGATTAGCAGTAGTGAATCACATGTGATTCAGTACATGGACGGTGCTCTTCGCGTCTTCTTAAATTGGCACGCTTCTTGTTTGAACCCGCATCTCTCTCTCTATATATATATATATTATAATGATAAAGAAGGTGAAACATGATTATATTGCCTCCTACAAACCATCTACTTTGATGCCTACAAAACTCACTGCACTGTTACAGACTCCCCGACAACCCTACTTTCATCAAAGAAACCTCATCCATACTACTACTAGGATACATCCAGATGACAAACTCATTTTTTATTACAAAAGTTTATATTTAAATAATATAAAAATAACAAGTGATGGTTAAATATGAAAATTAATTGTTTTTAGCCAACTTTTTTAATAATGGTTTCAACTCTTAGCCACGTTTTCCTTATTTTTATTGAAATGGCCATCAGGTCCGTAATTCTAGGTTCGCAATTGCGGATCTAACTCAAATAAAAATCAAGTTTGACCGATTTTCCTTTAAAAAAACTTTCGAACCGGGTACGCAATATGCAAAAAATATATTTTTTCTTTTGAAAATCGACCAGATGCGTTTTTTATTTATTTTAAGGTAGGTCCGCAATTACAGACTTATTTATACAGATCTGGTGGCTATTTCAGTAAGAGTACGGAGAAAGTGGTTAGAAGGTGAAACCACCGTAAAAAAAAAGGTTAAAACAATTAATTTCCATTTAAAAAACTAATTAAAAATCAAAAATAATATACTGATATAGATATCAAATTAACTATTTTAAAATTCTCAGTTTTTTTGAATAATTTGTTTTTTTTTCAAAATTTTATTATTCATATTAAATATTTAAGATTGAAAACGTTTTCTTTTTATAAAAATGATTGATTTTGTATTAATTAAAATATCATGGACTTAATGAAAATTATATAACTAAATATCCTTTCTAAAACGAAAGGGTAACCCGTAACCTTCGTTGCACAAGTAATAAATCATTAGAATATTGTTGTTTTTTAGTACATCAATTATTGTTTTTAATTAATAGAATTTTTTTCCTTTTGAAAATAATTAATCTCTTTATTATTTTCTCTAAATAATAAATATGTTATTTTTTTGGGAAATTAATTAAAATATCCTTAGTTTGACCATGTGTTACCAAAATACCACAAATCTCTCCCACTTTGCAAAAATACCCTAAAAATCCGCGATGGAAGCCCGCGATCGCGGGCCAGGAACCATTTCTGACACTTTTTAAACTTGCAGGGACCATTTTTGAAAAATGGAATCCCGCGATGGTATCATTTTTGTGACTTTTCAATTGCAAGGGACCATTTTTGAAAAATTCCAGGGACCATTTATGAAAAATTTGGTATTTTGTCACTGTTCACCCGAATTTAAAATGAAATGTTACACTTTCAACCCCTATACTTATTTACTAAATTTACTTTATACCTTTTACTTTCATTATTTTAATTTTACATTTAACACATATAATCGTTTATTAACTAAAATACGTTAAAAAAATACGTTTTAATTTTTAACAAATTACACCATTATAATCGTCTCTTCGATACGTTCGAAATGAATCCAATCTTGAATTTTTTTGGATTTATATATTTTAATATATATCATATACAGTTATACACTACATAAAAAAAATATTTTTTATATTTAAAATTCATACCCTTATAGTTAATTATTTAATTTGTGGTTTTTAATGTATTGTTTCCTTTCCATTTTAATGTTTTTAATATAGAAATTCACTTAATTAACAACATCATATAAAAATTATTGCAAATCATCTTCCCAACCGAAACGGATACAGTGCATGTAAACAAAGAAATCTATTACTGGAAGGCGTCCTGGAGTCCTGTGATGAAGTTAAACTTTTCCTTGATCACGTCCTCCATTCCTATGTAGTCCGATTCGAGTTCTTCTAGTTCCTCTTCAGCTTCCTTAATCTCTCGTTGCAGCTGCAGAACGTGAGCCCTAGTCATGGCCAGTTCTCGTTTCTTCTCCGCTAGATACTCCATTTTCCCCTGCTGAATCCCCCTGTTATGGTTCCACATACCCTTTACCTTTTCGATACCGGCGTTCGCCTCATCAATGGCTTTTTGCACCGCGGGAGTAATTCGTTGACTTTGTCGAAGACCCGTCGGCATAAAATCATACATTGGTGGGGTTCTCATGCCATTATCGAAGTAGTAATTGTCGGATGCCATCTCCCAGTCTGCTTCCTCCTCAGGCGTGAATGGAAAATCGGCTGCAGTTCGCCCACAGTTTGTCCACTCCTCGTCTGTTTCCGGTACCTTCCAGGTACTCCGGCGAGCTCCGTCGTTCAGTGGTTGGTAGGCTCCCGAACGTGAAGTTCCAGCCACATTCGCCGACCTGTTCCCCCTTGATCTTGAACCTCCATCCATTGTGCTAAAAAAGCGAGAGTGTGTTTGTATAAAAGATAGATAGGAAGTTTTGAATTACTACTTCATCATGCCATCTACTTATAGCCGTGAAAATGTATGTTCTTCATCAGATATGGTCAAAGATTTCGTCTGAAAAAGTTGCCTGCATGATTCGTCTGAATAGTTCACTGCAAGATTCGTTTGAAAAGAGCCTGTAAGATTCCACTGAAAAAGTAACTACAATATTCGTCTGCTCTTGAATAAAGGTCTTTCATTTGGCAGAAAATTAGTCTTTAAGTAGTCAAACATGGCTAATTAATGAGAATTTAGATCAGATTTATATGGTACTATCAAATGCAACTTTCTATAATATAGATATTGTTCTACATTACATGATACCAATTTTTGCATCATATGAATCACTTCCAGACAACAAGAACCAATACCCCAATAATCAAGAAATAAATGCTTGTTCATCCAATAATCTCTGTATTAGGATTATCGCAAGTTTCATAAACCTACTTACTAGGTGTTGGAAATATGGGTTTTACTAAACTTTGGACGCATTTAAATTTATATATATGTGTTATATATAACTAACTTTTAGTAGGTTTATGTTCTCCTATATGAGATATTCGAAATGATATATAATGCGTCCAAAATAGAGTATGTGTGAAAGAGATATCGATACTCAAAGTTGAGTAAATGGATGAAATTAGCAAAACCAAATGAAGTAAACAGTTATATATAACACATATATATAAATTTAACAAAATAGAGTATGTGTGAAAGAGATATCGATACTCAAAGTCAATCACAATACTTTAACAAAATAAGTTAATACTAAAAATAACAATTATTTAATGTTACATAAACAACCTAACGTGGCCCTATTTGACAATGTTCATAAATGGACTCCGCCATATGTATGCGGAAATCTTTGGCAACAACCTCGGTCTCGTCAGGGTGTACCCATACCTCATTGTTATTTATCAACATTTGGGCATTACGGCATACCCAGACACCGCAATCTGCAGTTATCCCGGCCTGCTGGGGTGCATTCTTGGCGAACTTATAGCGAAAGACACCTGTCATTTCGCGACGTCTACCATCCCTGACCCGGCAAAAGAAGTCATATAGCACAGCTTTAAACTTTATCATTTGCTCTTCCAATTGTTGTCTGAAGAGATTGGCACTGTCGCTATCATATATGGTCAAGGTCATAGCGTCAAGTTCAAACACTCCAAGCAGCCAATGTTGGGGATTAATGCATATTGGGATGTACACCTGAAATATTACAATATTAGACAACTTAGTTAGCAACAAAACAAGTTAAATAAAATAAGAGTAAAACGATTTACATACCACATCGAGGAGAGCCCAAGAGGTCCCTTCCACGCCATTGCATGAATTAACCACGGAGGCGGGACCTAGATGCTCAATCAACAAGTAATGAAAGAACATACTGAACATCATGGTCCACCTCGTGTCTGTTCCACGATGTCTTTGTACAAGCGAGACCCAACAATCGATGTGCTATACATAAAAAATAGATGGTTAGACATGTAAAATAAATATATTTGATTATATGACTATAATTAAACTTCATACTAACCACATCCAGAAAGTCAGACTCCAAAGGGTCATCGGCCATCAATACATTGAAAAACGAGGGGGTGATTTCCAAGTTCAAGTGAGGGATGAAGATCAAGGGGGGGGGGGGGGGGGGCGACCAGTCCGGCACATCCTCAATATTTCTGATGCCGGTTAAGGCTCCGGTGAAGACACCTTTCCCTTTTTCTTTCCTCCCTTCTTTCCCCCCGCTTTCTTTGCTTGTTTTTTAGCGGCCGGTGGTGTCGTAGATCCTTGTTGGCCAAACGGGTGACGAAACCATTGTGAAATTTTATGCTGCCGCTTTTGAGGGAGCGGGGTCGCCTGTGGTGGTGGATCTACAACATCCATCGAGTCATCGTCAGGCTCCGAGAAGTGCTCCGAGAAGTGATCCTGGATAATAGGAGACCCCGTCTGAAAATTACGTTACTCAATGTTTTAAGTACAATTTAGGAAATGTTCACAATTAAACCAAAACTACCAAAATAACTTACATTATGCATTTCCGACCTGTAATAGTCATCGGCCGAACCGCCAAAGATGTTTGTGATTGCTGTGGTGGCGAACGACGGCATGTGCTGTGCCCCCGACATCCCGACCTGCGTGACATTGATCATTAAAATAGTTACAAAATTAGGATTATCGATATATAACTATAATGGTTACTCAGTGTCACTAACACTCTCCGGGATAGTAGAATATGATGTGGTGGCGAACGGCGGCGGCATCTGCGAGGTGTATGCCCCCGACATCCCAGCCTGCGTGACATTGATCATTAAAATAGTTACAAAATTAGGAACAAACATATAACTATAATGGTTACTCAGTGTCACTTACACTCTCCGGGATAGTAGAATATCATTAAAAACACATTGTTAACAATTTTTTTATAAAAACACACTCTTAGCAATTTTTTTATAAAAAAACACTCTTAACAATTTTTTTTATGAAAAAACACACTATAACAACATACACACTATAACAACATACACATTATAACATACAAATATCACATTCAAACATAAAACCATAAAACTATAACATTTTTTTATAAAAACACACTCTTAACAATTTTTTATAAAAAAACTGTTTTTATAAAAAATTGTTAAGGGTGTGTTTTTATAAAAAAATTGTTAAGAATGTGTTTTTATAAAAAAAACACATTTTTAACAATTTTTTTATAATAACACACTCTTAACAATTTTTTTATAAAAAAACTCTTAACAATGTTTTTTATAAAAAAACACACTATAACAACATACACATTATAACATACAAATATCACATTCAAACATAAAACCATAAAACTATAACATTTTTTATAAAAACACACTCTTAACAATTTTTTATAAAAAAACTGTTTTTATAAAAAATTGTTAACGGTGTGTTTTTATAAAAAAATTGTTAAGAGTGTGTTTTTATAAAAAAAACACATTTTAAACAATTTTTTTATAAAAAAACACACTATAACAACATACACATTATAACATACAAATATCACATTCAAACATAAAACCATACATATCATGTTAAACATAGAACATATTCAAACATAAGTTATAAACACTATCACAACCTACAAATCATATATCTTAACTTAAAATAACATACAAAAAATAACAAAAAACATAAGGAAAACATACCACAGAGGTAATACGAGACATCTTCACAAAACCCGAACGCGTATTCCACACGACAAAATTGAAAGAGTGGGAGAAATTGAGAGAGTTTGATTAAAATTTGAGAGAGTGATTAAAAAAATGAGAGTGGCCGTTTTTGGTCCCCCCCCCCTTTATATAGTGCGGTCGAAGAAAAGAAAACATTAGGGTTTGGTTTGTCAAACAGATTTTAGGGTTAACCCTGTGCCGACACGTGGCACATTTGCCCGCGATCGCGGGGGGTCAAAGAAAGTCAAACGCGGGCAGGGACCAAAACTGCACACGCGGGCATTCTTGAGGGGGGAAAGCTGGACCGCGGGCATTCTTGAGGGACCAACGTGGGCAAAGTGGGCAAACTTTGGTGACGTGTAGCCCGCGATCGCGGGGGTCAAGGAGAGTCAAACGCGGGCAGGGACCAAAACCGCCCACGCGGGCATTCTTGAGGGGGAAAAGCTGGATCGCGGGCATTCTTGAGGGACCAACGCGGGCAAAGTGGGCAAACTTTGGTGACACGTGGCCTGGGGCCCGCGATCGAGGGCTTCATCGCGGATTTTTGGGGTATTTTTGCAAAGTGGGAGAGATTTGTGGTATTTTGGTAACACATTGTTTGACTTAGAGTATTTTAATTAATTTCCCTAATTTTTTGCAGTTAATTCATATGTTAGTTATCCCTCCATTTATTTATGGGATGATTTTAATTTCAGCAAGTGTTTTTTGATCAAAATAATACATCTTTTTATTTTGGTTTCTAAATAGTTTTGCCTTATCGATCATTCATTCTTTTGTAGGTGTTCATGAATGGCAGGTTCAATTGACAATTCTGGTGTCAAGTGTCATTGGTGAAACATGTCAGGAAACAGTTTATGAAACAATCCAAAGTGACAATGCTATGAACATCAACTTCTTCTAATGAGTAAAGCCATGCGTACCACCTTTGGGTACCACGGCGGGTTCACCATCGGGTTGGGGGCAGGTAGGGCGGGTTCACATCGGGTTCATGGACGCGGGTAAGGGTGGGTTCGGGAACCCGGCGTAATTTTTAAAAAAAAAATATAACCGTTTACCAACGGCTCTTTTTTTTTCAAATTATACACACTATATATATTAATCTCTACCATCTTCATTTTTTCACACCAAAAAATATCTCAAATTCAATACTTTCTTCCATTTCTTTCAAATTCAATACTTTCAATACTTTTTTCCATTATGAATTCAAACACCACACCTACATCCCGTCGTAACCGATCGAGGAGTTCGGATACACCGCAACAAGACCCGGACCTTGGCTTCCAAGCATTTGCTCAACAAGGTTATATTCCGCAACCGGCCCCGAACGTTGGTTTCCAACGATTTCAGCAACACCCTTATATTCCTCATCAATTTACATATCATGGTTTGCTCCAACAAGGTTTTACTCCCGCTAATCACCAACTTCCTCAACCCGCGACTTTCAACACCGGAATCGATCTCGAAGAGGAGTTTGTTCCTGAAACCCAAGAACCGCAAACACCACAATCGATCTCGACACAACAATCAAACCCGGAACGACAACCAAACCCGACACCAACGCAAAAAGGAAAAAAGAATTTTTTTTTGAAAATAGAGCCACCCGACAGATGTGGAGTAAATAGGAGGAAGTGGCGTTAGTGTCGACGTGGGTTCCAACGATGTCGACAAATACATCCCGGGCTTCAAAACGTACCAAAACTTCCGATGATGACGATGAAGATGTTTGGGTCGACGAGATAGAGCAACTTCAACGACCCATCGGGAGAAACAAGACAAAAAGGGCATCAACGAGTAATACGACCGGGTCGAATCCGGACGAAAGCGTTACTCAGTTGTTGAGTGAAATAAGCTCGCTCAACCATCGGGCTGACAATACAATGGATTACAAAATGAAAAAACTTGAACTCGAAGAAAAACAGTTGCAACTCGAGTTAAAAAAACGATTTGATAAAGACTTCGAGTTTTTCATAGCCCCGCATGATCACCTTACGAGAGATATTTTGAGGGCTACTTTGGCGAAGAAAGAGAGAATTAGAAAATTACATAATTTTTAATATTAGTTTTTAGTGTTTTGTATTTTGTAATTTTTAAATTTTTAATGAATGTTATGAATTTTTATTTTTATTATTTATCCTATTTTTATTATTTATCCTATTTTTATTTATTAAAAAATATATGAATATTTTTATTTTGTTAAATAATTAAATGTATAAATAAAAGAATTAAAAAAGTTGATGTGGCGCTGAGGTGGCATCAGGGTTCAGTGGGTTCGTGGGTTGACGATACTCCACTTTAGGGTAAGGAGGGTAGAAAAGAGAAAAGCCGATGTGGCGCTGAGGTGACATCAGGGTTCAGTGGGTTCGTAGGTTCGCGGTACTCATGGTCTAATGACTATTTACTAGAAATTCATTCATACCCCATCGGTCATCACATAAAAGCGATTTAAGCAGACACATGTAACATACAAGTTCACCATAACACTTGTCAGATGCAATTATAAACGTACCATACATGAATATCCTTGCTACCATCGTCATCACTCCCGATTCTAGTGACTCTATCGACCTCAAAATATCCTATCTTAAAGTGCTTAATCGTACATTCACACTTTCATCCACTTAGCAAAACGCTAGTTTGAATCCGAAATCAACACCTAAATATCTCAAACTTATACTCTAATACCAACTTGTAACACCCTCAAATTTGAAAAGAGCAACTAATTTAAAATTTTCAATAACACATCGAATAAATGATAAAATCCATTTCTACAAATCAAAATACTTGAACATACCTGAAATTAAATTCTAAATTTAACCTCAACAGTTATTAATTCAAGTCTTCTACAAAGACTAATTAAAGGTCGGGTGTTACTAAACTCATACAAATTGCTATTCCTAAAGTGCGAAAGGCTTCACCTAATAGTTACACTCTTCTCGTGCATCTAGGGATGGAAACGGGGCGGGTATTAGGCGGGTAATGCATCCCCCGTCCCCGACCCCGACCCCCGTCCCCGACCCCGCCCCGACTAATCCCCGACGGGTACGGGGAACCCGTTGGGTACCCGTTTACGAAAAAAAATAATTAAATTATTTTTAAAGAAAATGAAATTAGCGAGTTTTTAATTTTTAAAACAAATAAATAAACCTCAAGTTTCAAAAACATATAATGATATAATCAACCATGTGTAATCATAGTTCATGACAAATTTTAAAGTATAAAATTATCAAGCAACGAATAAAAAACTAATTAAATTATATATAAAAATATATATCGGGTATTATTAGGGGCGGGTAGTACCATCCCCGACCCCGAACCCGCTTCGGGTATGAAAAATAATACCCGTCCCCGCCCCGTTACCCGATTAGCCGGGGAATCCCCGCCCCATTAGGGGCGGGTACCCGTGGGTACCCGACCCGACGGGTAAAATTTCCATCACTACGTGCATCTAGCTAGCACTCAAATCTTCACGGAATCGCTGGTAACATTCCCCGATGAGAACATGATACATATGCCAACAAATAAAAAGGTTAGGCTAACGCCTAGTGAGTTCACGAGTTTTTCATCTTAATTATATAAGTAGTCAAGGCCGACCCTGGTCACGTGCAGCCCGTGCGGCCGCACAGGGCATCAAAGACCAAGGGGGCATCAACTTGCTATCTATTACTAGTTTTGGGTTTAATAATTTGGGAAAACTGAGTTTTAACTATAAAAACAGACGTAATGATTGATATTGAATGCACATCGTGAAGCGGTGAATACCCAACATTTCAACAACTCAAGTCGATTTATATTTAGCATCTTAACGAACCAACACGAACAAACACGAACAAACACGAACAAACAAGTTTTCTTAATGAATGAATATAATCACAAAAAGTGTTGTTCGTTTAACATTTTAACGAACGAACGGACATTAACAAACACATTTTTTATAAATGAACAAGAATACCAAAAGATTCGTTTGTTACCGTTCGTGTTCGTTTAGTTAAGTTAAACAAACGAACAATAACACAATTTTTTTTTGCATATATACTATTTGTGTTTGTTTATTTGTTCAGTTAAGTTCAACGAATGAACACAAACATGCATCCGTCCGTATTCGTTCAGTTCGTTTTGCATATTGAAATTTGCAATGCACATGAGCACATAACTAGATCAGCACAACTGGAGCACATTGCACCACATTAACAAAATATTATGATATTGCCTTATCAGGCATTTGTTCTTTGAAATGCATAATAGCATAGATTATGAATTTTATAATTTATCATTGTTCTTTTGACTTTTGTTTACTTTGAGATTTGACAACCATATTAGATTTATAATTTAATCTTTAGATATGTACCTTTATGATTTTTTCACTCTTTGCTTAATATGACATTAATTTCAATGTAATTTACTATTTTAAGTTAAAACTAATTATATTTTCCTTATCTTTTACTTTTAAGTTCCATATATTAAATTAATGTTCTATTATGTTAATTTTAATTTGAAAAAAGGAAAATCTGCACAAAGCGTGACTAGGTTCCAAACTCTTTAAAAAAATTCGCATGTTTTATCGTTTCATTTGCTTAAAAATAGATATAGGGGCATATTTTTCACATTTTCGCACATGGCATCAAAAACCCTAGGACCGGCCTTGTAAATAGTTAAACTGAGCATGCAATTTGTATCACAATTTCTAATATGATATACATTAAATGTGAAATCGATCCATTTTCCAAGACACCCAATTTTTGTGATGACCAATATAAAACATTCCTTCAAAATATAAACCCAAACTCAAAACTCACCCAAAACATGAATAATGATTAAATTCCCAAATAATGAAAACGGTGGATAAAACTTTATTATCCAAAATATCTGAAAACATGGATAAGATATGATACTCAAACCAAAAATCATGGATAGAAATCCGTGCACAAAACGTCACCGAAAATATGGATAGTACTTGATACCTAAAACAACCAATATAAAAAATAAACAATATCGAAAGTGTCAAATCGTGGATAGTCTTTGTTTCCAAAGAATATACACAAAATCCACCATTCGGTGACGGGGGAGATCCGATTCCATTGATCATGACGGAACACAAAAGTAGGTTACATATCTATGTTATATGAGCGTCACTTAAGGAGTACACATTCGTTAACATCAACCTCTCTGGATCTATAGTTAACGAATCAATAAGCTCAACACCTCTATGTCTATTACTTGGATAGTTATCAAGTTCAACCCCTCTGGGCCTGTACCTTGGAATTCTCAAAACATCCTAGTTAAGCTCCTTCACAAGAAATTAGAATTATTGGTCAATGGACGATGTCTGACTCAAAGAGCCCACACCTTACCCCCATAAGACCCCATGTCTATTTCAAGTTACATTACGGGGATATTTCTCCCACTTAAACTGACTCATATGCCTATGGATCCATTGCATTACAGTCTAAAACATTACATGACTCCAAATGAATGATTAACACACTCAAAACATGTAATTCTCAAATAAGATGCAATAAATGGAAATCATAACCAAAGCTCTACATTGATCTATTAAAACCGGACAAATGTCCCCAAGACCCAACAGAGTCAAAACCGAGCCATAAGCTCAACAAATCAATTGGCCATTTGTTATAGGTCATAAAATGCAATAAAACGTAAACAACTCACGTTTATGCAAACACATGCTCCAAGACATAAATAACCCAAAACACAATTTTAGATTGGGATAACCCATTCTTCTAAAGGGAGTTACACCATTTACACTTTCAAAATGCCCCGTAACACAATTTATGTATTTCTCCAAAACACACGCTAAAAGTGCAACTTTACCAAATGACCTCCATTTATAAGGTAAATCGTCAAAACACACACATTTATAACTTGTTTATCAAAGTACCAAAAAATCCCAATTATGGGTGTTTCACAAGATTTATAAAATCTATCACCTCAAATAAGAAAAACTCATCAAATATTCCAACATTTGATAATAATCATGTAAAACACACAAACACTTCAAAATGGACATTTTTGACATGTACAAAGTTTTCACAAAGAAACTTGAACTCACTTTGCTAAATTTAGGTTTTTACTCCAATCTTGAGTCTCCTTTGATGAAGACTTGAAATCTCCAAGCAATCTCCCTAAATCATAGTTCCAATACTTCCACAAGGTTTCCTTCACTACACAAGTCGCCAAAATCACACTAGAGTTTGAGAATGTGTGGAGAAAGGGGTGAAAACACTAAACCCTAGTTTAACAATGTGAGGGGTGAGAAGCTTACCACCAAAAAAATACTCTTGGATCTTCTAATAAACTTCACTACTCTTAGTCTATCCTTGAAGAACTCCCAAAACGAAATCATAGCAAAAGTAATTGTCACAATCGGAGCTACGATGAGAGAGATACGACCAAATGAAGAAAACCCTAGAAAATATGATTTTAAGGCACTCCACCCGCTCGCGACTATGCCACACGACTTTGCCCATGGACTTGTCCCATGGCAATGTCGCCCCAGGGGTAAAGAGTGATGTTTCCTCTCTGCGACTATGCCCTGACGACAATGACACTGTCATAGTCGCCTTGTATTGTGGCCCAACACGTACCGGACTTCGAAAACCCACTTTTCTCACCCGAAACACACTCGATTCTCTTAGGGACTAAAAGAAATAAGTTTCCTAACGTAAAAACACAACTTAGAGGCCACAAAAACACACGAGGTGACTTTTACTCACCGAAAATTACGGGTGTTACATCGAACCTTACTTTGGCCAAACTTATTCCAGCATACACCATTATGATACTTACTGTGATACCCCAAGAATTTCTAAATAGTAAAACACAAACCCATTGTGTTACCCACTATACACATTGTGATAAGGACCAATCTGTCCATGTTCCCAGGTGGCACGTGCCACCGTAATATTTCTTCGGCGAAGAGTAAAAACAACTAGTTTCGTGAAATGTGCAACCGTATTGTTTTGGGAGGTGCTATCGTAATATTTTGGAAGTGCAACCGTACATCGTAATCAACCAAAAAACCAAAAAAACTCTTGAAATAACAAAAAACCAAAAAACTCTTGAAATCAACCAAAATACTGAAAAAGTCTCTCAAAATCGATAAACTTAAAAATCTCTGAAATCATACAAAAAAATTTAAAAATCCCCCGGAACGCCGTAATTTGGCTAAAAAGACCTCGGATGACATTGAACGTTGATAAAAAGATGAACACATTTTAATAAAAACCGTATGAAAAAATATGGTGCCACCGTATAAAGTTTATGGGTCGGTCCCTAGTTGTGATCACCTTTCAAATCGCAAAACTAAAAGATTGTAACTGTAAATATAATTTTTTGGCCTACTGTTGTAGCCTACTGGTCGGTATCCAGGGGGTAAGTGGTGGAAGTCCTTACTATCCGGGTTCGAATCCAGGGATGAGCACGCGACGGATATCAAGGGTTGTGTGCCGAATCGTGGCCGGATCGTGGGCCGAATCGTGGCCGGGTTGAAGGAGGATTAGTCTGGACATAGTTCAAGATACCCCGAAATGCAATTACCTTTCAAAAAAATAAAAATTGGCAGGTCTCACCCACTATGATACAAGTATGTGAGTGGGGTGAACGTGTTGTTGGATGGTGTGGGCGTTATGGTAGCATTTGGTACGCAGACAGAACTGGACAGGACAGAACTGGACAGGACAGGACGGGACTGGACAAGAGGGTGGGACAGGACAGGACGGGACAAAACAAATGTCTGTCTTGTGTTTGGTACGACTAGGACTAGATAGGACAGGATTAGACAATTTTCCCTAAAACTTGTTTGATGATTTTATATATCATATAATAGTTATAAATGACACAAATAAAGTATATATATTTAAATAATTTAATTTAAAAGTATTTTTAATTTTTTTTACACAATTTTCAAACACATAAACGATAGTACAAAAGGTAGAGGTGGCTGATGGTGGTTTGCGGTGGTGGTGGCAGCAATGGGTGGTGGTGATCAGTGTAGGTGGCCGACGGTGGAGGAAGTTGTTGTGGTGGAGGAAGAGGTGGAAGTGATCAACCATGGTTGGTGGTGGCTATCGGTGGTCGCCGATGGGGTCGATCTGATTCTTAGTTAATTCTTTTATCTTTATGTTCCCACTGATACCTAATCGATAACGAACCAGAATGGATTTTTTAGGCCCGACTGAACTCGTTGGCTCCGCGCTCTATTCGGTCGGAACCCGGTTCGTCGAGAACCTTCTCTCATAGATTCCCTTCACCCAAAAAGTGGATCCCGCTCTAATAGCTCCGAATAAATTAAATACGTGCATTAAGATACGAAGGCTAGGATTAGTCCGGATCTAGCCTTAGTGTAGTAAATACCATCAACAGGATGAACTCAACTCACTGCCATGCCATTGATTGACCAAGGCCTCCCCCTATGGTCTCCCCTAATATTCCTAAAGGAAAATGGATCAAATGGGCTCCTCCTCCTTTTGGTATTTTGAAGTTGAACATACAAAAAATCAAATCTTTTTTTTCTTTTTATGGTCTAGATTTTTTTAATCACCTTCAAATAACATTTGAAGGAGTAGGGAAGGCTAGTCTTGGAATTAGGATTATGGTGGGGTCATAAGAGATGGAAAAGAAAGAGTGAATTGATCCGAGCCAAGTAGTTCGGCTAAGCCGGAAAGAAAGAGTTAGATCCTCTTTGAGATGAAATGCGGCAATGTCCTAATCAAACCAGGCGCGAATTGGTCAACCGGAATATGGAATAGGAAACTCTTTCCTTTCATAGCTCCGGGGGTTCATTTCATTCATTATGAACTCAAAAGTGAAGGTCTTAAAAACTTCATAGAATTCATGATCGGGTAAGGTGATACCATTTAAGGTGGTGGCTATCGGTGGCTGCCGATGGTGGTGGCGGCCATGGGTGGTGGCGATCGGTGTTAGTGTAGGTGGAGGTGGTCAACAATGGTAATGGTGGTGGTGGTGGATGAATGGTAGTGGAGATGGTGGAGAATTTTGTTATAGTGGAGGAGAAGGCAGTGGTGGCCGAGGGTGGTTGGCGGTGGCTATCGGTGGCCGTCGATGGTAGTGGTGGTGGTGATGGATGAATGGTAGTGGAGATGGTGGAAAAGGTTGTTATAGTGGAGAAATAGGTAGTGGTGGCCGAGGGTGGTTAGCGGTGGCTATCGGTGGTGGTGGTGGTGACCCATAAGGCTAATATCATATTAGTTATATATCAAATGAGGGTAGATCAATGATTCTTTTTGTTTTTGTCTCACTTTTGTCCCATGTTGTTCCACCTATTTTGGTGGAACAAGAAAATGCCCTTTTTTGTCTCATCCTATCCCACCCTGCTCATTCCTTGTTCCTGTCCCATGTCGCGCCAAACGTGGGATAGTGAACTTTTGTCCTGTCCCATGTCCTATCCCATGTCACGCCAAACGTGGGACAGTGAGTTATGTCCCGTCCTGTCCTGTGCTGTTCCATGTACCAAACGCAACCTAAAGGTGTAGGTACTAAAAAAAGGAGATTATATCAACAAATCAATTAAGTTGAGAACATTCTGATAACCGCGTCATTAATAGACAACTACTACAAATTAGTTTTAGATTTTAATTAATTAATTTCAGTTTTAATTTAGGCAAATTACTAATACACCATATATCCACCACTTAAATAAAAAAAATAATTTAAATAATTGATTGACTGAAATTGGACACGATTATCACAAATAAAATGAGTTCTCATTTGATTAAGCCTCTATATATTGTTGGTCTTGGGAAGTAATGACTTATACATGATGTGTTTGTAGAAGGGGGAGAATACAAACACAAAATATTTCACTTTTAGTTCTATATTTTGTATTAAAACAGAGAATTACAAATTTGTTGCAAAAGCTAGGAAGGTATGATCTGTGATCCTAAACAATTTGACTCGTGAAAATTTTGATAATATTGAAAGAGTAAGAGAAAAAGATACTATTTAGATATGAAGTACTAAGATAATCTTTCAGATGGTGACACCGATTTTGCCTAAGAAACTATCACCAATAAGTTCTTTTAAAATGGGTGAGTAATAAAGAATGATAAGGGTGACCTTTTATAGCCACCATTGCGTTAAATGTTATCTTTCAACTTTAACATGTGTCTTCATTTGATTTGTTGATCCATGCATGATTGTATTTTTCACTCCAACCTTTGTAGTTGATGTGGACACATGTTAACCCATATGTTCCTTTCATATGTAGAGGGAAAAGTAAAGAAAGTATGACACTAATAAAATAGTGTTTTAGAACTTACTTTGACTGACATGTTGGGCATGTTCCCATACTAGGATGAGAGTTTGGGAGAGTTGGTGAGACAAATCTTGTTGGACAAGTTTACACTCGAAAATCCGTCTTGATAGTAGTAGTATTTGTTAAACTACTACCTGACTGTATCTTGTATTGATCTTCTGTTGGCTAAGATAACAAATCAGTCCACTTTGGACAATCTTACTCTCACTTCAACTAGTCTTCGATTTTGTTGAAGACTTAGTTCTTGGATCAATACAGATAGTTACAATACAATTACAAAGTAAAGTCATATCTTTCTATTCCGAAATATAAGTTAAAGATCGAATTCCAACTATAGAACAATTATGAAATAAGTTTAGCTGTTTCTTTAATAACTTAGAATATTTTGCAAGTGAGATGAAGATTAAATATGAGAGATTAAGTTTTAGATATTTCAATAGCACTCATCATTCAGATAAGGTTTGATCAAATCCGAGATATAATCCTACTAAACATTTTTAGTTAGAAATCTGATGATGACTTAATATCCGAAGCCTTGAGCTATATGACTGTAACGCCCTAAAATCCGGGCCAATTTAAACCTCGAGTTACAACAGGTTATGACAACATAAACTTCAACTTATATAAATAGCAAAGGAATTAACCATCAAGAGTATATTTACATTACATGATACTTCAAATAACCTATCAATCTAATCATGTCATACTAATCAGATTAATTGAGTTATCTAAGCTATCCTTCAAAAATCTCCTCTTGGATAATTACCACTTCTGCTATTTCAAAGTCACTCGTCCCACAACCCTTTATCTGCCTGAGCCTGAACCTGGTAAGAAAACATCACATGAAACGATTAGGCTAATGCCTAGTGAGAACATTCGTTTCAATAATAACATTTGCAAAATCAATGTAAACAAGTTATAACAAACATGGTTACTCATTTTCTTACCGTACATAGAACTCTATTCCTTTACACAATTTTATCCACTCCCATGACTATGACTGACCACAATTCCATCAGCATATCATACCCCCAGAGCCACACTATGAATCTTCTCAGATTCTAGATCAATGCTCTCCACTAATAAATCGCGATTACACACGCCCATTTATCAGCATTTCATACCCCAGAGCCACACTATGAATCTTCTCAGATTCTAGATCAATGCTCTCCACCAATAAATCGCGATTACACACCGCCATTTATTGGTAAGGAAGCGGAGATTACAAGTACTTATGTCAACCTCACTCTCTTCCTTAGAAATCAGGAATAACGATTAAACGAGTAATACCACACGCCTATTCCTTGAATTCCCACACACACTGGAATAACGATTAAACGAGAAATACCACACGCCTATTCCATGTGATTGCCAAACTTTAGTGCCTATGGACCCATTACACTTTACTAATGTATATGCATAACAGCATAATCCAGCTCACATCATATTCTCAAATCTAAGAATACTAGATAACCTATCGTATCTTCATCCTCAAATGTCCCCCCCCTTCGGCGACTTAGCACGGGGGTTCCGCTACCCGGTTAGCGGATGGGGTCAAGGGGCAACGCCCTTGCGGGGTTTGGGGCAGCGCCCCGAGAAACTTTTTAGAAACTTAATCATACAAAACATCTAGAATCTGCTTACCAAAATATGTAAACTGACTCTTTTTATCCAACTCCCGGTATTCCCAACTCCCGGTATCCCCATCTTCCGGTATCCCCCAACTCCCGGTAGTCAACAATACCGAAACTTCACCGGAACTCATAAGTACCGGGACTCTATTATACCGGGACTCTATTGTACCGGGACTCTATTGTACCGGGACTCTATTGTACCGGGACTCACCTGTATCGAGACTTTCAACTTCCGGTACTTTTGATCATATCGGGACCGTACCGGGACAAATCAGTACCGGGATATTTTAGTACCGGGACTACGTACAGTTCATTTATAACAAGTCCACAAATAGACTTAACTTGTGAAATTAGTTCAATCTATGTATTCCATTTAGTCCTCAATCAATTTATACAACTATATTAAGGTTAGTATAACTTAAAAACACTGATTTGTACAATGAATCGAATGAACTCACCTTATTTGCAAAAGCCCACTTTTCTGTACGAATTCGATTCCAATCTGTTGTTACTGATTTCTAGAAACCTAATCAACAAACAGATTTGTTTACAACCCATCATCCATAACAAATTATCTCAGAAATCAACACAAATCCTTACCAAACGATGAACAAATCCTTGCTTTCTTCCTCTGGTTCTCTAAACCGACTCACACAAGACAAAATGAGATATTCTTCTCATCTCTCATTCTATATCCTTACTTACAAATAGGAATTGACCAAACACACCCTCTAGTTCCATTATTTCCAAAATAACACCAAACATCAAACCCTTGTATTTTAACCCTATTGAATTATCAATTACAACATAATTCAAGGTTTTAAACCAAAATACAAGTAGATCCCAATTCTCATTAAATTACTATTTCTGAAAATTCAGGATGTTACAATGACTTTTCTTTGCTATGCAAGGTTTAGATGATAAACCAGTTGAGTTGTATCCGATGGATGTTGTTCATAGGATATGCTCATTACAATTTACAAGACAAGTGTTAAGAATTTATTTTTAAGTGTTTAATCGGATTATATTTGTATTATTTAAAAATTCAATGCTTGAGATGAATATATATATAGTGAAGTTAATGGGAAAACCCCTAAAAATGAAAAATGAAAAAAAAATGAAAAAAATGAAAAAAACCCTAATAGTCATTCATCTGTACTATATGAATGTGTGCATACTGTATTACTTGTATGCACATATGCATACTATACATATTAATGGTTATTAGCTAGGGTGTTTCTTAGTTCTAAGTTCTTTTGTTTTTCCCTCCGAACCGACCCTATATATAAGCATTCTTGAGAGGGAATAGAAAGACGAACGTGAAGAATTTCTAACATATAAGTAGATATAGCGGTGAGAATCGGTCTTTATTGGACAAATTAACACGTAAATTAACTTTGTTTCAAACGAACTAAGAAAGATGGATAGACGAGAGGTTTCTTGTCCACAGAATTGGTAGATTAGATTTATCGTCTTAATATTTGTTTGATTTATAAATTAGGTTTTGTATACAAATTAACAATTTGTAAAGGAATAAAGTTACACATTATGCTTGACGTGAGTTATAAAACTAAAGACACATAATAAAGCTCATCCGTTTTATTAGCTTTTAAGGTCTATATATATAAATGAAATATTAAGATAGTTGGATATGCAACATAAAATATAAATACATAACTTCTTGATGATTGAGCTTTTTAGAATTGTTTTCTATGTTTTAAGAGTATTTTTTACTCGTACTTTATGGTCTACAATAGCCAATGCCAACTATAATAACTCGACCTTCATATTAGACGATGGATGTTATGTGTAAAACAAGAGGGATTTAAATTGTCTAGAAATTTAGTTTGTACATCGTGCATCAATTGTCGTACTTGTAAAAACGACAACCATTTTCTTTCAAGAGGAAAACGTTCTTGCTTTGAATATAGTTCTTTGAGAAAATCAAATATAATACTTCTTAGGTGCGCTGGATTCTTTTTTGAACAATGCAATAACAAAAGATTTGGTGTACTAAAGACTCCATCGGATAATAGAACTTGGAAAAAACGTAGGAATATAAAATCACGACATCAACTTTTCATGATCTGATTTTATATTCAAGCTCTAACAAATTACATCTGCTTTTGTTGGTTAGTTAGCAACATTTCAATTATATCGCACTTTCATCTAACTTTTACAAATCAGTAGTAGACATGTCTTCAATTCTTGTCACAATGTCACATGCCTCGACTTCTATTTATTTTATTATGGATCTACACATTGTATTATTCTTAACAAAAAAATTTGTTATACATTTTCTGCTTAACAATTTAAATGATTGTTCGTAATGATTTGAACTCGCATATATTATTGTGGAAGTTCTACCCTTTATATACCCTAAGTTCAAGTGAGGCATATTGAGTTTGTTTGATTTAGTTTATTTATGACTTTTTGCCACCTCTATCATTCTTTTTAGTGTTTTACAATTATCTTTTATATAAACCAACATGCTTAATTATCTATTTAGGGGCTGTTTACTTTTGACTTAATCAACTTAATAGCTTGACTAGCTTATTCATATTGCTATATGTAGTTTGTTTACTTGCGGATTAATGATCAATCACTTGTCTTTTGTATGTGATCATCGAAAAACCCTGAAAAAATTAATTTATTTGAGATGCACATGTAAACTAACAGTACAGATTATACATATGGGTTCATGTATACATCTTCAACTGGATTTTTTTCATGGATATACATATAAACCTTCCTATTTATCTTTTCATGATATTTAGTTTTCATATTTAAACCTCTCACTTATTAAGTAATATACAAATATGCTTAAACCTACTATTTATATTTTATCTTAATCAAGTTTTTACTGCTTAAATAAGTTCAAACCTGGTAAAATAAGTAACTTTAAATTCTTTTATCCTGTCATTTAAATTTTTTTATAACAACAAAATAATGACATATGACAAAATCCATATTAAAAAAGTTAAAATTTTGTGAGATTTTAACATGTTTCTTCCTTCGTACCAAAATTAATGTCTATAATGAAAATGACATATAATTTTAAAAATATGTAATTATTATATTTTTAAATAATTTAATGACACTTTTATCATTTTTCTCCATCTTATAATTAAAGATAAAATAAAAATATAAACATAGGAGTATTACTTTTTTTTTCTTCAAATTTTCTTCAAATTTTCTTTTGGGTGTAAAATATGAAGGTTTAAGAGAGTGGTAGTTGGGGAGGGCAGTTTGCATGGAGGGAAGATACACTTGCATAACAATAAACAATTTTGCTCCTCTCCAACTAACATATTCTTTAGAATAATTGCAATTTGTGTGATTCCAACTAAATCCATCATTATTTACAACTATGCCATTATTATTTTATTTCATGTCAAAATCAAATATTAAATAAATTTAATGATAATAATAACTTTAACATAGTCAATTAAACGAGCTTAATGAGCCATTCAACTATTAATCAATATTTGTTTTTATCTTAATCATCAAGTAATGACTAAAAATTGTTGAGTTTGATAGTCACTTTATAACTGATGTCCGCATTCAAATATCTGCAGACATGTCTTAATAGGAAAAAGAATAATCTGTTATTCGTTTTGTCATATTATGTTGTTTGTTTGTGACTTCATATAAAAAATACATGATTTAAACCATAAGTTATGATGTTAAGACATGGCTTATTTCATTTATACCAGTTTATTATATTTATTGTATTCTTAATATTTTTTAATAGTTTCCGTAAGAAAATTAAACGAGTTAGTAACCTAAATAACCCTTTCACACAACCAACTTCAACTTTTAACCATTCATTTTACCTTTTTACCAAAATGACCAGAATTCCACAAGTCTGACACCGCAAGACAACTTTTACTTGCGGTGTCAGATTTTTTCTAACGCACTCTAAAAAGTATGATTTTACGTTTTAGCTTGCGGACCGCAAACCTGCAGTTTTATCTGATTTATTTAAATGTTGTTTTTTCGTCCTCGTGGTTTACGATCTTCGTTTGTGCAAGTTTGTGCCCCACAAGCTAAAATGTAAAATCATACTTTTTAGAGTGCGTCAGAGAAAGTCTGACACCGCAAGTAAAAGTTGTCTTGCGGTTTTAGACTTGCGGGATTCTGGTCATTTTGATAGAAAGATAAAATAAATGATTAAAAGTTGAAGTTGTTGTGTGAAAGGGTTACTTAGGTTAATAACTCAAATTGAACATGGCTAACGACACCCAAAATTCGGACCTACTTCTTGTCCTTAAAAGAGTAGTTTAATTTCATGTAACACATAAAACAAACATTAGTTTACAATTTAGCCTTGTTTGTTAGCAATTTAATAAGCTTAATGAGACTTACAACTTGTTTGATAATGACTTAATATAGAAAGTGGCTTATTCAATAAGCTTTTAGGGGGAGTTCTACGTAGAAAGTCAGGTTTCTTTTTTCCAAACTTGCCCTCCTAAAAGGCTATCTCAAACAAAAACCTTTTCAGTCTATCTAGACAGATAAATCCACACATACAACTCTATCCAAGCATGATTTAATGGAAAACCAACCAAACAACCTCTTACTTTAAAAATGCCTAATTTCTCCAAAAATCGCTTAATGGACAAACAAAAACAGGCCGTAAGTAATTTATGAAAAGTAAATTTATTGTCACATAAATTTTTTTACTTGATGACTTGAGTTTATTGTCATGTACATTTAAACATGAAAAAAAATCTTCCTTACATGTAATAACACTATCCATCATTAATTACTATTAAAGGGTTGTTTATCAAATGATTAGTCTTAAGTGCTTATCAGCTAGAATTACCACCCTCACTTATTTTATTTGATAACATTTACGGTCATTAAAATAGATTGTTGGTAAACATTTCTTATCCAGTAAGCATTATCTAGGTAAGAGTCTTTTCTTTCACTTACCGGATAAGATTTTTTATTTTTTGCTATGCCTCTAACCTGATAAGATTACTTTTTCATTACATAAGTAATACCCAATAACCGTTTTTGCAAACAACCAAAATCATTAGTTTCTGGTTTGTGAAAAGTGTGAGAAGTATTTTCAAATCGTTGATCACTTTTAATCAAATACTCTGTCATGAATTGCGGCTTAAAAGAGAATTGATCTGGTGCATCTCATCCTAATGTATCGTTTATTTCTCATCCAACGGTTGATAACCACTTCTCACAAATTTGACACTTCTAATCGGAACTCAACCATGTACCTAAATGATTTATCAATGTCATAAGAATATCTTCAAGAGTATATTAATTACATTTAATATGTTAAGGACTTGTATGTTTGTGAATAATTTTTTTAATAAAAATACTAAAAAATAATGTTCAAAGCAATTAATAAATAAATTAATTTAACAAAAATATTAATATTTAATATTTAAACAAACTATTAAATGAATTAAATTAAATAAAAATGTTAATGTTTTATCTTGCAATCTACATGGACATGTCATGTCATTTTACAAGGTCATTTTCGAATCTGGATGCTCTTAAGCAAGACATATTTGATTGTGATAATCGAGTAAAAGCTTAAGAAGTTATAATTGAGCTAAAGACATGCATAATTAGTCCCATTTGGGGCCCTATTTCATATTTATATTTGAAACACTCTTTAACGATGATAATTTAACGTGTGTATGTCTTTTTCTTGATAACAATTTTCCGAGGATGGTCAATTATTAGAGTGACTAGCTTTCCAAATATAACTTTATCTAGGGGTCACTATCAAGTTGATCTTGATAGATTATAATAAATGTTTAAATATGGTTATTCATTATGATGTAAAACATAATTATTTAATAATATTTTATCGTCGTTTTAAATAATACGTCTCATCTCCAAAAAAATCTTTAACATTTTCCAAATTAGCCTGGCCTTGTTTTAGAAATTATTCAAAATAGGGTTGAGTAGCAAAATTTTCAACTGCTCACCAACTAATTTGTCAAATATAATCTTAGAGATCGTTTACCTAATCACTTATCCGGGTAAGTGCTTACCGGTAAAATTCAACGCCATCACCTACTTTTCGGGTAAAATTTTAGTCCGCCAAAATGGCATCGTATGCTACAATTTAGCCGTGGTAAGAGTCATCGCACTCACTTACCGGATAAGACTTAAGATTTTTGGTTGTTGCCATATTCATTCGGTAAGCTAATATGACTTGATAAACACTTACCCGAATAAACGTTTTGTAAAAGATCAATTTACGTTCAAACAGATAAACTTACTTATAATCCGAATCCGGTATTATAAAATAATAAGTATTTTACAATAAGTTCAATATTTTACCGGATTAGTCCATGTACATGCAAGTTTAAAATTGGAAACTCAATTAAAAAAATATTATATATTTTTTGAAAGAAGGGGAAGAGAGAGAAGATTGTGGGTCCCATTTAAAACAAACTTCCTTTCCTTGCTCGCCTTTTTCTTCACTTCCATTCCCCTACTCCCAACCTACTTCTCCATCTCCTTCTTCATGGCGATTTCAAGTTTCCAAATCACCACTCTCTAAACCTCCCGCCACAGCCTCCGTTCTTCAGAGAATTGCTTCATTCTCTGCCAAACGGGTATAACTTGACGGGTGGCGGGTCGATATTTGGGGAAATGGATATGGACCGAGAAGGGGTGCATCAATTGTACCATGAAGGCGATGGGGTTTTGAAGTTCAGTGGTGATATTAATGGAATCGTTGGAAAAGGAAGAGATGGTAAAGACACTAAACATTTTGCCGCCGAAAAGCATCGGAGGCAACAATTGAATGACAAATATGATGCCTTAAAGAAGTTGGTCCCTAATCCCACCAAGGTATATATATATATATATATACATACACAGGGGTACATATAATATAATACCCTTTAATTATTTCTATTAACTGGTTCGAGATATTAAGCAGTAATTAATGAGAATTATAGCAGAATAAACTGTTTGGTTTTCTATAATATAATGAGTTCAAATTTTCATTCAGTTTAAACCGGGAGAAATACAAATTCATTCCGAATTTCATTCTCAGTCATTTTCATTTACCTGTCTGAACCAAACAATCCCTAATTAATCACAAAAAATACAACAAAATGATCTTAAACGAAATCTAATTATTATGAATTTGTTTTGATGATGAACAAAAGCCGGATCGAGCATCGGTGGTGGGAGATGCAATCAAATACATAAACGAGCTGAAACG
The DNA here is from genome assembly GCA_033807775.1 of Saussurea involucrata. NCBI lineage: Eukaryota > Viridiplantae > Streptophyta > Magnoliopsida > Asterales > Asteraceae > Saussurea > Saussurea involucrata. Next base: position 32,289,415 of record CM066325.1, on the reverse strand, counting down.
AGAGGTGGCGGAACTCACGATTCTCGTGGAACGAAAGAGATGCAATCGAGGAATGATGAAGAAGCACAAAACGGAAGACGATTCAACGTTAGACGTCGAAAGCATCAGCACGAGGCCAAATGGCGCCGGTGATCACGATCAACAAGTGGCGTATAACGGAAACTCGACCTCCACATTACGGAGCTCGTGGCTTCAGAGAAAATCGAAGAACACGGAAGTTGATGTGCGAATCATTGACGACGAAGTTACCATTAAATTAGTCCAACAAAAGAGAATCAATTGTTGTTGTTTGTTTCCAAAGTTCTTGATGAACTTCAATTGGATCTTCATCATGTTGGTGGTGGCCTCATTGGTGATTTCTACAGTTACCTGTTCAATACCAAGGTACAAGTGTTTAAAGCACACCTATGCATTAATGGGTTGTACATAATGATGATCTTGAATGTTATATGTTTGCAGATTAATTTGTGAAGGGTCATCTGTTTATGCAAGTGCTATTGCAAATAAGCTAATTGAGGTGGTGGACAGACATTATGCAAGTATCCCAGCAGCAACTGGGTATTAGGCAGGGAAATCCACAAGGTACAACTTACTATGCATAACGTACAAGTATTTATGCATTATGTATGTTAGAGTATTAAATGTCAATATGTATAGTTCAGGGTCTTTTCTGTAATTAGCTGTAATTTCTCTTTGTATAAATAGGCTCTTAGGGTTCCTTGTCTAGGTTAGACACTTTACTTGTATTACTCTCTCAATATATGACAACGGCTGAATCTGCCACCATCTCGTGTGTCTCTCAATCCCTATCCAATTCTAACATGGTATCAGAGCTCTAGGTAAGCATTCCTCACTATTCAGATCTGTCTTTTTACCTTCTTATTTTTCTGCATTCGATTTTGTCTCGAAACCTGTTTTCGGCTGTATCTTGGTCAAAACCTCAAGCTTTAAAAGTGCCCAGAATAGTGTTACGAACCTACCCACCAATTTTCAGCAAAAACCGACCTGTTTTCAAAACTCAACTCAAGAACATCGAATCTTCATAAGTCTCGCAACTCACACACTCATAAATATCGCAACTCACTCACTCATAAGTATCGCAACCCTCACACACATAAGTCTCGCAACACTCTATTGCGACACTTACCCACTATCGCAACCTTTACTTGCGATACTTACCCACTATCGCAACCTTTACTTGCGACACTTGCCCACTATCGCAACCTTTACTTGCGATACTTACCCACTATCGCAACCTTTACTGCGACACTTGTCCTCTATCGCAATCTTTACTGCGACAAAGCCTCTCTATCGCAACCTTCGTTTGCGACAAAGCCTCTCTATCGCAACCTTCACTTGCGACAAATTCTCTCTATCGCAATCTACTATTGCGATACTTGTCACTTGCGATACCTTTCTAAAACCCTTAATTTTCAATCCTGTCAGTTCAAATGGCTCTCAATTCCAGTCACTCCAACCCTATCTCAGTTGTTCTCAATGGGAACAACTACGTCCTGTGGCATCACCATATGTCCATTCTCCTTAAGTCTCATGGTCTCTATACCTACGTCACCGGGATATCTACCCTTCCTGTTCAGAAGGATAAGGAAAGTGAAGTTGACTTTGCAAAACGCATGAATGATTGGGACATTGCCAATGCTCGCATCCTTGGCTTTATAAACGCTTCCACCACTACTGAAATTAACCAACAGTTCCTCGGTTATACCACAACAAAAGGACTATGGGATTTCCTTGCAAACAGGTACACCTCTACAGGATTATCTCATCAATATCAGTTGTGGACCACCTTCCAGAACAAAAGGCAACTGCCTGATCAATCTGTCAACTCCTACATCTCTGAGATGCAATCTCTTAGAGATCATCTGAACTTGGGCGCACCTCAAGTGTTTGATGAAACTGCTCAGAAATTTACAACCTACTTCAATCAATTGCACCTGACTACTATTCTCATGGGTCTCACTGACCGCTTTGAGAATGTTCGAGCCTCACTTCTGCATCGACATCCTCTGCCTACTCTTGAACAAGCCATCACTGAACTGCTAAGCGAAGAAACTCGTCTTCAGCAGCGATTTCCTCTACCATCAGACACTGTGCTCTTCACTCCCAGTTCAGGGAAATCAAAAGGAAAATGGGGTAACCATGATCAGTCCAGATCTGCAAGCAAAGGGAATAACAGTGAATGTACCTTTTGTCACTCCACTTCCCATCTTCTCCTCAATTGTCCAATTCGAAAATGTCGCTGGTGTGGAATTACACAACCACGTCACTATGCCTCTGACTGTTCAAAATGTCCATACCCGAAGAACCCCAGTAATCAAAAACAACAGTTCAAGTCTCAACCCATAGCTGGCTCCATCACTCAGGAATACCCATCACCAGCACCTACGGCACAGCACAACAACCAATCAACAGCTGATCTTATGGAACTCATGCGTCGAAATCAAGAGCTCATGGAGCAACTTATGACAGGTTCTATGGGTATGAATTCTCAATGCAATGCAACTACACCAGGTAACCCTTGGCTTTTTGACTCTAGATGTTGTAATCACATGACACCCAAGGCAGAAGGTTTTATCTCTAAACAACCTTCCAGCCTGTTTTCGTCTGTCTGCACTGCTGATAACACTCGCTTACCGGTTTCCTTCAGTGGAACTGTTTCTACCCCTGATATTCAATTACCTGATGTGATGCATATACCCAACTTATCTCTGAGTCTGATTTCAATCACTCAGCTTATGGAAGCCGATCTAATAGTCTTATTTCACTCTACTGGTTGTGTTGTGCAGGATCCAAAGACCAAGCAGATCCTTGGAGTAGGCCGTAAAGTTGGTCGGATGGTTGAAGTGGTCTATCTCCGTCTTCCCTTACCTTTATCCAATTTTGCTGCTTCAGTTTCCAGTACCCCGTCTTTTGAGCTATGGCATGCGCGCTTAGGCCATTTATCTTTAGTTAGGATGAAAGTATTAGCTAGTTCAGGACTTTTAGGAAACATTTCATCTGAACATGTTTCTTGTCTATCTTGTCAACTTGGAAAACATCATGCTTTACCTTTTCAAACTAATGATTTTAAATCTGCTTCTGCCTTTGATCTTATTCATTCTGATGTATGGGGACCAGCACCACACCCCTCTATGGGAGGTGCTCGATATTTTGTAATCTTTATTGATGATCACACACGTTTTACATGGATTTATCTCATGAAAAATCGCTCATAATTACCCAAACTTTATATCACTTTTGCTCGCATGATTCTCACCCAATTTTCAAAACCCATAAAGATTCTTCGAGCCGATAATGCCATGGAATATAAAGAATCATCTCTTCTTTCATTTCTTCAATCTCAGGGCACTCTTTCTCAGTACTCTTGTCCCGGCACCTCTCCACAAAATGGTCGTGCTGAACGCAAATACCGTCACATCCTTGACACTGTCCGTACTCTATTAATTTCAGCCAAGTGTCCAGAACGCTTTTGGGGTGAAGCAGCCTTCACGGCTGTCTACACCATCAACCGACACCCTACCCCAATTCTCAATCAAAAGTCTCCGTATGAAGTCCTCTATGGAGTCTCACCTCCCTATGAACTACTCAAAGTATGGGGTTGTGCTTGCTTCGTTCAGCTACAACCTCATGAACACACCAAACTTGAACCTCGTTCTCGTCTGTGCTGCTTCCTTGGCTATGGCATTGAACATAAATGATATCGTTGTTGGGACCCAATCTCTAAGAGACTTCGTATATCCCGTCATGTCACCTTCTGGGAACATCTTCCCTTCTCCACGGTGTCCAAATTTCAGGACCCTATCACTCCTTCCACTTCCTTCTTCTCTGACACATCTATCTCTTTAGATTCTATCCAATCAGATCCTCTACTCTCCTCACCATCTGATCCACCAATTTCCGCATCACCTGAACCCTCTCCTATCCCGTCTGAGCCTTCACCTGAGCCTCCCGCATCTCCTGAGCCTTCGTCTGCGCCCTCTATGCTAGCTGACCATGATCAATCATCTGCACCAACTCCCCGGACTACTTCCGAGTCTCCTGCCGAGTCTATGGATCCTACCTCCTCCCAACCATCAGATGAGGTAAGACGCCCCAATCGGGTAAGACAAGTTCCCACTCACCTCCGTGATTATCATTGTTATGCTACTTTGCTGTCTACTCATGAACCCACCTTCTATAAGGAAGCCGCTTCTAACCCTGTTTGGCAGCAAGCTATGACAGAGGAACTTCAGGCTCTCGACAGAGCAAAGACATGGGAGTTTGTTCCTCTCCCATCAGGCAAGTCACCCATTGGTTGCAAATGGGTCTTCAAAATCAAAACCAAGTCTGATGGATCCATCGATCGTTACAAAGCTCGCCTTGTGGCAAAAGGCTTCAATCAAGAATATGGCATTGACTACGAAGAAACGTTTGCCCCTGTGGCTCGGGTCACCTCGGTTCGTAGTCTTCTAGCCATCGCTGCCACCAAGAACTGGCCACTCCATCAGATGGATGTCAAAAATGCCTTTCTGAATGGCGATCTCGAAGAGGAAGTCTACATGAGACTCCCTCCTGGTGTGACCTCTCGTCAGGGGAATGTCTGTCGCCTTCGCAAAGCCCTCTATGGCCTCAAACAAGCTCCTCGTGCTTGGTTTGAAAAATTCAGCAATACTGTTCTATCTTTGGGTTTCTCTCCGAGTAATTATGATTCTGTTTTGTTTACTCGGACTACTTCTACAGATACTATCTTACTTCTGCTGTACGTTGACGATATGATAATTACAGGCAGTGATTCTACAGGCATCATTCATCTCAAAAAGTCTCTCAGCTCCTGTTTTGAGATGAAAGATTTCGGCAAGCTCCATTACTTTCTTGGACTTGAAGTTTTGTCAGACTCTTCAGGCATCTATCTCTGTCAAGCCAAATACATATCAGATCTGTTATCCAGGGCTGCAATCACAGACAACAAAGTTGCCTCTACACCAATCGAGCAAAATCTGCATCTTGCTCCGAATGCCAGAACCCCGCTGAAAGACCCCACACAGTACCGTCAACTAGTTGGCTCTCTAGTTTATCTGACTGTTACTAGACCAGATCTTGCCTATGCAGTTCATATAGTTAGCCAATTCATGGCCGCCCCGTGCTCCGACCACTATGCCGCTGTTCTTCGTATACTTCGGTACCTCAAAGGAACAATGTTCCACGGTTTTCATTTCTCTTCTAAGTCATCTTTACAGCTTCGGGCCTTCTCAGATGCTGACTGGGATGGTGACATAACCGACCGTCGCTCCACCACCGGCTATTGTTTCTTCCTTGGGGACTCTCTTATCTCCTGGCGCAGCAAGAAACAATCTCTGACAGCTCGTTCCAGCACTAAGGCGGAGTATCGAGCTTTAGCCGACACCACTCAAGAACTCGTTTGGCTACGTTGGCTACTCTCTGATATGGGTGCTCATCAATTCTCACCAACACCTTTGTGGTGTGACAACACTAGTGCTATCCAGATTGCTCACAACGATGTCTTTCATGAGCGTACAAAACACATAGAGATTGACTGCCACTTCACTCGTCAACATGTTCTTCGCAAGACTGTTAAACTTTATCCAATCTCAACAATTGATCAGACTGCCGATATCTTCACCAAAGCTCATCTTCCAGGGCGTTTCCGGGCTCTCGTTTCCAAACTCAACTTGTCTCATTCTTCCCCTACTTGAGTTTGAGGGGGGATGTTAGAGTATTAAATGTCAATATGTATAGTTCAGGGTCTTTTCTGTAATTAGCTGTAACTTCTCTTTGTATAAATAGGCTCTTAGGGTTCCTTGTCTAGGTTAGACACTTTACTTGTATTACTCTCTCAATATATGAAAACGGCTGAATCTGCCACCATCTCGTCTGTCTCTCAATCCCTATCCAATTCTAACAATGTACAAGGTTCTTGCTTTTTTATTTTCTTTTTCTTGAAAGTGACTGAGTTCAGTAAGGTACAAGTAACTATAAGTAATGTACAACTCACTCAGAAGGTGTCGTATGCTTGCTCCCCCCAAATCTGCAATTGCTTTTTGTTTGACCGCAATCTGCAAGGATCCCTTTTTAACTGTTAGGTTTATAGTATTTTTGGTAGGGATGAGATCGGGACCGGACCGGTACCGAACCGGTTAGTACCGAATTTTTTTGAGACTAAAAAGTGGTACCGAAAACCGAACCGTATATACCGGTTCGGTTTCGGTTTCGGGACGGGAAAATCGGTACTAGTACCACTTAGGACCGAAAATATGAAAATGTATCGAATGTGTATCAAAACCAATAGCAAACCAAAACATCTTCGTAATATTTCAAATGTGTTTCAAAGCAATTCCCGAATCCCAAATTTGTCGATTTTTTGATGTGTTTGTAAGGGTACCGATTTTTTGATGGTTATGTATGCGGGGTCGATTTTTTGGGTTTATAGAGAAGGTTTGGTTAGTTTAGAAGATGATATATCTTGATTAGCAAAGATAAGTTTAGTTTATATAGGAGATGATATGCATACTTAAGTTTTTTTTATAAAAACAATGACTTTTAAAATTCCGGTTCGGTTTTGGTATTTTCGGGAAAATCCCGGTACCGAATACCGAATACCGAATTTGGAGATTATATGGAACCGAATACCGGACCGAATACATGGTACCGGTTCGGTTCGGGAAATCGGTCTGATTTGCTCATCCCAAATTTTTGGTATATAATATGATAGACTTGGAATTAAACATTTTATTAACTCGATTTTTATTATTTGTTTGGTTAGTGAAATTGGGGGAATTGGATTTCATTTATTTTTTAAGTTTTTCATATTTTTCTAATTAATTTTTTAGTACGGTCTTTTAAAGTTAAGAAATTGCTTGGAACAATAACAAATCTTTTATATCATGTATATAATTATACGTACACATATATGTTTTCTACTATGATAAATTAATGATATTAAACTATTTCAATTATGTTATATACTAAAAGTAGAAAATAAGATACTAAAAGGGTATAAAATATAACAACCCAACATTTTTAATCAAGCAACAACGTATAACTAAAGCGTTTCCAAAAAACGGGTCCCAAAATTTCTTACATAAGTCTCAAAAATTTAGGTTGGCGGAATCAACCTATTACACAACTGAGAATCAACTAGACTATCGCAATAGTGTCTCTATCTCTATCGCACTTTCTTGCTACCATCTCAACTCACTTGCCCGAGCCTTTCATTACCTGCTTACCTGAAAAGGTTTAGTTTGGAAAATGCGAGGGTTAGACCATGAGGTCTAGTGAGTCCCTCCTAACAGTTATCAAAATCATTTTAAAACTTTTCAAAACCTTCATGTAAACTTTCAATAATAAACTTTCACATAAAAGCTTTCACATAACTGAACATCAAAATCTTTCATATAAACTTCCACTTACCTTTCGTAAACTTTCACGTAACTGAACGTCAAAATCTTTCATATAAACTTCCACTTACTTTTCGTAAACTTTCACATAAAAGCTTTCAAGGAATTAGATCCACCCCTCGTAAAATGGCACCCTGAAGTCACCCGTAGATGACAACGAGTCAGTCTCATGCTGCCGTATAGGGTCATTACCCTGGCATAAACGGGACACACCCCCCGGCATGATCTGGCGGGCCACACCCCCCGACTTGGCCAATTTACACCACCATCTATGTATGCATACATCCCACATATATTTTCACGGAATAGGTCCACCCCTTAAATCATTCACATATAAACACTTTCACGAAAACTTTTCATAAAACTGTCACATAACTTTACAATAGTTTTCACATATAAAACTTTGAACATCTTTCATGCAATTAAAAGCATAATAATAACATGGCATCTCTCATCATGTAATCACTTTAGAAAACACTGTAAAAGCCACACATTTTAGTTTAGAAAACTCACCTGGTTTTTCTCGCTTCAATACTTCTCACTTACTCCCCCGATCTCTAAATGGAACACCTATTATATAGGAGACGTAACTCGTAAATCTACAGTTTAATAATCACGACTTCTTTCCATTTTAAATCCAATCACCTTAATATTTAAAAGCTAATTTGATTTTACCTAAATATTTAACCCAAAGTTTTCCTTTCCTAACCTAACTCACGGCCCAACAGGAAATTAATTCCATTGGCCATGTGATGATCCACTCACCTACTTCTTGGGCCACGAGACCAACAAAATGATCCAGCCTTTGATTCGCAAAAGAGTCCCGCAACATACCAAAGAAATACCGGGACTTGGCTTACAAAGTACCGGGATTTAGGCCTTCACTTATACCGGGTTTTACAAAAAAAAAACAAGGCACCGGGACTTACAAAAACTAAGTACCGGGACTTACAAAAACTAAGTACCGGGACTTACAAAATTTAAGCACCGGGACTTACAAAAACTAAGTACCGGGACTTAGGTTTCTTATCAGCGCCAGCCGACTCGATTAAATCAAATTTTTACTTGCTTAATCGAAGAAACAAGTTACGAGAAGTGTTTACAATGGTTCTCATTGCAACTCAAATATCCCAATTAATTTCTTAACCCAAAACCTCCGATTTTACTCGACCGAAACAGCTATTTACCATTTTCATTATCATACAGAACCCCAAAATCCAATTCTAGACACAGAACAGAAAACTAAGAAGAAGATGGTTTAGATTGTATTACCTCAGTTTGATTTCAAGAGTTTCTTCTCCTTTTCTCTTCAAATTGCAAGAATTCTCCAAATTCTCCTCTCTACGTTTTTCTCAGCCGCAAAACACTGAAACGAATTAGAATTCCTAGGGTTTTGTGTCTTTAAATACTATGTCCCCTTATTTACCAACTGGTCCCTCCACTTCCACAAATTATAAAACTTAACATATAACATAAAAGACTTTTCAGAAAAAGTCTCGGTCGTTACAACACTTCCCCCTCAAAAGAATTCCGTCCCCGGAATTCTATTTTAAAAAAAAAAGGCGAGGGTACCTGCTCTTCGTATCTGACTCCACTTCCCATGTTGCTTCCCGTTCCTTGTGATACCTCCACTGAACTTTCACCAAACGAACTTCTTTATTCCTCGTCTTTCGTACCTTATTGTCTACGATCTCTATTGGCCCTCCCTCATACGCTAATTTCTCATCGATACCTACATCTTCTAACGAAATGGCCATATCCGCTTCGGCCAGGTACTTCTTCAAGTTCGACACATGAAAACATCGGACGAACACTCTTTAACTCCTCTAACCAGTCTTACTTGTATGCCGCTGCTCTAACTCGCTTACTAATGACAAAATTCAACTTCTTATCGTCTGCATTTCTTGCAAGGTCGTCATCCTCTCACTTTCCACATTGGCTCTCCACAAAAGAGACGTGTAACACACTAAAATTTCTTCCTAAAATCCCATCGGGTACCTCAAGATCGCGCACCATCTATTCCCTTTCATAACTTCGATGGGTCCACAGACTCAGACCATCTTACCTTTCTCTCAAACTTCAAGGCTCAAAAACCTTATGTTCTTCAATCCCACCAGTTCAAATCTACTCGATCACCCCAAACCGTTCTGATGGAAAACATAACCGTATACCATACATTGGGACCGTCCTTGGCGAGTCACCACTTTGCTATGTCGTGCCATCTTGCACTATTTACTTGCAACCTCTTCGAATACTATACTCACTTAAGTACCACTAAAAGGATCCAAGGCCACATGCGCCTCTATTTTCTCGCTCCCGATCCCACGTCGGAACTCCCGGTTATTCAACACGTCTACCCACCCCTCATACTCCTTTACTTCCTTAAATGAAAGAACTTGGCAAAATTTCCCCGCCACTACAACGAGACTCTAAACCATGAACTATCAGTCTCCTGACTACTTGGCACAGGCCACCCTTGCACCCCTCGACGAACTCACACCTAAGGGTTCCCTCCTCGAGTTACATGTAATTCTAGATCACTTCTTCCGAACGATACACGTCAAAGCAGGTCATATTCTCTTCCCGAAATTCATCGGCTACCGCTCGACAATAAAATCGTACGTTCTCACCACCTCATCATTTCACACTTAACGCGACTAGAACGAAAAACTTCCATGATTCCCCATTGAAGCATTCACCTATCCGAATCGAACTTATCCTGCAACACATCAGCTCTCCACTTCTTACCACACGCGTCTAGTCATAAAACACAACTTCAGTTATCCTCACAAAACTATTCTCAATAGCTTGTCACTGCACGACTAGTTCGAATTACCATCATAACATCACTAACTCAAACTCATTCGACTGCCTTGTCCACTTCCTCCGCACTTAACATACACGGATCCCTTCTTCAATACTCTTTTTAGAAGTTCGCGCACTTATTGATGGCAATCTGCACACACTACTCCACATCTCGGTGTTACTGTCAAGCTTACTACTTCTAACCTTCTCCTTTATTCTGACGTACGATCTTCACCTCTCCACAGTGACGTGAAGCACCGTCTCTTAAGCATTACTTGCCTCTCTCTTCTGCCCCTTTTTCTTGCTGAAACATTTCCTCGATACTATACAAAATCAAACAGTTGCATCAAATTCTAACTTACGGCGCTCAATCGAGCCATCTCGAAAAGACACCTGCGATCGAAGTCATTACACGTCCTTCGATCTCTCACTGGTACCTCCTCGAATAACTCCTCCATACGTAAGAAACAATTCACTTCCTTCAATATTTCGCATCTACTACACCACATCTTAGACTACCCCATACATCGTCTTCCTTAAGTCTTCCAAAGATTTCGACAACGTACTTACTTAGCAGCTTTCGCCATAAAAAACACTTGGTTTCTCATTTGGGTAATCACTCTCTCCTGTTCCAACATTCTATTTTGACACAAGCCAAATCACAACGCCAAGTTTACAATTCACGTGCTCTAGCAATTTTATTAACCAATTGCACACCTCATCCGGAACCCTCGAAGAGCTCCTATCTGATGCTTCCTCTTCCTAACGCCACACTACTATGACCATACATTCTCCACTCATAACACCTCGAAGCAAACCAGGTCTCCCATGGTCATTCGTGCACAACTCAAACTTACTCTCATGATCTCCCGCATCAATAACCGAGTCTATCATGCTACCTTGTCTCTCCGCAACTCTAGTTGAACCACAACTCATGAATTTCTGATCAACTCTAACGTACCCGTTTCTTGCTAGCTCCTTGCGACCTCAAACCCTCGCATCGACAGGGCACAATCTCTCACTGATAGACATAATCTATACACTTACTTTGTTCGTGCTAAATACCTCATAGTTCTACGTACCCCTCCATACTTCGTAAATAGAACGCTTAATCAAAATGGAAACTTATCATCCCCATAACACCACTACAAGGTGTTCTATCTACTTTCAACCTTCTGGTTCACGTCTTCGGCCTCGACCATCTTACACAGCTACTGACTTTTTCAACAACAACCAACCTGTAACTACTTTCTTTACTTATTTTTAACCATGGGTTCCCTCACGAGACCTAATCCCATCAACACATCATAGTCACTTCATAATACGTCTCCCTCTTTTCTGAGACTTACTCACGTAACATCAATATTCCAATCTCATCACAAAACTCATACTCACCACCGTGGACATTTCGCCTCTACCTCTCAACGCTACTTATGACAAGTTGCTAATACCAATACCTTGATGACTTCTCGTCTTTCCTCCGGACGCAACCGTCCTTTGGCAACTGTACTTCCTACTCTTTCCCTGTTCGCCTCTCTTCTAGAACACCAAAAACCGAAATTACCACATTCTTATCTGCTTTGTCCATCATCTCTCTACTCTAGAAATTCTTCTTTAGTTTACTATATAGAACACTACGACCTAGTGAGTTCATAGCCTTCATGCATGACAACGCGATAAATTCTTTTCACACTTTTTATCGTTTTTAAAGAACAATACCTAGAAACAACGTGGGTAAACACGACCCCAACATTCTCATAACTCCAACGCCCTGCAAACGATCTTCGAGGTCGTTTGCATGTAGCTTCCAGAAAACTTAATCTTTCTTCACCAAAAATATGTCGTTACGACAGAAATATATTTGGATGAAAATCTTTTCATATAGCAAAATTCTGAAAGGAGATTACCGACACGAAATAAACCGGTCGATTCTCACACTCATTCATCTGACATCAACATGTCAAAATCCTTTGGTTATAAAAGATTTGCATTCAAACGTTTTCTTGACTTTTGCAACAATTTAAATCATCACAGAAAAGAGCGGAACATTTAACAAATCGAAAACCTCAAAACTTTATTGTGCGACGTAAATGGAATTGCATTTTTCTTTAAACATACGCTTGCACATGCTGACTCGATTCCGATCAAATCTGATATTTACACCTTTACTTATGAAAATCTCATGTACGCAAATAGAAACTTAATGCATGAAACTCTACTTTCAATTGAAGGCTACTCACTCCATAAGGTCAACCGCTTTACTCACGCAACTAGCATCAACACTCTACTTTCGACAGTGGTCGCCCTCTCGACCTTTCGACAACTTGCTATATATGATCAACGGTCCACTTACTCAACTATTTCATATTGTTTTCGTCCTGAACAATTATCTCACATTCTACCTCTATACGCTTTCAATTCCCTACTGACGTCTCCCTTCCATGATCCTGCCACTGAAAAGCTCGACTAAAGAGTCAGAGCCCCAATCTTGCTCTTGCTATAGAACTTACACTTTCAAGTTCTTGACACTGTCCTCTCTTATCATCCCAACCGGCCTACCCCGCGATTTCTAGAATCGGGACTCTCCTGAACCAGGGGTCTTACTCACAAGCAACCGCTCATCCTCTCCGAATCCACGAAGATCTATTTCTAGACGGCTCAACACTTTCTAACCAACTTTCTTCCCCACGATATGTACATACATCACATCATAGCTGATCTTTTACGATACTCCCCGACTATGGGTCTCAATCTACTTCTCAAGGATCTTACTGACATTCTTAAAGTACTGGCACGCGACACAAACACTAGTTTTTGGCTACTACTTCGGAATAATAAGGTAGGTTAAGCACATACATGTACCTGTAAGTTCGCAATTACACTGGCCAGGTGGAATTTCAAACTTACCTTACATGGCAGTCCTCAGTACCCTATTAGTCCTATCTTTATAATAGTGTCCTCCTAACGCATTTCCTGATTCTCAGTTGTGATTTCTACTCCCAAGTTTAAGTTTAGGCCCGTCCGGTCACCTAAATCCCTTAAACTATGGCTCTGATACCAACTATAACAACCCAACATTTTTAATCAAGCAACAACGTATAACTAAAGCGTTCCCAAAATCGGGTCCCAAAATTTCTTACATAAGTCTCAAAAATTTAGGTTGGCGGAATCAACCTATTACACAACTGAGAATGAACTAGACTATCGCAATAGTGTCTCTATCTCTATCGCACTTTCTTGCTACCAGCTCAGCTCACTTGCCCGAGCCTTTCATTACCTGCTTACCTGAAAAGGTTTAGTTTGGAAAATGCGAGGGTTAGACCATGAGGTCTAGTGAGTCCCTCCTAACAGTTATCAAAATCATTTTAAAACTTTTCAAAACCTTCATGTAAACTTTCAATAATAAACTTTCACATAAAAGCTTTCACATAACTGAACATCAAAATCTTTCATATAAACTTCCACTTACCTTTCGTAAACTTTCACGTAACTGAACGTCAAAATCTTTCATATAAACTTCCACTTACTTTTCGTAAACTTTCACATAAAAGCTTTCACGGAATTAGATCCCCCCTCGTAAAATGGCACCCTGAAGTCACCCGTAGATGACAACGAGTCAGTCTCATGCTGCCGTATAGGGTCATTACCCTGGCATAAACGGGACACACCCCCCGGCATGATCTGGCGGGCCACACCCCCCCCGACTTGGCCAATTTACACCACCATCTATGTATGCATACATCCCACATATATTTTCACGGAATAGGTCCGCCCCTTAAATCATTCACATATAAACACTTTCACGAAAACTTTTCATAAAACTGTCACATAACTTTACAATAGTTTTCACATATAAAACTTTGAACATCTTTCATGCAATTAAAAGCATAATAATAACATGGCATCTCTCATCATGTAATCACTTTAGAAAACACTGTAAAAGCCACACATTTTAGTTTAGAAAACTCGCCTTGTTTTTCTCGCTTCAATACTTCTCACTTACTCCCCCGATCTCTAAATGGAACACCTATTATATAGGAGACGTAACTCGTAAATCTACAGTTTAATAATCACGACTTCTTCCCATTTTAAATCCAATCACCTTAATATTTAAAAGCTAATTTGATTTTACCTAAATATTTAACCCAAAGTTTTCCTTTCCTAACCTAACTCACGGCCCAACAGGAAATTAATTCCATTGGCGATGTGATGATCCACTCACCTACTTCTTGGGCCACGAGACCAACAAAATGATCCAGCCTTTGATTCGCAAAAGAGTCCCGCAACATACCAAAGAAATACCGGGACTTGGCTTACAAAGTACCGGGATTTAGGCCTTCACTTATACCGGGTTTTACAAAAAAAAAAACAAGGCACCGGGACTTACAAAAACTAAGTACCGGGACTTACAAAAACTAAGTACCGGGACTTACAAAATTTAAGCACCGGGACTTACAAAAACTAAGTACCGGGACTTAGGTTTCTTATCAGCGCCAGCCGACTCGATTAAATCAAATTTTTACTTGCTTAATCGAAGAAACAAGTTACGAGAAGTGTTTACAATGGTTCTCATTGCAACTCAAATATCCCAATTAATTTCTTAACCCAAAACCTCCGATTTTACTCGACCAAAACAGCTATTTACCATTTTCATTATCATACAGAACCCCAAAATCCAATTCTAGACACAGAACAGAAAACTAAGAAGAAGATGGTTTAGATTGTATTACCTCAGTTTGATTTCAAGAGTTTCTTCTCCTTTTCTCTTCAAATTGCAAGAATTCTTCAAATTCTCCTCTCTACGTTTTTCTCAGCCGCAAAACACTGAAACGAATTAGAATTCCTAGGATTTTGTGTCTTTAAATACTATGTCCCCTTATTTACCAACTGGTCCCTCCACTTCCACAAATGATAAAACTTAACATATAACATAAAAGACTTTTCAGAAAAAGTCTCGGTCGTTACATAAAATCAATAACCCCTTACAAAATTGTGTATTGACGAAGACATGCCATAAGCATAACGCATCGTTGAAGATAAGTTTAACTTAGGGGTTGTTTACTAAACACTTATCCGAGTAAGTACTTACCAAGTCAAATTACCTACCGGTTTGATATGACAAGGATTAAAATCTCACCCGGTAAGAGCGAATGCAAGGACCAAAAGTCTCACCCGGTAAGTAAGGGCGACGACTATTATCACGGTTAGCTCTTACTGGGTGACTTGTTGCATACGAAACTGATTTAACGGACTAAAATCTTGCAAGACAAGTAAGTGATAGTTTTAAATTTTACTAATAAGTGCACCGGGTAAAGGTTTGGTGAATGGCCCCTTAATGCATTAAAATTCCTTTCAAATATTAAGACACAACGTTAAAATGAAGTATCAATTAGTTTTTTTAGAAATAACGTCAATTATTTCAATTTTTTCATTCAAATTTCATACTAGTATTTTTGTATGTATTTATGTGTATAAAAATTGTGTAAAAAACTAACATTGCATTTAATTAAATTATTTAAATATATACTTTATTTGTGTCATTTATAACTATTATTTGATGTATTAAATCATCAAACTTTTAGAGAAATTGTCTAGTCCTGTCTTATCTAGTCCTATGTTGCCCTCTTGTCCCCTGCTGTCCAGTTTTGTCATGTCCAAGCATACCAAATGCTAACTTGGGGAGAAGTTGAGAAGTAATTCTTAGTGCTTTTTAGGAAAAGATTAGTCTGTTCAGTTTAGGTGAATAAGACGTTTTCTAAGAATTTTATGAATCAGAAAAGCGAAGATAATACGATGGATTTTATTGGAAAAAATCAACAAAAAATATATGATTGTTAGAAAATTAATTCACATAAGTATAACAATTTTCTGGATTGAAGTGAATATTACGTAATTTGCATCAAGTCAATTGGTTAAGAATTACTTAATTTTAGCTAAAACTTATGTGATTTTTAGGTGATGCTTTAAAAAACATGCTATTTATTGTTATCGTTGAATATCATAACTGTGGCTTTTTGTCTATTTATAGTTTTATACTATAATGATTGGATACTTGATCGGAAAAGAGTTAACATTCAAATTTGTGTTTTAAGTTAATTGTTTTTTTTTTTTCTTTCAGATTTTTGAGGTGCTAATTTTGGGTCTGTTTTTTTGCAGTGACCCTTTGAGTCCAGGGAGGGAGGGAGACATGAGTTTAGAGAATTTGGTTTTAGTTTAATGAGTTAACATGACAAACAAGTTACTACTAATTTATTAGTAGAAATAAAAGTCTGGACAATAACAAAATATTTATTTTGAGATTTGCATTTTATTTGGTTACATTAATTGTTTAAAAGAATTGAGCATAATCTCACATAGCATTGTTCAAAATTAACATGTCAATGTGACGGTGGCATTATATTTATAATAATGTAATAATCGCATTTTCACAAACCCTAAATATGTACTCTAGTGAATCAAAATGAATAATCGATTATGCATAAGGTGTTTGAATAGAGAACAATAAATGCTCAACAAAACGATTATGTTTTAACAATTACATACATAAACAACTATATATGCTTATCGCTAGAGAGGTATAAATGGACTGACCAGGGTTCTAGTTTTCAGACCTCGAACAGGTTGAGGGTTAGATATAAGGACCGGTGAAAGCCCGATCCGATCAAAGACCATGCAATGTGTGAAGGTGTGATCGTTCGAACTTGCTTTTGAAACAACAAATGTGATATTTAAGAAAATTAAATCAAGTTCGGTTAGGACAGCCTAGCTAGCCCAGATTAATTCTAGTTTTCAACCTCATAATATATAATCAATCCTTAACATTTTAAAAGAACAAAAAGGTATTCAAAATACATAATCTTTCTCAATTTAAAACAAGACTTAAAAATATAACAATGTACATAACTTAAGAAAATAACAAAACCTGGAGTATGTACATTTCCTCTCAAAAGATTTACCAACTTGTAAAGTCTTGATTCTTCAGCAACCAAATATTTCACTAATATGACATATTACATATAGTATATACATGTGGGAAACGGTTAATACTCAATAGGAATTTTTTTAGTATATAATATTTATATACGGCAAATGCAACAAATAAACTCACACATCCTCCTCATCTTTGGTGAGGTTTGAACCCTTGACCTCCTAGGAGGAGGCCAAAAGCCTTTTTGTAATACTCAATAGGAATTACGGTCAATAGCCAGTCAAGTGAGCTTCTAAAGAAAATAAAAAAACATATTACTAATATATAAAAAATATGATGTTAATAGACACTGTCGTAGAAATAGATCTAATGAAAAAAACCCAACTGGGGCAGGTCTTATCGGTTTGCAGGGTTTGATGAAACAGTGAAGGAATAGGTTGCATGCTTTGATGGGTTGTGTTTTCTCGGTTTTGATCGTTGGAGGGTTTGGGTTTTACTCGTTTGCTTCTTGGGGATTGGGAAAAATGCAAGCGGTGGCGGTGAAGGGTACAATGAGGGTGGGTTTTGGATGTTTGAGTGAGCAGATAGAGATGGTTCGTTGGTGGTGGTGAGTTACGGAGAAGAGAAGGAAGAGGTGCGGGGGTGACCGACTGGTTGGTTTACGTGGGGGATGGGAGGGCAGATAATGAGAAGTGAGTAAATTTTTTTTAACGAAAATGTCTTTTTTAAATGTTACAATAAATTAAGAGGATACAATGACCATTTTCCTCCT
This sequence comes from Saussurea involucrata, assembly GCA_033807775.1. NCBI lineage: Eukaryota > Viridiplantae > Streptophyta > Magnoliopsida > Asterales > Asteraceae > Saussurea > Saussurea involucrata. The sequence continues at coordinate 32,271,495 of CM066325.1, read as the reverse complement.
TATACGAATGATCATGTAAGAAAAAAAAGTTAAAGTGATAAACGTAAGAAAAAAAAGATCCGGATCCTTGATCACTTTTAATCTTATGGGAATTGATCCACTGCATCTCATTATTGTTGATCTTCGATTATAATTGATCAAATCCAACGAATCATACAAACGACAAGTTTTAACCCGTAAATAAAAATGATGTCCAGGGACAATATTGTAAAAACCATCAAACTAGAGGGATAAATCAAATCCATGATTAACATTTAATTATATATACTATTTACCCAGATAAGTCTAACCATTTTGTGTTAGATCTGGACCATTTAAAATAACCTCATATTTGATCTTAGCCGTTCAAATTCATTTTACATTAGGCCCAATCCCCTTACCCCTGATTTATCTCACGAAGCCCACTCCACTCACCCCTGATTTATCTCACGAAGCCCGCTCCACTTACCCTCATGCCTCACGGACAATGTTCTAAAAAACTCGCCGCACAGTCGTCATGGCACCAAGGCTTGTGTCTCACGCCACGTTAAGGCTCTGACATGCCTTGGCCGATGCGCACTTTTTGTAATGCGATATTTCATTTTATTTTACGTTTTTAATGTTTTTTGCAACTATTTTAATATTTAACTTACTTATTACTATTGACTGATTGAGTAACACTACAAAACATATGTTTTTATATATATGAATTAGAAATTTGGCGTGATAAGTCATGCCTTGAAAACGTCATGGCTTCTAAGACTTGAGGCTTGGCCTCGCTTCACGCCATTTAGAACCTTGTTCACGACACGACTTCTCCTTCCACCTCACAGTACCCACGCCTTCTTCTCCTTCAACCTCCAACTCTTCCAACGTTCAATCAACCTCTAAGTGTTCCACCTTCAAGGAGTTTAAACCCCTCGATTGTTTCGTATGTATCATCATCAAAAATAGTTGGCCGCCCAAATTGTCCCATTTGATTTTTTTCTTCTTGGAGCTGCCTGCCTTTAGGTATGTATCATCCCCCCTGCATATTGTGTTGTTTGCTTTGATTCTTAGTTTTTTTTTCTTCTAAAATTCGTACAAGGGTAAAATTAATAAGTATGTGAACTGAAATAGTTGATTTACAAGTTTCTCTTCAAATATGTCCTGTTAAATACCTTAGAATAACATAATATTATTATCCTTTATTTCGCTTGGTATTTTTACACCAAATAATCAATTTTAGTACTTGGAAAAGATAGAGATAGATATGGCCAATTTTATGCACCAACTTCGCATCAATAGCCTAATCATTTATTTACACTTATCTAAGTCTATTAAAATTTCCGTTCTTCATGAAACAAGAACGAAAATTACTTCTCCAAAATTTGTTGTGACTATCTAAATTTGTGTAAGCTATCCAATTTGTTGTTTACTCTTTGATAATTGATTGACTTACTTACGAAGAACTTGTATTAATTTGTTTGTTGTAGTTATTATGCTTAATGTACTTCATACTTTTTAGCACTTGTTATCATGATTTATCTTGTCATCATATCATCAGTGTTCAGTATTGGGAACCGACTCTTTGTTGAAAGAGAGCAAACCCTCTTTTTACCAACGAACTTTATATTGCAAACCATAACTTGAATTCCGGAGGCTTGATAACTTGCATGAACCCGTCCCATGAATGGGTCGGGCGTTCACACAAGCTAAGGAGCCTAAGAATTCTATTAAATAAAAAACAAAACTTATATAAAAATATTTAAAATACACAATTTTGTACACCCTTAAAATAAGACGTGCACAATAGGGGTTTTTGCGGACCGGTTTGGAAGGTTTAAACCTCCAAACCACAATGATGGATTATGAAACTTTCTAAACCGAACGGTTTTGTAGCAAGTGACCAAAAGGGTCAAACCAATGGTCTAACCGATTTTGGTGTTTGGTCCTATTATGTGCTTTAAACTAAAAAACACAACATATATCTCCAAAAATGAAACTTCTACCACTATTACTCATTAAAAAGAGTGAATTACGGATTTGGTCCCTATGGTTTGTCAATCGTTACGAAAATGGTCCCTAAACTTCATTTATTACATATTAGGACTCGTCGTTTGAAATTTTGCAATCGATTGGTCCCTCCCTCTAATGACCATCCAGTTCCTCCGTAATTCATGAGGGCATTTTTGTCTTTTTTTGTCTTTACTTGAGGACTAATTTCATAATAACCATATAACTCACATAACCAAATCCGTAAGTATGTTTGAAAAATAAAAATTGTTAACCTTTTTGTACTTTAACTTTATTAAATTAGTTAATTATTATATAGGGAAATTAATTAAAATGCCAAAAGTCAAACATCTTGTTACCAAAATGCCATAAAAAATTTTCATTTTGCAAAAATGCCCTAAATACCCGCGATGGATCCCGCGATCGTGGGATAGGGCTGACGTGGCACGTACTTTGGCCACAAATGCCTCGCGGAGCCCCTCAACTTTGGCCGCGGTGCACTTTTGGTCCCTGCCCGCGATCGCAGCCCGCGTTGGCCCGCGATGGACCAAAATTTACAGTTTTGGTCCCTGAAAATTTACACTTTCAGCCCCTGTACTTAGACGAATCTTGCATGCTTTTACTGTTTTTTTCCACAATTATTGTACTTTGAAGACCGATTTGTGGTTGAAATTCATTTGCATGTTTGAGATTTCATCCATAAATATTAGTAATATGCAATTCACAATTCACACTAGTTCTTGCTTTCTTTCTTTGAATTGCTTTCTCTCTTGATTTCTTTTCTCTCATTTATCCACAAATGGCATCGTCATCAAACCCTAAGTCTACTCCTGAAAAAATGCCACCTAAAATCGAGGTCACCATAGCAAAAAAAAGAAAAGGAGATAGATGAACTAACAGAAGAGTGGAAAAAATGATGGACAAGAAGGCAGTCCATTTGAGAAAGATCGAAGAGGAAGACAGGGAGATTAAAAGGATGAAAGGGGATATAAAATCTCGGGAGGCTCGTGTTCGTCGAGAACAAGAAGCAATTCACCATATTATGCAAGACTTCGCAATTATTCAAGCGAAGGTAAACGAGAAGCAAGTTTGGATTGATGAAACTAAATCAATTTTTAAGTAGGTGGTGGTTGTATTTTTTTTTGTATTTTTTTTACTGTGTTGTTGTTTGTATTTTTTTTACTGTGTTGTTGTTTTGTATTTTTTGTTGTTGTTAATTTCTCTGAAAAGTAGTTTTTAAGCCGCTGAACCACGGTTAGGTTGGATACATCATGCAAGGTCAAGTCAGAGGTTACCTCATTCGGATAAACAAACATGGGGTTTTGTTTGTTAATGATGCTAGATTTTGGTAGCCGTACTCTATCCACGTGGGCCTACTCCTCTTGTAGAATATATGACAACCCTCAACTCATTTGCTAAAGTGTGTGCGGGTTGTGGTACACAATGGCCATACGTGGTTGCAAAAGCAGAAGCCGTTGAAGAAGGGTCAGAAAGATTGAAGATGAAGAGCATGTTGGATGAAATACAAACTAGCTGTGTTATCAATGTTCATTTAAATGCATATGTATGTGTGTATATGTTGGGAGCTGAAGATTTGCCAAGTATGGTTAGTACTGCCAGAACAACAATACTACTACCAGAACAACAATACTACTGCCAGAACAACAATACTACTGCCAGAGCAAGGTTAGTACTGCAAGTAAAAGTTAATGCTGCTGGAACAATGTTAGTACTGCTTGTGCATAACGATGTTAATACTGCTTGAGATCATAATTATGGAATGCGAGAATGTTGGAGATAAAGATGGAATGATTGAAGATAAGCATGAAAGAATATTCTGAAGATCAATTTTGTTTTGATAGTTATCTTGTAATTATTTAGTATAAATAGATTTTGATAGATAGCTATTCTGAGAGATTTTTGAGAGTTCGTTTTTGTTTTAGAGAGAATTAACCTCAAGGTATAGAACCCTATTTCTAGAGAAGTAGAAGTCGTCTTGTTGAGCCTGTTCAACAAGATTGAGGTTTGGTTGTAAACTTGTGAGTTGAAGTATTGAATACAAACAGATTGTGTTTTCTGATTAGTTGTTCATTAAGTGTGTTTGAATTAAAGTTCTATTCCGCAAGATTCTTTAATTCTGATTTCTAAGTATAATTATTCTTGTTTGGAATCGATCCTGACAAGTGGTATCAGAGCTTTGGTTTCTTAGAAATCTACAATCATTATGGACAACACAGTTGAATCAAACAGTACTCTTGTTTCAAAGGTTCCCATGCTCAGGCCTAATGAGTTTGACATGTGGAAGATTAGAATCAAGCAGTATATTTTGCTTACTGATTATTCCATCTGGGATATTATAGAGAATGGTCCATGTGCTGAAGGAAGGGTTGGACCAGATGGCAAAAGACCCCCTCCAAAGACTGATGCAGAAAGAAAGGTTAGACAAACAGAGATGAAAGCCTTAAGCACTCTGCTTTTGGCTATTCCCAATGAGCATCAGCACCAATTTCATCACTGCACTGATGCTCAGATTTTATGAAATGCATTGGAAAAGAGATTCACTGGTACCAAGAGCACCAAGAGGAACCAGAAGGCAATTCTTAAGCAACAATATGAAAACTTTACTTCTACAAAGAATGAGTCTATGACTCAAACTTTTGATAGATTTAATAAGTTGATTGGAGAATTGGCTACAGTTGGAGTTCGTATGGAGGCTGATGATGTAAACAGGAAGTTTCTAAGATCATTAGGTGAGGAATGGACAATGTATACTGTGTCTTTCAGACAGAATGACCAGTTAGAAGATAAAGAGCTTGATGATCTTTACAATGATCTTAGGGTATTTGAAGCAGAGGTTGAAGCCAAGAAGAAGCCCTCAGGATATGTGTATAATGCTGCACTCCTATCAGCATCAACTGATTCTACTACTAACCCTAAATCAGTTAGTACTGCTGGTGGAGTCAATCAGGAGAAGGCCAATGATTCTGTACTAGAAGCTTTCTTTTCTAGTCATGTTAACTCCTCATTAATTAATGATGACTTAGAACAGATTAATGTTGATGATCTTGAGGAGATGGATATCAAGTGGCAGATGGCTATGCTTTCTATGAGGGTGAAGAAGTTTATAAAGAGGACTGGGAGAAACAACTTTTCCCAAAGAAGAGAAGATGGTGCTGGGTTTGACAAGTCTAAGGTGGAATGCTACAAGTGTCATAAGATGGGACACTTTGCCAGAGAATGCAGAGGTGGAGTATCTCAAAACAACCATCAACAAGCTCAGACTGGAAGCTTCAACCAGAACAGAAACTCTGTTCAAGCCCTTGTTTCTCAACAAGGAATGGGATTTGATTGGAGTGATCAAGCAGAAGAGGCAATTCAGAATCATGCACTCATGGCAGAAGTCTCAGATCTTCCTACTGAGGTAAAATCTAATCTCTGTTCTCAAGCTTGTATAGACACTGTGAAAGGGTATAGAGATCACAACCAGGGAATGTGTGATGACCTTAAGAGATTAGAAAAGGATAGAAGAGACTATGTAGTGATTTTTGAGAGGTTTGAAGAACAAATTAAGGCTTTTCAAGCCAATGAACTTCAACACTCATATGATACAAACTACTGGAAGTGGGAAAAGAATGGTCTGGAGTTTCAACTGAAAGAGTCTAGGGAGGAATGTGAGAAATTAAAAGGAGAACTTGAGAAAGTAAAACTTGATGTTGAAAATTTTTCATGTGCTTCTAAAGTCATGGACACCATAATAAATGATCAAATCCACAGTAAGATGAAACCAGGCCTAGGGTACAATGCCACACCCCCACCCTACAACAACACATACATCCCTCCTAGGTCAGACCTGTTAGAAACCAAGGATAGGAAGGACTTACCTGAAGGAGCTACTAAAGTAGATCCATTAGATGAAGTTGTTGTTGAGGATAAAACTGAAAAAGAAGAGTCTAAGAAAAGGAACAAGAATGACAGTGGTGAGATCCCCTTAGAGAATTACATCAAGACTAATGAGGAAGGTGGAAGTCCCTGGGATAAGAACAATGAGATGAAAAGATCTGAAAAAGGAAAGGGAGTTCATTATACACAGACCACTGTTGTGAATTCCAATACTTGTGAACATTGTTCTTGCAAGAATTCTCAAAAGAATGAGCCCCAAAAACATGATAAAAAGAGGGGAAATCAAAGAAACTGGAATAATCAGTGGGCTCAAAAACAAGGAGTTGATCTGCAAAGGATTAACAGACCAAAACCTTGTTTTATCTGTGGCAAATTGAATCACCTTGCCAAACACTGTTATTTCAATCCTATTAACCAAAGGATAAATTTTCAAAGAACTTTTCAAAAATCAAATGGTTATAGGAAGCCTGTAAGGAACCATGTGGCTAAGAAACAAGCTAAATCCAAAAGCCACATGAGGAAAAAGACTGAAAAAGAATGTGTCACAATGTGGGTTCCTAAAAGCACTAGTGTTAGTACTGCTGCCTCAGTTAGTACTGCTGCCTTAGTTAGTACTGCTGCCTCAGTTAGTACTGCTGCTAGCAGTGTTAGTGCTTCTAACACTGTTAGTACTTCTTTTAGAAGCAATACTGCTGCTAGCAGTGTTAGTACTGCTAACACTGTTAGTACTTCTTCTAAAGATAATACTGCTTCTAGTGTTTGTGCTGCTAGACCAATCATCTTGACAAAGTACTCCAGTACTGAAGTTCCTCAGGTTGAAAAACTTATCCAAACTGAATGTAAGTACTTTGATGAGCAAGGGAGACCCAAGACCACTTTGGCTTGGGTTCCCAATAAAAACTAATTGATTTATCTTATGTGCAGGGCAACCAACAGCTCAAGGGGAAGAGCATCTGGCATGTTGATAGTGGTTGCTCCAGGCACATGACAGGTAACATGGCCTGCCTCAAGAATTTCAAAAGAATTGATGGAGGACATGTTGCTTTTGGGAATAATCCTGCAGGAGGTAAGATAAGTGGTAAAGGTGATGTATCAAAAGGTAAGATGACATTTGAGGATGTTTACTATGTTGAGCAATTGAGATACAACCTGTTAAGTGTATCACAGGTCTGTGACAAGAAACATAGTATATTATTTACTGATTCTGAATGCATTATTCTTGCTCCTGGATTCAAAGTAGTTGATGAAAACATGATACTATTGAGAACTCCTAGAAAGGATAATGTGTATTGTTTAGATTTAGAAAGTGTTTTATCTGATTCATCCCTAAACTGTTTGGTATCAAAAGCTTCAATGGATGAATCATCACTTTGGCACAGAAAGATGTGTCACATGAATTTTAAAACAATGAATAAACTTGTTAAAAATAATCTTGTTAGGGGTTTACCATCAAAAGTTTATTCATGTGATGATCATTGTGTTGCTTGTCTCAAAGGCAAACAGCACAAAACTTCTCATAAGTCCAAAGAGATAAACACTATCTCAAATCCTCTTCAGTTGTTGCATATGGATCTGTTTGGCCCTACAAATGTCATGAGCATTGGCAAGAAGTCATACTGTTTAGTTTTTGTTAATGATTACTCTAGATTTACTTGGGTATATTTTCTGAGAACTAAAGATGAGACAAGTGGACTGATCAAATCTTTTATTCTTAGAATTGAAAACCAATCAAATCAAAAAGTGAAAGTCATTAGATCAGATAATGGGACTGAATTTAAAAACCTTGATCTAAACACCTTTTGTGATGAAAAAGGAATTGAGAGACAATACAGTGCTCCTAGGACTCCACAACAGAATGGTGTTGCTGAGAGAAGGAATAGGACACTGATTGAGGCTGCTAGATCTCTGTTAGCTGATTCAAAATTACCTACTACTTTTTGGGCAGAAGCAGTTAATACTGCTTGTTATGTCCAAAACAGAGTTTTAGTAATAAAGCCTAAAAACAAGACACCTTATGAGCTTTTTCAGAAAAAGAAACCATTTATTGGATTTTTCAAACCATTTGGGTGTCCTTGTACAATTCTCAATACCAAATCTCACTTAGGTAAGTTTGATAGCAAAGCAGATGATGGTTTTCTTGTTGGTTACTCATCTCAGAGTAAGGCTTACAGAGTGTTTAATACCTCTTCTAGAATAATTGAAGAAAGTAACAATGTCAAATGCAATGAGAACACACCAAATCCTATTGGTTCAGGTCCTGATTGGCTATTTGACATTGATTCACTCACTAATTCTTTGGGTTTCAGTAGTGATGTAAATGCAGGACAAAGGGATGCACCACCATCAGATCACAGAATTCAGTCTGTGATATTTCCACTCCCTACCATTGATCCTGTTGACTTCTGTGAACAAGAAAAGGAAGCTGAACCCATTCAGAATGAAGAAGAGAGAAGAATAGAGGAAAATCAGCCTTCAAGTCCAAATTCCAGAGAGTCTGAAGTAACTGAAGAAGCTGAAGAAAATCCAGACTTAAATGAGTCAAATCTGGATGTGAACTTACAAGAGGAATCTGGTCATCCATCAAGAACTCAGAAAAATCATCCTCCTGAGTTGGTAATTGGAGACATTGCTTCTCCCATGTTGACTAGGAATCAAAGCAGACTTCAAGAGCTACAAGAACAGCAAAATACAGTTAATACTGTACTCACTTGCTTTCTATCCCAAATTGAGCCCAAAAAGGCTTATGATGCTATGAAAGATCCAAGTTGGATAGAAGCAATGCAAGAGGAGCTGCTACAGTTCAAGCTACAGAATGTTTGGAACTTGGTGGACCTTCCAAAAGGTCATAGGGCAATTGGCACCAAGTGGATTTTCAGAAATAAGAAGGATGAGAGAGGAATTGTGATCAAGAACAAAGCCAGGCTGGTTGCACAAGGGTATACTCAGGAAGAGGGTATAGACTATGAGGAAGTCTTTGCTCCAGTTGCAAGGATTGAGGCAATTAGGTTGTTCCTAGCCTATGCCTCATATATGAAGTTCAAGGTCTACCAGATGGATGTAAAAAGTGCTTTTCTATATGGGACTATAGATGAAGAAGTGTATGTCTGTCAACCCCCTGGATTTGAGAATCCATTGTATCCTGACAGAGTGTACAAGTTAAAGAAGGCACTTTATGGTCTACATCAAGCCCCAAGAGCATGGTATGACACCCTGTCTACCTATCTCTTGGAAAATGGATTTGAAAGAGGAATTATTGATAAGACCTTATTCATTAAAAGGAAAAAGAAGGACACCCTACTTGTTCAGATCTATGTGGATGACATTATCTTTGGGTCCACAAATGATCACATGTGTAAAGATTTTGAGGAGTTAATGCACAAGAGTTTCAAGATGAGTTCCATGGGTGAACTTACTTTCTTCCTTGGGCTTCAGGTGAAACAGAAGAAGGAAGGGATTTTCATATGCCAATCCAAATATGTGAAAGACATCCTGGATAAGTTTGGATTATCAGACTCAAAGCCAGCAAGCACACCAATGGAGACACACAAACAGATCAATGCTGATCTTGAGGGGGAGGATGTGGATGTCCATCATTACAGATCAATGATTGGATCACTCATGTATCTCACAGCCTCTAGACCAGATATTATGTTTCCAGTATGTGTATGTGCCAGATTCCAAGTTACACCAAAGCAATCACACCTTCATGCAGTCAAGAGGATATTTAGATACCTAAGAGGGCAACCTAGATTAGGTCTCTGGTATCCTTATGAATCATCCTTTGATTTACTTGCATACTCAGATAGTGACTTGGGTGGAGCTAACATGGATAGGAAGTCTACTTCAGGTGGATGTCAGTTTTTGGGTGCAAGACTAGTATCTTGGCAGTGTAAGAAACAAACCACAGTGTCCTTATCTACAACAGAAGCTGAGTATATAGCTGCTGCAAGCTGCTGCTCTCAGGTTCTATGGATACAGAATCAGATGTTGGACTATGGGGTAACATTTCTTCACACTCCAATCTTCATTGACAACAACAGTGCTATTAGCATTGTTAACAATCCAGTCAAACACTCAAAAACAAAGCACATAGAGATCAGGTATCACTTTATTCGAGATTGTAATGAAAAGAAATTAATTCAAGTTGCTAAAGTTCATACCAATGACCAGTTTGCTGATCTATTCACAAAAGCTTTTGATGTGGGTAGATTCACTTTCTTGGTAACAAGTGTGGGCATGATCAACCTTGAATGAAGTCATGATTTTCAGTATTTCCTTCGATATTTGGTACTACTAACTCTTTTTCTCAGGATCTTCTGTATGTCTCAGATTGACAAGTGCTGAAAAGTGCATAGTTACTACCGCCAGTGCATAGTTACTACTGCCAGTGCATAGTTACTACTGCCAGTGCATAGTTACTACTGCCAGTGCATAGTTACTACTGCCAGTGCATAGTTACTACTGCCAGTGCATAGTTACTACTGCCAGTGCATAGTTACTACTGCCAGTGCATAGTTACTACTGTCAGTGCATAGTTACTACTGTCAGTGCATAGTTACTACTGCCAGTGCATAGTTACTACTGCCAGTGCATAGTTACTACTGCCAGTGCATAGTTACTACTGCCAGTACATAGTTAATACTGCTTCGTACTTAATACTGCATGTGTCGTTAATACTGCTTTAAAAGAAAATTTAGGGCTACTACTGCTATAAATACCTCTTTCAGCCTGCCAAAGTTCATAACGTCTCTTTGAATTCTATTCATCTCTCTCTCTCTCTCTCTCTCTCTCTCTTTCTAACTATTCTCTCTCAAGAATCTCTGTTCTCTGTCAAGAATCCTCAGGTACAATGGAGTTTATCGACGAACACAACGAGATTGCCATGCTCCAGAAGCCAAAACAGACCACAGGTTTTCACGACATTGTGGATTTCCTCAAGAACACGCATATATCCTATGCCCTAACGGTGACCCCGACAATCTACACCGAGCATCAGAAGCAGTTCTGGGAAAATGCCACCGTGGTGTCTGAAGATGGGCAGAAAATCATCAAAACAAGGGTGTGTGACAAACCCTTGAATGTTACAGAGGAGCTTATTCGCATCACTCTTCGATTGGATGATGCCTCAGGTATGACCTCTATTCCTAATGACGATCTATACTCAACCTTAACGAGAATGGGGTATGAAGGTCCCATTGGAATCTTTAAGTTTTTCAAGTCTAAATTTTCTACACAATGGCGATTCTTTGTTCATACCTTAATGCATTGCATTTCAAAGAAAAATACTGGATGGAGTGAGTTTAGCAGTACCATTGCTTATGCCCTGGTCTGCTTGGCCACTGCCAGGAAGTTTAATTTTTCACAAATGATTTTCAATGATCTTGTGTCAAACCTGGAATCCAAAAAGAGTTTTTATATGTACCCAAGGTTTGTCCAAGCAGTGATTACTCAGGAATTGACGGATTTGCCTCAATTTACTGAGGTATATGTACCTAAACCCCCTAAAGGAAAGGTCTTCTCAAATATGAGAAGAACTTACAGGGACTCGGAAGGAGTTGACACTCCATTGTTCTCTACAATGATGGGTGTGTCCCACACACAAGAAGGTATGGCATCAGGGTCAAGGCCCTCATTAGACCAACCCACTGATAGCCAAACCCCTCCTTCAATCACCAAAGAAATTCCTCAGTCCATTCTTCAAAGACCCACTCCTCACATAACCAAAAAGTTTACAAGAAGAAAGGTACACAAGGCTCCTTCCCTTGATGTACCTCCTACAAGCCCAAAGCCTTTAAGCCCTCTATTGGAGCATTCTCCAATAGAGAATATCGAAAGGGAAACCACAGGGGTGTCTCCCAACCCCAAGAAGGTGCTCACTAAGGAGAAGGTTGAGCATGTGAGTAGCAAGGCTGCCACTACTTCTGCTAGCACAGAGAAGGACAGTGGTGACATAACTAAGACCTTCCTCACGGCAACTCAGAATGAGAAATCATTCAGAGGTCCCAGGTGCCAAGAAACCACGGGGGTAGGCAGTGCTTTTGCTAGGCAAAAGACACCTACTAAAATATCCAGTGATCCTTTAAAGGAAGTAAAAACTCCTAAACAAGGTGAGGATAGATATACATATGAGGAATTGATGGAAACCATTGCCAATATCAACACGGATGTTGTAAGTCAGAAAAAGGAGATAGATGAACTCAAGAAAGTGGTCCTATATCAACAAACACAGCTTGAGAAGCATAAGAAGCTGATTACAAAGTTGATGCACAGGAAGAAGAAAGCTCAGTATGTTCTTAAAAGAAGAAGCCCCAACAATGATGCTCCCAAAAAGGGGGAGTCAGAAGCTGAATTCAACATGGAGAGTGCACAGGAAAAGGGGGAGAATGAGTGTGTTGAAGAAATTGAAAAAGAAGCAGAAACTGATCATGCAGCAGAAACGGTTAATGCTGTTGAAATCCAGAAAGAAGCAGAAACTGAACCAACAGCAGAAACGGTTAATGCTGCTGAAATCCAGAAAGAAGCAGAAACAAAAGAAGCAGCAGAAACCATGCAAGAAGCAGTATCTACAAAGGAAGAAGCAGCAGAAACAAAGGAAGCAACAGAAACTAAAAAGCCTACTTTGGAAGAAGTTAAAGTTGCAGAGGCTTTGATTAAAGCCAAACATGACACTCCTAAAAAGCAAGAAGAAACCCTGGGTGAAAAGCTAGTGTCACTAAAAAGAACAAGAACCAAGTCTATATCTACCAAGAGGAAATTTGTCAAGAAACCTAGGGTAGAACCAGTGGTAGAAGAAGAAAAAGAAGAGGATGTTCCAGAAAAGAAAGATGATACAAAGGTTGCTGAAGAAGAAGTAGCAACTCCATCAGGTCAATCAAGTAATGCTCAATGTGATATGTATATCACTGTGATTGATACTGATCCAATCAAAGTTGACCCAATATCTTCCATGCCTCCTGAGATCATCTTCTGGGATACCTTGGTAGATCAGAGAAAGGAGTACATTAGAGTCAAAAGAGCAGATGGGCAGTATGAGGTCTGTTCTACATGGGGAAGACTTATTAGAATGTGCTCTAGATCTGACGTAGAGGAGATGTACAAGATTGGAATGAAGTTGTATGGAAATATGCTGAATGAGAAAGGGATGTCTATCACCAAAATGGTTCTTGAATACATGTGCCTAATGTTCAAACCAGAAGCAGTTCAGTATATGATAGAAAGAAATTTTCAAGCAATTACCAATTGGATGCTCATTGAAAAATGTGGAGTGTATGTCATCACACTTGACTATACATATCATGAGTATTATTTGGTGGATGTTGCATACAAGCACAGCAAGAAAAGGTTGAATGGAATGCAACATACTAAGTTGGCTTGCAACAAGGATTCTGAAATGGGAAGATACTTGGTGAGAAGGATTATCAATCAAAGCCTGGGTTTGAATCCTGATTTGTGTGTTCATGATTAGGTTTTGGAAGCATCATCTGAAGAACTTGACTTCTCAACCTAAAAAGTCAAGTTAGGGGGAGATTGTTGGGAGCTGAAGATTTGCCAAGTATGGTTAGTACTGCCAGAACAACAATACTACTGCCAGAACAACAATACTACTGCCAGAACAACAATACTACTGCCAGAGCAAGGTTAGTACTGCAAGTAAAAGTTAATGCTGCTGGAACAATGTTAGTACTGCTTGTGCATAACGATGTTAATACTGCTTGAGATCATAATTATGGAATGCGAGAATGTTGGAGATAAAGATGGAATGATTGAAGATAAGCATGAAAGAATATTCTGAAGATCAATTTTGTTTTGATAGTTATCTTGTAATTATTTAGTATAAATAGATTTTGATAGATAGCTATTCTGAGAGATTTTTGAGAGTTCGTTTTTGTTTTAGAGAGAATTAACCTCAAGGTATAGAACCCTATTTCTAGAGAAGTAGAAGTCGTCTTGTTGAGCCTGTTCAACAAGATTGAGGTTTGGTTGTAAACTTGTGAGTTGAAGTATTGAATACAAACAGATTGTGTTTTCTGATTAGTTGTTCATTAAGTGTGTTTGAATTAAAGTTCTATTCCGCAAGATTCTTTAATTCTGATTTCTAAGTATAATTATTCTTGTTTGGAATCGATCCTGACAGTATATATATAATATGAATATATTTATCATTTACAAACTAGCTGTGTTATCAATGTTCATTTAGAAGCATATGTATGTGTGTATATATATAATATGAATATATTTATCATTTACAAACTAGCTGTGTTATCAATGTTCATTTAGAAGCATATGTATGTGTGTATATATATAATATGAATATATATCATTTACAAATCAGCGTTTAGATCAACAGTATCATATGTGTTTGTTCTATATGGTTCAAGCTGTGACGGGCCCGGGGTGTGGCTGACTGAATGTCTCCTTGGCACGGTTGAAGGGGCGGGATTTGGACACTCTCCACGAGTGTGTCCTACGCATTGGCACCGAGTACATCTTTGTTGTATCGAACTTTCACCACGTGATGGACGTCGGTCGTTCTTTCTCGGTCTCCCGGCCCTGTTCTTATCCTATAAAGGTGGATAGTATGGTGGAAGCGGGTCGGGTGGATACACCCATGCTGCAGGGGGTCCAGCTGGGTTTATTACCTCCACGTATGTTTTCCGGTAATATTCGGACGTGAAGAAAGGTACAGCCAACTCGCTGCAATCTGTATGACTCATATATCTTGCTGCAGCGATGGCATGGCCGCACGGTAACCCAGATTTATCCCATTCGCGACACGAACAAAGGCGGTCTTCCATATTCACAATCGCGTGAATATAGTCATCATGCACCTCGTACTTCCCATACCCTATTGCTCTTACCGGCCATGCCGCCGCACGACGCTCCCTGTACTGAACGATATTCTCCGCCGTTGGTGTGAGTGCATTTTGCATCTCAGCTCCTTTTAGGCGTCGAATTTGGTACCACTCTTGTTGAAAGGCCCGAAAGTAGTCCATAAGATTAACAATCGGACATCTACGTGCAAAACGGGAGAGTGCATTCACAGACTCTGCACTATTCGAGGTCAGAATGTCATACCGTTGTCCAGAAAAATGGGCCGCGGACCACCTCTCCGATCCAGCTTCGTCAAAGACTTTGGCTGCTTCCTTGGCACTATATCGTAGCATATTCATGTACTTGTTAAACTCCCGATCCGTATATGCTCTGCATGCCGCCCAATAGACATCCTTGTAGGTGGTAATACGTTTGTCCTTGGATTTGGCGTTCATCTCCAAATGTCGACAGCATATGGCGTGAGGGGCGTTTGGGTACATGGCAGAGATTGCGGCGCTTATGGAAGGAGCCCTGTCTGACATAAACACCAAACCTTGCGGGTCTCCGATAGCTTGTCTCAACATGGACATAAACCAAGTTCACTCGTCCCCGGTTTCAGACTTGCCTACGCCGAAAGCTACTGGAACGATGGAGTTATCCCCGTCCATGGCAACCGCCAGGAACATCATACCCAAGTAACGGCCTTTTAAATGGGTTGCGTCTATTATCAGGACACGACGTAGATTTGCCAGAAATGTACGGATCTGTAAAAACATAGGTGGTTTTCATTTGTAAATGTTATAGTTTATAATGTGTAAACATATGACGTGTTAAAATACGTACCGCGGGTCCAAGGGCCATGAAGCACATCTCAAACCGTCCACGTGAATCGGTCTGTAGCTGCGTGACAATACCAGGGTTCTGCAGCTGCAAATTATATAAATATTTCGGGAGTCGTTCATACGACTCCTCGAACGTGCCTCTCACCATAAACAGTGCATCGCATCGCGCACGCCACGCTTGGTGGTAATCAATCGTGACACCGAACTGCTGGTGAACGTCGTGGACGATGTCCTTTGGACGCAATGACCTGCTAACATCAAGAAATTTGTTTTTCAGGATCGCACCCAAAGTCTTTTTGTCGGCTTGTTTGTGGTGGGGATTAAGTTGCGTCCTCGTACAAGTGTGTACGTCGTGCAACTTTCTAATCATTATCGCCCCTCCTATGGGACCCATGTGAATCGCGTACAACCTCCACTCACACTTTTCTCTAGCACATTCAACTACGTATCTGCTATTGTCAGATTTTCGCGCTTGACTTTGGAAACCCTCTTCCAAGAACTTGAGTCCGATCTGACTTGCCAAGAGATCATTCAAATCGAATATCTGACCTGCTTTTAACCTTTCACTGCGAATATAAGGTGTAGGTTTGTAGGTTGGTGTCTGGGTATGGGAGTCTGGAAGAATAGGGGGCATATAAAAAAAGTCATTTATCTGACTACATGATTTTCTACTAGGGGTATATTCTTCGTGATCATCATTATCGGTGTCTGATCTGTCTACTTCAGAATTACCCGTTCTGAAAACGTGGGTTTCGTCATCAGCAACTCCAGCAGTACGCCCTTCGTGTGGTTGTGGTGGTTGTTGTTGTTGAGAATCAGGCTGCTCTATTTGGAGGTCTTCGTCGTCGTCACCGTCGTCATCACCGTCGTCGTCATCGTCGTCGTCACCGTCGGATATGCCGGGATACACAAAAAGTAATGGGGGCCTTTCTGAATCGACTGCAAGGTACAAAAAAGTAGAGATATCCCCATCGTTGGATAAATCCACAAATGACCCATCGCCATTTTTAAACACTAACTTGCAAACATCAGAAGAGTTGATTCCACATTTTTGCATGGCGTATGCAAGAAATTTCTGATAAGTATAGTTTACTGGCACTTTTACACCATGCTTAGATTTATAAGCAAAATTTCACTCATTGTTATCTTGCTCCCATTCACCATCAAAACAGAAATATAGCTTAGCTTTTGCAACAGATGAACTCATTTTTTCAGTAGTATCTCAAACACAAAATATTGCAGAAAGAAATCAAGAAAGAAGTATGAAATCGGTGTGTGGATTATGGCTTGCATTTTACATCTATTTATCAATGAAACAACCAACATATCAGACAACCAATCTCTCATTTCATCCACAAACTGGTATTCCAAAAACACTGATTTAACATTGATTCAAACATGCAAATGAATTTCAACCACAAATCGGTCTTCAAAGTACAATAATTGTGGAAAAAAACAGTAAAAGCATGCAAGATTCGTCTAAGTACAGGGGCTGAAAGTGTAAAATTTCAGGGACCAAAAGTGTAAATTTTCAGGAACCAAAACTGTAAATTTTGGTCCATCGCGGGCCAACGCGGGCTGCGATCGCGGGTAGGGACCAAAAGTGCACCGCGACCAAAGTTGAGGGGCTCCGCGGGGCATTTGTGACCAAAGTACGTGCCACGTCAGCCCTATCCCGCGATCGCGGGATCCATTGCGGGTATTTAGGGCATTTTTGCAAAATGGAAAAAATTTATGGCATTTCGGTAACAGTTGGTCAAACTTGGGGTATTTTAATTAATTTCCCATATATATATATATATATATATATATATATATTATTTGCCGGACTCGAAACCATCAGCTACACCAGGTGACTCAAACTTCAACTCTTGTTTCCAAACACCGGCAACAAACTCCAAACAGCCCCCTGGTGACAAAAACACCTTGTGTTGGTTGTATTTATCAAAGTAATCAAACATACAAGTTGAATTGGTGTTCTTATCTGCCGCCACTTGTGCATTGGCCAACAACTGGGCACGAAGACTTCTGATTAACATCATCAAAATCAAGTCAAGAAAGAAGAAAATATGCCACTGAATCAAGAGAAGGGAGGGCAAATGGGAGACGAACCTTGTAATCGGGCGAGTTTGGGCTCTCCGATTTCAATTGTTCAATCGTTGAGAAGTCTGTATGGGTTCGAGTTCGTTATACCAATAAGATGAACGAAGATAATGTAAAACCGAATCAACGAAACCCTAACCCTAGAAGGAGTAGGAGAAAGCCGAAAGGACGAGTGGATTTTGGAGGAACCGTGAAGAAATCGAGAGAGCATGGTGGTGATGGGTTTGTGAGAAGATATGCAGAAAATCAAATCCATGGGTGAATTTGATACGGATCTGAATGGCCCAACAGAAGACCAGGCCCAACGGGAGCATGAGGAGATGGGCAGGCCCAAACGAGTAACCAAAAGGCCTGCCAAGTTTGATGATTGATGAGCTGCAAGTTTGATTTCTGCACGTTTCCTAATTTTATTCATACGTTTACCTAGTCTTTAGGCTTCTTCAATTAATGCATTTAGAGTAGTGGTGCATGAACTCCTGGAAATAAGGGACGTGGGTGAAGAACCTTAGTCTCCTGCGTGTTTAAATTATGGTTTTTGCATTTGGAAATATATCAGAAAATTGCCCCAACTCTCTAGTTTCCTTCCTGAATTCTTTGGAGTGTTTGCCTACTAAAAAAGGCTATATCATCTGGTGCTTTCATTCACGTTCCTCCCTTCCGCCATGCCGCCCCGAAAAGATACTTCCTCCTCCGACGACGTTCCCCCTACTCTCACTGACCAACTTGCCCAATTGATTGCTATTGCCACCACTTCCTCATCGTCACAAACCAATACCAACACCCAATTAGCTGCTCTAATCAAAGCAACTGAAACTCTGAATACCAAACTTGATGGCCACTCCGCCGCCACCGCTCGTCTGGTCGACCGCGTCACCGAACTCTCCGACTCCCTTAACCTCGATACCTCATCCAATGAACGCCCTCGTCCACCACCTGATCGTCCACGACCACCAGGCAACAACGCCAACCGCAACCCTCGTCAAACCAAAATATCCCTCCCGATGTTTGACGGCTCCAACCCTCTCGGATGGATTTTTCAAGCCGATAACTTCTTTGCCTACTATGACATTCCTCCAGGGGAACGTGTCTCCTTAACAGCCTTTCACTTTGTTGGCGACGCCCTAGCGTGGTATCAACATCAAGCCAACAATGACCTCCTGGGCTCTTGGACGACGTTTAAGCGCAACGTGGAACTCCGTTTCGGTCCATCCACATATGAAAACCACGAAGCCTCCTTATTCAAACTCCAACAAATGTCTTCCGTAGCCGCCTATCAGACGGAATTCGAAATGATAAGCAACCGTGTGGTCGGTCTCTCGCCGCAAACCCTTCGAAATTGTTTTATTTCGGGCCTTAAACCGGCTATTCAGTCCGAGCTCGCAGTCCTTAAACCCCCTTCGCTGCATGACGCATGCGGTTTAGCCCGTCTGTTAGAGGATAAATTCAACCCACCCAATAAACCAAAAACTTCCTATCCCTCCAAATCCTATTCCCATACAAGTAACTCTCTTACCTGGTCGTCACCCTCCACCTCCTCTACTTCGCAATCGGACAAACCAAACAGTAACCCCACCCCACCACTATTACCTACACCACCCAAACCCCTACCTTTCACAAAATTATCTCCGGAGGCAATTCAACAACGACGGCGAGACGGGTTGTGCTTTCGTTGCCCGGAAAAATATTCCCCGGGCCACAAGTGCTCGCCACCCCAGTTTCTAATGATCGTGGATAACGACGACTGTCCAGCGACCCCTGATTCCCCACCACCAGCCCACGACGTTACTCAACCTCCACAATTCATGTCTCTGTCCGATGCAACATTTTTTGGTATGTCGTCTCTGCAAACGCTCCGTGTTACGGGGTACATTCATGGCAAACCGGTCACGGTGTTGATTGACTGCGGTAGCACGCACAACATCATCCAACCCCGGCTAGCTGCGAGCCTTCACCTGCTCACCAAACCACTACCTCCGTTTTCCGTCATGGTTGGGAATGGTCAATTCATTCATTGTGAAGGCCACTGCCCGGACGTTCAAGTGCAACTACAAAAAACAACCTTTCACATTCCTTTCTTTATCTTTCCGGTTCAAGGGGCTGACATCATCCTTGGAATTTCCTGGCTTGGTACATTGGGTCCGATCACGGCGAACTTCTCCATTCCAGGACTTTCGTTTACCCGCAACGGCATCACTACCACTCTTCGGTGAGACCCACTCACCCAACCGGTTTCCCCAAGCTCCTTGTCGTCCTTACTTCGCCACGGATCTGTAGCTTCCCTTCATGCCTTGCTTATGGAACCCACAAACACCCCCTCATCTACCTCACAACCCACCTCACACATGGATCCAAACATTACGGCCCTTCTGCAAACCTTCCAGCCGCTTTTCGATGCACCCCCTTCCCTACCACCCAACAGACCACATGACCACCATATTCCACTTATCAACGACAACCAGCCAATTAATGTCAAACCCTATCGCTACCCTCATTTCCAAAAGCAAATTATGACACAATTGATTGCTGAAATGTTAAAGGATGGTATCATTCGGCCGAGTCAAAGCCCGTTCTCATCACCGGTTCTGTTGGTCAAAAAAAAGGATGGCACATGGCGTTTTTGTGTGGATTACAGAGCTCTCAATGCCGCCACAGTTCGAGACCGATTTCCCATTCCCACAATTGATGAACTACTAGACGAGCTACATGGGGCAACCATATTCTCCAAAATCGACCTCCGTTCCGGTTACCATCAAATACGGGTCGCCGAGAAAGACATCCACAAAACCGCGTTTCGTACTACCGACGGCCATTATGAATTTCTTGTAATGCCCTTCGGCCTCACCAACGCTCCGTCCACCTTCCAATCGGCTATGAACGATCTTTTCCGCCCGGTACTTCGCCGCTTTGTCTTGGTGTTCTTCGACGATATTTTGATCTACAGTGCCACCAAAGATGACCATTATTCCCATCTGAGGTATGTATTTGAAACACTACTTCAAAATCATTACCATCCTAAAGCTACAAAGTGTGTCTTTGCGGTCTCGGATATTTCATTTTTGGGTCATCGGATTTCGAGTTCGGGTGTTGCTCCGGAACCTGAAAAAATCGCCTCGATTCAACAATGGCCACCACCGGTTTCTTTCACCACCTTGCGAGCCTTTTTAGGACTTACCGGTTACTATCGCCGGTTTGTACCCCATTACGCCCACATTGCCACCCCCTTGACTGACCTCCTTAAACAAAGGGAATTTACATGGCCATCCGAAGCCCAGACAGCCTTCACCAACTTGAAAACCCAAATGCAAGATCTCGTAACACTCGCTTTACCCGACTTCACAACACCCTTCGACCTCACAACCGACGCATCAGACCATGCAATTGGTGCAGTCCTCTCTCAAAACAACAAACCAATAGTTTTTTTTTCTAAAAAGCTATGTCCAACTATGCAAGGCCAGTCCACATACACCATAGAATTGTACGCCATAACAGAGTCAGTTCGCAAATGGCGACAATATCTTCTTGGACGTTGTTTCCGTATATACACCGACCACCATAGCCTCAAACACCTTTTAACACAAACAATCCACACCCCGGAACAACAAAAATGGATCACAAAATTAATGGGTTACGATTTTGAGATTCATTTCAAACCCGGCAAGGAGAATACCATTGCGGATGCTTTAAGCCGTCTCGACATTCCGACAATGTTGGCATTATCCCACCCCACCGCTCCTTGGCTCGAGGAACTCAGAAGGTACTTTAAAGAAACATAGGATGGACAACAAATGGTACGTCAAATCACAGAAGATCCTACGACCTTTCCATATCACCTAGTGCGTGATGGCCTGGTTTATTTGCATGGGAAAATTTTGGTACCACCCAT
This sequence comes from Saussurea involucrata, assembly GCA_033807775.1. Lineage (NCBI taxonomy): Eukaryota > Viridiplantae > Streptophyta > Magnoliopsida > Asterales > Asteraceae > Saussurea > Saussurea involucrata. Next base: position 32,249,982 of record CM066325.1, on the reverse strand, counting down.
TTCTACCCTGAGTAATAGATTACTGCATGAATTCCACTCGTCATTCTTAGGTGGTCATTCCGGAATTAACGCCACTTTCAAAAGGATCTCCACGACCTTCTCTTGGTTGGGTCTTAAGAAGGATGTCAACACTTTTGTCAAGGATTGTACAGTTTGTCAAGCCATCAAAGTTCCAACTCACAGGCCCTATGGTCTGCTACAACCTCTGCCCATACCTGATTCAACTTGGCAGGATCTCTCCATGGATTTCATTACCGGGTTACCATCGTCCAAAGGTAAAACAACAGTATGGGTCGTCGTTGATCGCCTTTCCAAGTTCGATCATTTTATTTCCCTACCGCCTCACTATACAGCTGTCACCCTCGCTTCCATATTTATGCGGGAAATCTATCGGCTACATGGTCTTCCAAAGACAATCGTTTCCGATCGGGATCCAACGTTCGTTAGCCGTTTTTGGAAGGAGCTCTTCAAGCAAATGGGTACTAAATTGCTCCACTCTAGTGCCTACCACCCGCAAACCGACGGTCAAACCGAGGTGGTCAATCGTTGTCTCGAAAATTACCTTCGAGCATTTGTTTTTGATAAACCATCTACATGGGAAAGGTACTTGTATTTAGCAGAATATTCATACAACACAAGTCACCATTCGGCCATCGACATGTCCCCCTTCAAAGCACTTTACGGTCGTGACGCATCATCAATTCATGATTATGTTCCGGGTTCCAACAGCAATGCTTCCATTGATACCTCTCTCGCAAACCATCAGCAGCTCCTGGATGGCTTGAAAGCATCTTTAGAACGCGCTCGAGCACGAATGGTCAAGCAAGCCAACAAAAAACGCATGGAGAAAGAATTTAACGTTGGCGACTGGGTTTATTTGAAGTTGCAACACTATCGGCAAAAGTCAGTTCAGGATCGCAAAAATCAGAAGCTCTCTAGGCGGTTTTTTGGGCCGTATAAGATAATTGATCGCATTGGCAAGGTAGCATACAAGTTGGACTTACCCATGACATCCAAAATTCATCCAATTTTTCACGTTTCACTGCTCAAGTTAAGCCAAGGGCCAATTCCATCGCAGAAAGGTAGTTTGGAACCTTTTAACATTGACGATGGCGATAGTCTAATGCCGGAATCCATTCTTGACCGCCGTATCGGATCTGCAGCTCAACCACAGTTGCTAATTAAATGGGATAACCGTCCAATGGAAGAGGCTACTTGGGAAGACACGCAATTCATTCGCGACCAGTTTCCGTGTTTTCCAGACATTGAGGACAATGTCGAATCTCAAGGGGTGGGTGATGATACGGATCTGAATGGCCCAACAGAAGACCAGGCCCAGCGGGAGCATGAGGAGATGGGCAGGCCCATACGAGTAACCAAAAGGCCTGCCAAGTTTGATGATTGATGAGCTGCAAGTTTGATTTCTGCACGTTTCCTAATTTTATTCATACGTTTACCTAGTCTTTAGGCTTCTTCAATTAATGCATTTAGAGTAGTGGTGCATGAACTCCTGGAAATAAGGGACGTGGGTGATGAACCTTAGTCTCCTGCGTGTTTAAATTCTGGTTTTTGCATTTGGAAATATATCAGAAAATTGCCCCAACTCTCTAGTTTCCTTCCTGAATTCTTTGGAGTGTTTGCCTACTAAAAAAGGCTATATCATGAATTACAGGGAGCCAACTCGTCTTCTTAAAGGGGGGAGAGAGAAATCAGTAGACGTGGGGGAGAAGATTAAGGGGTGCGAATTAAGGGGCGAGTTGAGGGAGAGGTTGAAGTAACCATCGATGCGGGTGTTAGAGAGGAGTGGGTCAGATAAATCTCAACTTCTCGTAACCGTAATATATGAAGAGTATAGAAGGAAGTACCTTTGAATTTAAACGGCCTAGATTTAAAGTTGAGGTTTAGTTTAAACAGTCCAGATTGACCCAGAAGCGGTTACACTCGCCTGGGTCAATAGTATAGGTAATTGAAATGGCGGTTCAACTTCCTGATGAACTGATCATCGAGATCCTCTCAATGTTACGAGCAAACTCTCTTCTTACTAGCAGGACTTATGTGGACAAATACCAAGAGAGTTTAGCTTTATTGGATGTTGGGCATAGCGTTCCAAATGAGGAGGCGATGAAAGCTTTAATGAGGAGGCAATGAAAGCTTTAATGATGATTGAAAAGCAAGGTATGATTAACCTTATTTCATTGCTTAGTGGACCACAAGTGATGTAATGAAGTAGCCATACTGTATTTATCTGTGTTTTCTTTTCTTTTGTATGTGTTTTTGAACATAAAATCTTTCTGATTTGTTGATTGTTGTTTTACTGTGCTTCTAGACCGTCAACATAAATCATGGTAATCAAAGAGCCATTTTCTTGTAGCTTAGCTGGTAAGTGTTAAAAATCAAGTGATTTGGTAACTCTTGAAATGTGGCTATGTTAGTGTCTATTCCAAGCCAATGAGCCATTTCCTATGTAGATGGTGATGGAAATTTTTGATTGAGATAGTAATAAATAAATCTTTGTGATCTTTGTAGATGTTTTAATTGGTACCCACTTTCTGTGTGATGATACTCCTCAGGAGCTGTTCCATCTTCAATTGGTTAAAAGTTCAAAGCTTAAATGAACATCTGATTGGTAGTGTATGTGTGCATTATTTGGGGGCAGTAGGAGTAACTAACTAGTGTTGTAGTGCTTTACCAAGAGCCCACAATTTAAAGTGCTCTGTGAATTGCTCTATTACTTTTGATGAAAACAGTAAAATGTTATATATACTTCAAAATGAATTATATTCAGGACCAAAACAAGACAAAACTCCTTTTCACTTCTAGCTATGAATTTTGTGGAGTCTTCTTTTTTGCTCAGTTTGTTTTCAATATCTAATTCTATACTTATAAACACAAATTTTTATGCATTTAAAGATAGTAGTCTTAAAACCTAGATTTTGTGGCAGGATAAACACAAATTAATAATTCCATACAAGAAATCTATTTAAGTTTGGTGCATTAGCAGATACCAACAAGAGCAATTTATCAAGTGTATGCTTATGTTTATATTGCATGTGACAACATATTTTTAGATCTTGCATCTTGTTATGATCATCGCCTTATTATTCTTTGTTTTTTTTTCTCGTAGAAAAACTGTTCAAGAAGGGTCACAAGTGGTATGACTACTGTTATGTTTCTTGAATTACTTGTCGCTGGAAAAGTAAGACAAGGTCATGTTGAAGTTTTCCAAATGTACATAGTGATTTATTCAACCTCAAATCAAGGTATGATACCCGGTAAACCTCTTGTTTTTTTTTCTTCGAAAAGCAATATCAATAAGAAAAGCAAAAAAGCGTATACAACAAAAAGGAAATATATGAGAAGAAATTTTCAAGAAAACAAAAACACATCGTACCAACTCCACAGAAAACAAAGACAATACCAAAAGAGAAGAGACAAATCCAAGAAAGGTTCACAACTCACAAGAGCACATACATCGGAGAATCAAGCCAAGTCGTCTGTGAAATTGACCGGTTTTTGTATCTTGCTGAGATCCAAGCGAAGGATCAATGTGGATATCACCAAGAATATAATCACAAACATCGATTGGTTTGAAGTTCCAAGCATTTATATATTTTCAGAGAGAATAAGTCACGATCCAAATAATAGCTTGCCAAACTCCCTTCAACGGTGCTGAAATCAGTCTCCCACCATCGTGTAGAACGAAATTCGAGGCTGATGCGGGTGGATCAAATAAAAAACATTTTGTCATGTACTTGAAGCAACCTTGCAACCCACAGACAATGGTTGAAAGTCTCGATTGAATCATTACAAAATGTGGTGTCGCCGTGATTTTGGTCTAGAGGCGAAAGATTTGACGAAGGTGGGTGGTTCAAAACAAACCCTCCCGTTGTTGTATGCACTGCCATTCAGTTAGTGTTTAGTCAGATAATGGAGTTGAGAAATAGGCCTTAATACTATGGTATTAAGCAAAGATGACGGTCTTTTATATTGTGATAAAATCAGAAAATTTCGTGTTGTTTGTAAAACTTGTAGTACATCACTCGTATATTTATATAAAGTGTGTGATACGTTTCTAGAGAGGTTGAGATGTCTATTACAATTGTCGATCACATGAACAAAACCTATTTTTTTTATTCTAAATCAACCAAATCATAAGTATTTCAAACGGTAAAAGGGTGGGTTGCAAGTTCCATTGGGTAGTGATTTCTCGGTTTTGATCTTCAAAGGGTTTGGGTTTTACCCCTTTGTTTCTTGGGGAAGAGAAAGAGAGGGATTGCTTGCGGGGAAGGGTAGGATGGGGATTGGTTTTGGTGGAGATATGGTTGGCTGGTGGCGACGAGGAGGAAGGGGTGCGGATTAGTGTGAAGGAGAGAGTTAAAACAAAGAAAAAAATGAATTTAAAGAAAATGTTAAAATAGATTAAAAAAAGAGTAAAATGACCATTTTACCCCTCATTTTTATGAAATTAATAAACAAAATAACGGTTGTTAGGGTGATGGATCAAATCCAACGAATCATGCAAATGACAAGTTTTAATCCCTAAGGGTGCGTTTAGTACGCAGATAGGATAGAACAGGACAAGATATAACAATTCTTCAGCGTTTGGTAGATAGAACTGGACAGAATAGAACATATAACATTAGATAAAGTACAAATAAATAAAAATTAAAGAATGAATAAAATATAAAATAGAACGTGTATTTGATGTTTTAGAAGAGAATTAGATTTTATTTTGAGGTTATATTAGACCTGGCAAACGTGTCGTGTTGTGTCGGGTTCGTATCGGGTTCAAAGTTAAACGGGTTGAGAGTGCCTGACGCTAACCCAACCCATTTAATAAACGGGTCAGAAAATCCCAACTCTAACCCGACTCGCTTAACCCACCACGACCCGCCTAACCCGTTTAACATTTATTAAACTAAAAATTAAATATCGAAAATTCACAAAAAACGTTACAAATCCAAAGTTCAAATGAAAACATTATAAATGTAAATTTTATAGTTCAAGTCTGTTCCACCCTGTTCCACTGGTGAGGGTGAAACATGCCTGTTCCAGCTTGTTCCTGTCCGTTTCATATAAGTCATGCCAAATATGAGACAGTGACCTCTGTCCTGTTCTGTCCAGTGTACCAAATGCACCCTAATAAACACAAAGCTCAAGGGCATTTTCATAAAAACCATCAAATTATAGGGATCAAATCAGTAATTAACTCTTAATTTCGGGTTAAGTGAGATTGGTATCCAAATTGGGGGTAGGAACCATTTATTATGCAACTGCAGACTCTCTCTCTCAATCTCTCTAAAACCACATTTCTCTCTGTAGAAATTGAAATGGCAAGCCAACTTCCTGATGAACTGATCGTCCAAATCCTGTAAATGTTACCATCAAAATCGCTCCTTCGATGCCGTTTGGTGTGCAAATCTTGGCTGTCTTTGATCAATTCCACTAAATTCAAATTCATGCATCTTCACAATTTCAACCAACTAAATCCATGTTATCTTGTCCGTCGTTAAAGGGGTGGGTTGCAAGTTCTGTTGGGTTGTGGTTTCTCGGTTTTGATCGTCAAAGGGTTTGGGTTTTACCCCTTTGTTTCTTAGGGAAGATGGAGAGAGGGATTGCTGGTGGGGAAGGGTAGGATGGGGATAGGTTTTGATGTTTGAGCGAGAAGATGGAGATATGGATGGTTGGTGGCGAGGAGGAGGAAGGGGTGCGGATTAGTGTGAGGGAGAGAGTTAAAGAAAAAGAAAAAATGAGTTTAAAAAATGTTAAAATAGATAATAAAAAAAAGAGTAAAATGACCATTTTTGCCCCTCATTTTGATGAATTTAATAAACATGATAACGGAGGTTAGGGTGATGGATCAAATCCAACGAATCATGCAAATGTCAAGTTCTAATCCCTAATAAAACAAAGCTCAAGGGCATTTTCATAAAGATCATCAAACTACAGGGATCAAATCATTAATTAACTCTTAGTTTGGGTTTAAGTGAGATTGGTATCCAAATTGGGGCAAGACAAGATTTCATATTTTATTATGCACATGCACACTCTCTAAAAATTTTGTTCTAACTTCTCCAAAATCACAATAATTTGCAATAGCGGTAAGTCAGGTTGATTCCACAAGGACTGGATGTGAATGATGTTAATTCGTACGCTTTTTATAAAAAAAGGGGGGGTTTTAAAGATATTTAAACTAGACATAAATAAATAAAAACTGAAAATAATAATAAATATAAAACGACAATGAGTGTAAACCTTGATTGGATTGTGTATCATAGACTTGTTTTACAAAAGCATTTTCTCATTTTATTCTAGATTAGCCGTAAGTGTCGACATGCGCCAAACACTCCGTTTGTTCTTATTATTAAACTAGCATGAGAAGCTCAATGAACTAGTTCATAATTGACAAAGCTAAGTTTGGTCAAGAACTCAAACTTAACTTGTCAATTGCATTAAAAGCAAACAAACACTAATCCTAACTAATAATCGAACGCTCGATCATTAAAGTTAGATTATACAATTCTACAACACTAAAATTAATCAGACGCCCAATCATTGAGGTGTTATGTTACCACTTCACAAGACATTGAACAATTACGGATTCCATATCTCGTGTAGCAAATCACGATTAGATTAATTGACATAAGAGATCTTGCTTATATCAATAACTTAACAATGATATAATCTTTAGAACAAGAATTGCACAAATAGAAACCAAATGATATTGAATATTAACAAGTCTCAACACAATCCTAACCAAAAGGTTACACACTCATTGTGTGAGAATTAACTAGGAAAATAAATACAATAATACATGTGTTTTTGCTCTCCAACACAAGTGATGAAAGCTAGAACTAAGAACTATGTAGAGATATTAAGAGAAGAGATGAGAGGTTGGATCCTTTAAACTACTACCATGGCATCTCTATTTATAGGCTAGGATCATCAAGGAAGGGGACAAGCATGCCTCTTGAGCTCTATCTCCAGCCAAAAGCAACCCCAATCAGCAGAACCAAAGTCACAAAAAACGGCCAAGAAAATATCAAGCAACCATTTTTGATTCGTTTCACATTTGCATGCTGCAGGTATTTGGCGCCGATTGACTGGCGCCGTGATCGGCGCGGATGCTCCGGTGGATTTCGCAACTTCGCCGTTTTGTCGTTTTTTCCGTTTCTCGACCCCGTTTTCGATGCGTTGTAATTTCCTTACATATAAAACACCATAATACACATTTATTTAAATAAACATAATTATAAACTGTTAGACAACCTAAGGGGGGGGGGAAGGTTGAATTATGATCTTTTTACTTTCAAAAACTTCTTTTATAATTATAACAACAATATAAATGCACAGCGGAAATATAAAGAGATAAGGGTAGAGAAAAATTGATACCGACACCGAGATTTGGGAAGTGGTTCACCAACGTATTGGCTAATCCACTTTTCGAGAAACTTCTCTACACGATCCACTATAAGTGTTATTTATGGTAGAACACAAACCTTGATACAATGATGTGAATATCTCTTGCTTCCGCAAAGAGACTTGAATGGATCACTCACTCTCAATATAAAAACTTACAGAGATGATATATTTCACAATGGTAATCACTCTCCTATAAGTATATAACACTTGGACAGATTATGAGTGTGTAAATAAAAAGTTCTTCAAAAATCTTGTTGGAGAAGATGATGAATAGTGAACTGAGTTGGAGAGAATGAAGAACACTGAGGTGTGTTGAGGTGAATTGGTGTGTTGAACCTTCAGCTGGAGCCTCTATTTATAGTCACCAAAAAATTTCTGTTCATGTTCAGATTTCAGTTTCTTCTTGCATGCGTGAAAGACTTCTTGCCATGCATTTAATTTCTCAGTTGCAGCTTTTTCTCTGTTCCTTTCACATGCATTGTCACCATAAAACAGTAGCATCTTGAAGACTTTGTTGCCAACTCAAAAGGTCACAACCCACAGGCTAGCTACATCTTCTTCATCTTCAAACGTCAAACAAAGCATAACTCCCTCATGCAGAGAGGATAGATAACCAGATTCAGCAGCACACAAATCCTTTCTCCATTCACACTACCATCCATAGCATTTGAGAAACAAAACTAGTAGCAGAAATTTTCTTCTCTTTTCCATATTGAAGAACCCAGTTGCCATGGAAATATATATGTATATATAATATATATATATATATATATATATGAGAAACGATTTGTAGAAGATATATATATAATATAAAATATGGAGAATGATTGTGTTCCCTTATCAAAAAAAGGACAACTATATATATTATATATATACAAAACGTTTATAAATATATATTAAAAAACTTTTGATTTTAATAGAGTAAATTACATTTTTGGTCCTTGTGGTTTTCACTCAATATCAATTTTGGTCCCTATTTTAAACTAATTACACTTTTGGTCATTGTGGTTGTTATTTTGTTTCAATTTTGGTCCCTCTGACCAACTTTAATTAAAATAGTTATTTAGCTTAAGGGTATTTTAGTCCATTTACCATTTGTTTGTCTTTTTCATTTTTCATTTTATTAGTTTATATAGTAAATTACAATTTTAGTCCTTAGGCCATCAGTACCCCATGACCCCATCTTTCAAAGATTCCAGCTCCACATCAGCGTCACATCAGCTTTTCTCAATCCCTCACTCAATCCCTAAACACCCTTACCCCATTCCCTCAAACCATTTTGCCACCTCATTTATTTTAATTCTTTTATTTATACATTTAATTATTTAACAAAATAAAAATATTTATATATTTTTTAATAAATAAAAATAAGATAAATAATAAAAATAAAAATTCATACCATTCATTAAAAATAAAAATTACAAAATACAAAACACTACCAATTATGAAATTTTTGAATTTGCTCTTTTCTCGCTAAAGTAACCCTCAAAGCGTTTCCCGTAAGGTGATCATGCGGGGTCATGAAAAACTCGAAGTCTTTCTCAAATCGGTTTGAGCGTTCGATTTCGAGTTCTTGTTCCAACCTATGTCGTTCGAGTTTTGAGCGTTCGATTTCGAGATCGAGTTTTTTCATTTTGTATTCCATTGTATCATCAATCTTGTCGTTGAACGTCGTCAACAACTGAGTAACACTTTCGTCCGTATTCGTCCCGGACGTATTACTCGTTGATGTTTTTTTTGCCTTGTTTCTCCCGATGGGTCGTTGAATTTGCTCGTCATCGTCATCATCGGAAGGTTGGGTACGTTTTGAACCCCGCGATGAAGTTGTCGTCATCGTTGGAACGGCTCCCCATTTTGGACATTTTTTTAGGACGTCCCAAGTTTGTTCGTGAGTGAAAGCAACTTTATGGCGTGCTAGATACCGTTCGTGTGCCGTTCGGGATATATCGGCCTCACTCATCCCGCTTGATCTATTATTGAGCAAGTTGTTGTAGATGCCGCCAAACCAATTAATTCTTTTATTGAGGTCGTTGAACTTGCTATTGAGTTGATGGGTTGATCTATAACCTGGTTCACGACCCAAGCGAGTAAAGAACACATGCCCGATTCGGGCCCAAAAACTTCCTACATTTATGTAAAATTAAGTATAATAATAATAATAATAATAATAATAATAACAATAAAAATAATTACCACCGCTTTGTGCGTTACCGATAACGGGGTCCTCCGAAACGTCAACTCACGCCGACACTAACGCGAGTTCCTCGGCTTTACTCCACGTTTGTTTGACGGCTTTCGTTGGTCTCGGATTTGATGGTTCCGGGTTAGATTGTTGTGTCGGGATAGATTGTGGTGTGTTCAGGGTAGAAGGTTGGGTTTCCGGAACAATGTCGTCGTCGAGATTGATTGCGGGTGAAGGAAGATTGTAGTTGGCCGGAGTAAAACCTTGTTCAATCAAACCGGGACGTGTAAATTGGTAAGGAAATTGTTGGTGAAATTGTTGGGGAAATTGTTGCGGATATTGTGGCGGATTTTGTTGCGACCATTGTGGCGGAATTTGTTGCGACCATTGCGGACGATAACCTTGTTGTGTAAACGCTTGGAAACCAAGCTCTTGATCTTCTTGCGATTGTGGTGTATTCGGTCGGTTACGACGGGATGTAGGTGTTCTGTTTGGATTCATGATGAGAGAGGTGTGAAAAATAAGAGGTTGAGAGAATTTGAGAGAGTTTGAGAGGTATGAAAAATAAGAGGTTGAGAGAATTTGAGAGAGTTTGAGAGGTGTGAAAAATAAGAGGTTGAGAGAATTTTAGAGAGTTTGAGAGGTGGGAGAAATAAGAGGTTGAGGGTTAAATATATAGTGGGATTAAATTGAGAAAAAAATTTATTTATTTTTGTTTAAAAAGAGCCGTTCAACGGCATTATTTTTAAAGATTAAATAATTTTTTTTTAATAAACCTTCGGGATGAATCGGGATCCCATCCCCGGAATCCATCCCGCCCCGCCATCCCCGCAAGGCCCGTAGCCCACCCCTCACCATCCCGCAGCTCATCCCGAGCTCATCCCGAGCCGGGTACCGAAGGCCTTATGGGTTGTCTTTTTTCTTTTGCTTTTTTTTTGTCTTTTCTATCCTTTTCATTGGATACCTTTGTTATATTAATTAATTAATGATATTTTTTTACTAACAATGCATTAAAAATACATGTTTCATTTTGTAAATTACGCCATTAGAAAAGTATTATCGATATCTTTAAAATAAGTAATTATTGAATATTTTTTTAATTTTCACGCAATTTATCCTATATATATATATATACACGCACACACACAAATTTGTCTACACTAATAAAAAGAATTTCTATTTTAAGTTGTGTTTAAAAAATTGATCACTTTCTTTTATTATTTTAAAAATCAAAATTTATCTGGCCAGTTAATAAAAAAATGTATCATTTTCATTTAATAAATTGTTTTTTATATGTGTATCAAATAAAAAACTTGTAATACAATTTTTTTTTCAAAATATAAAGTTAAATTTATCGTAATGAAAAGTAAATAATCAACTAACAATTGTCAATTACACGTCGGGGATTGGTAAGAACAGAGGGACAATGCCCCTCTAACCTAAGTGGGCCTACCTGCGAAGCAACTGGTACTTGAGCGAAACACACTTTCCACAAAACTTTTCTAATGGTTTCATACTTTCATTTACAAAATGAAGTATTATTGTTAACTTATTGTTAGTAAAATTTACCATTAATTACTTAATGTAATACGGGTATAAAATGAAAAAGGTAGGAAAAACAAAAAGAGAAAAAAAACCCCACAAAATAAATAAGTTTAACTGTGTGATTGACTGGTTGTTATTTAATTATTTAATTTTCGTTACAATAAATTTATGTTTATATTATCAGGAAAAATAATTATATTACAAAGTTTTTTATTTGATACACATTTAAAAAACATTTAATTCAATGAAAAAACGATACAATTTATTTATCAATTGACATAGATAAATTTTGATTTTTTACATAATAAAAGTGATAAATTTTTTAAACACAACTTAAAATAGAAAAGTTTTTTTATTAGGGTAGACGAATTTGTATATATATATATATATATATATATATATGATAAATTGCTAAAAACTTAAAAATATTCTATGATTACATACTTTAAAGATATCGACAATACTTTATAATGGTGTAATTTACAAAATAAAATGTGTATTTTTAATGTATTGTTAGTAAAAATTATCATTAATTAATTAATATAACAAGGGAATATAATAAATATCATAGAAAAGAAAAAAAAAAGGAAAAAGACAAAACCACAAGGACTAAAATTGTAATTTACTATATAAACTAATAAAACAAAAAATAAAAAAGTCAAACAAAAAGTAAATGGACTAAAATACCCTTAAGCTAAATAACTATTTTAATTAAAGTTGGTCAGAGGGACCAAAATTGAAACAAAATAACAACCACAATGACCAAAAGTGTAATTAATTTGAAAGAGGGACCAAAGTTGATATTGAGTAGAAACCACAAGGACCAAAAATGTAATTTACTCATTTTAATATTAAAAGATTAATTAATTCAAAAAAAAACAGTATTGGATTTTGAAATGTCCAAGTGGTATATTTTTATAGAGTGTTTTTACCATTATGAGATATAAATTATAATGACGTAAAAACTTCAGTCTTGAACTCTTCAGATAAAATCTTCGTGAGCTTCACACTTAGATTAAATTGTTAGATAACAAATAATGCGGTGTGTTTTGTAATCATCAAAATAAATATAAAGATGTGATTTTATGTGTACCAAAAAAATATCACAATATTAAAGTTGTGGTACACTTGCACCAACAATCTCCCCCTTTTTGATGATGACAAACACAACGCTAAACACGAGAGCATACTCGGTTTCTCTCCCCCTTTTGTCAAACAAAAAGGGTCAGGAAAGACACTACGCTCCCCCTTGAAAGACGCTCCCCCTCAAGATATGCAATATTTGAGAGTTATCATTTTCTCAAGGGTTATACTCAAGCATGCCTAAACCAAGTCTTAGTTTAAAAAACGCATTTTTGTTTAGAGCTTTAGTAAAAATATCGGCCAAATTATCTTCGGAATCGACTTTTTCCAGCACGATTTGGCCTTTTTGAACATTATCTCGTAAAAAATGATGTCGTAATTCAATATGTTTGGTACGAGAATGTAAAATTGGATTTTTGCTTAAGTTTATGGCACTTGAGTTATCACACATAATAGGAATTTTGGTTAGATGTACCTCAAAATCGGTAAGTGTGTGCTTCATCCAAAGAACTTGAGCACATGCTCTTGCGGCGGCTACATATTCTGCTTCGGTAGTAGACAACGCTACGGATTGTTGTTTCTTGGAGAACCAGGACACAAGTGAGAGACCTATAAAGGCACATACCCCACTAGTGCTTTTTCGGTCAACAATAGATCCACCAAGATCGGAATCAGTGAAACACGTTACCTCTAACTCGGGTTTCTTTGCATACCATAAACCAAGATTCATTGTACCTCTAAGATATCGAAAAATACGCTTGACAGATTCATAGTGAGATTGTTTAGGCGAAGATTGAAAACGAGCACATAAACACACACTATACATAATATCCGGTCTACTAGCAGTTAAATAAAGTAAGCTACCAATCATACCACGATAAATCTTTTCATTAAAATCGTTTCCCTCCTTGTCACTAGATAATTTCAAATTAGTGGTCATTGGAGTTTCAACAGGTTTGACATTTTCAAAGTTAAACTTTTTCAACATATCTTTACAATATTTAGACTGACTAATAAAAATACCATTTTCACATTGTTTGATCTGCAATCCTAAGAAGAATTTTAATTCTCCCATCATGCTCATCTCAAACTCGCTTGTCATTTTCGCAGAAAATTCATTACAAAGATTTTCATTAGAGGAACCAAAATTAATATCATCAACATATACTTGCACAACCACAATATCATTTTGAGCATATTTGACAAACAAAGTATTATCTATTTTACCCATAATATAACCACTTTTAATTAAAAAGGTTTTTAATCTATCATACCACGCACGCGGAGCTTGCTTTAAACCATAAAGCGCCTTTTTTAATTTATAAACATGCGTCGGGTTTTCAAAACTTTCAAAACCGGGAGGTTGAGAAACATATACCTCCTCATTTATAACACCATTTAAAAAAGCACTTTTAACATCCATTTGAAATAATTTGAAATCCTTAGCATTTGCAAAAGCTAGAAGCATTCGAATAGACTCCAATCTTGCAACCGGTGCAAAAGTTTCATCATAATCTATACCTTCTTGTTGATTGTACCCCTTGGCAACTAAACGTGCCTTGTTTCGTGTGACTCCACCGTTTTCGTCTACCTTATTACGAAAGACCCATCTTGTGCCAATAATGGTTTGACTACTAGGGCAAGGAACTAAGTCCCACACATCATTCCTAGTAAATTGGTTCAACTCTTCTTGCATAGCCGTTATCCAATCCTCATCACCTAAAGCTTCGTCTATGGTTTTAGGTTCTATGGTTGAGATAAAGGCATGAAAGGCACAATGGGTATGGATTTTTGATCTAGTTATTCTTTGGTTGAGATCACCAATAATTTGATCTATGGGATGGCCTCTAGCGGTTCTAAGGTTAGGATCATCTACACCTTGTGGAATAAAACACGGAGGGGCATCACTAGATTCAATGTTATTAGTGGAAGGTTGGGTACTTAAATCCAAAGTACTAAGTTGTTGGGCTAGGACATCTCCCTCACAGATATTGTCATTTACTAATGGAGCACTTGGTTTGGGAGGACTCTCATCAAAGCTAACATTTAGGGATTCTTCTACAACCATGGTCTCTTTATTTAGGACTCTATAGGCTTTGCTATTCCAAGAATAACCAAGGAACACTCCTTCATAGGCTTTAGGGTCAAATTTGGTTAAATAAGATTTGGTGTTTAAAATGAAACATTTACAACCAAATACTTTTAGGTGAGCTAAGGAAGGCTTTCTACCACGGAAAAGCTCATAGGGTGTCTTATTTAGGATACTTCTAACTAGGACATGGTTAAGCACATAGGTCGCGGTAGCAACGGCATCACACCAAAACTTTTGGGGAACTTGATGTTCGTTTAGCATGGTTCTACTCATTTCTTGTAAAGTTCTATTTTTCCTCTCAACAACCCCATTAGATTGAGGAGTTCGAGGAGCCGAAAAGTTATGAGTTATACCATGTTTATCACAAAAAGTACCAAATTGAATATCATTATCGAATACTCGTCCATGGTCCGTACGTATGGAAACAATCGTACAACCTTGTTGGTTTTGAATTCGTTTTCCCAAAATTTTAAACTTTTCAAAAGCCTCATTTTTATGTTTTAAAAATAAAGTCCACGTATAACGGGAATAATCATCTACAATAACCAAGGTATAAAGATTTCCTCCAAAACTTTGGATTGCCATAGGGCCAAAAAGATCCATATGTAAAAGTTCTAAAACTCTTTTAGTTGAAATCACATTTTTTGATTTATGAGAAACGTGATGTTGTTTTCCGACACGACATGCATCACAAAAATGATTATCAAATTTTAATTTTGGAAGGTCACTCACAAGCTCCTTATTTTTCAAAACAAAGTTGAGGTGTAGATAAAACCAAGAAACCAACTCAACATGCAAAACTGAGTCAAGTTATGTAATCCACACAATATGACATGCTGATGGCACACGCTATGGTCACACACACCGTGACAGCGTAAGAGAGCACACGCGCTATAGCCACACACACCGTGACAGCGTAACCGGGCACACACCGCCCATATATGAAACGAATTCATATATTAAATTCTTATGGGACACACCCCCATCTCACATAAACGCCATAGCATGTCCACACATAAACAATTTATATCCACACAGTAAACCACACTTGTCATGCCGAGTTCAAATAATATGTACGAGCATTTATCAATAAGAACATGCATAACGTTTCACACTTAAAATGGGTTTAGGATCAGAAAAACTCACCTCTGATTGCGAGGCAAGCACTCCTGTTCAAATCTTGAGTTACACAAGCTTAGTACCTAACAGATCAGACAATTTCTTAATCAGAAACAAAGATCCAGAACTTACCGGGTACACACTCCTTTCCGGACACACTCCTTTCCGGACACACTCCCTTCCGGACACACTCCTTTCCGGGTATTAACACCCGGTAACCCAACCTATCCGGACCGGAATGACACCCATCCTGTAACTCCCAAGAGAACTCTACCCGGACTCTAGCAACCCATCCGGACACTACTGAAACCTCTGTGTCCGGAAACTACGGCTGTTCGAAAAACAACCATCTAAAAGTGATTAAAACTCAATTATTTGATATCATCTCGATTAGACAACCATCAAGGTTCATCCCCCAACCATAAACACCCACTTAAACCAATTTTTTACCTCAAAATCGACACTTAATAAACAAAACCCCAAAATATCTACTAAGGAAAGTTTTGTTGAAAACTCATCAGTTCCTCACGATTTCATCCCCAAATTCTTTGATTAAAGAGAAAAGAAAGCTTGCAATACTTAGGAAAACGAAGTTATGGAAGATTACCTGAATTAATTCCTTCCTTGGGCAAGAATCCTTCCAAAACACTTCTTTCTCTCTTCTTTTCTCTCTTGCAGCCGCCAACACCCACAACACAAGTAAATGATACTGATTTTAAAATTTGCCCTAGGGATTTGTAGCTATATATACTTCTCAAAGATTTGCCAAAAGGTCCCTCAAGTTACACTTTCATTCCTTAGACTTCGGCCACCAAACTTCTAAAACCTACTAAAATTTGGGTTATTACAACACTCCCCCCTTAAAAGAATTCCGTCCCCGGAATTCCTCATCGGGAAGCTACGGGTAACTTGCTTTCATCACTACACAAGACAAGACTTACGCTCTCGTCTAACTCCATCGATCATCACCTCCGATTTATCAGACCAGGCCTACGAATCATTTCCTATTGCCCCCAATGCTAGGACTATAACTTGCTAGCTAATCCATTCCTATGATAACGTCAAACTCTCCCTTGCTCACGGGCACGATTGCAAGGAACACGAGGGGCCCTCAACCTCGATACTACCTCTACCAAACACTTTCCTCACCAAGACTCAACTATTAACAGCCATTTCTACTTCGAACTCACGCTCCAGCCGTCTAGGTTCCACACAAAACGTCGGGCAAATCCCGGCGATACAAACGAACGGTTTACACCCAGGTCATAAAATACTTTAGCAACACAAAAAAAATTTAAAAGAAGGGTACCTCTCTCAACACCAGGTATATCTTCCTCCACATCAACCGTCATCCGAAAAGCTCTAGCCTTCGCCTGAGCTGACTTCACTTTCTTTTCCCCCACCCTTCCTCTTTGCCTACCATCGTAACCACCCAAATTCCCCCTCTTCAGCTGAGGGCAGTCCGGTCTCAAATGTTCCAAGGAACCGCATTGGTAGCAAGCCCTTGGGTTCCTACAGTCTCGTGCCAGGTGTCCCGACTTTCCACATTTGGAAAAAAATACGTAAACAATATTTATAATGTATATTTTAGATAATGATATGAGACAAATTGAATAAAGATGGTGCCCATGCCGGCTTTTATGCAATAACAACTATTTAGCATCCATGTTGTACAAAGGCCGGCCAAGATACCCACCCTCCCATGCACAATAAACATTGGTTCCTACGTAGAATTTATCAAATCAATTTGAAGCACAAAGACCAAACCAAACCAAACAAGATGTATCCAATATATTTCACTCGTAAGTATGTTTTGAAATGGTAAGATGTACACAGACTTTACAAATACGAAACCAAATTATCCCGAACCAAGCTGACCATTTTAGTGTTGGAGTCCCATATCAATTAAACTTGAACTATTTATCCTCATTATATGTTGGAATATTCATTCTCCAAGGACTCTTTTGAAGAGTAATACAATATGATAGGGTTCCACATATTTCTCACGTTGTGGGAGTGTGGTTCAATGCTTTGGGACTCCCACCTCTATATAAGAAATTAGGATATCATTAGTTTAGGCCAAGAAAGGTAAAGAAATGAGAGAAGTGAAGTTATTCAGCAATTGGTCAAGCCCAATTGCCCTTAGGATTATTTGGGCACTCAAACTCAAAGCCATAGACTATCAGAAGATCTACAAAACAAGAGTTCTTTGCTACTCGAGTACAACCCCATTCATAAAAAAGTCCCGGTGTTGTTGCACAACGGAACCCCCATATGTGAATCACTTGTAATTCTCGAGTACATTGATGAGATATGGAATACAAGTCCTCGCATCTTACCCGAGGATTCGCTTGCCAGAGCCAACGCACGTTTCTGGGCCAAATTTGGCGACGAGCAGGTAAATCATCACCACTTACACCATGACCTGCAATTGATAATACTGTTAGAGTCTCATATCAGCTAAACAAAAACCATTAACAAGTATATATGTAGGAAACTAGGAATCTCCCTCTTTATAAAGACTTCTCTAGAGAAAGATTGAAAAGGGTACCACATGTCCTAACATATATCTTGTTTACTCCCTTAATTCTGCGTTACTTCTAAACGAAAGAATTCAAGAAATCATTCGTTTCAAGAAATCATTTGTTTCAAGAAATCATTCGTTTCAATGTAGGTTATTCCACCATTCTACCATTGCATTATGAGCCAAGGGAAGGATCATGAGGAAGCCAAAGAAAAAGCCACAGGAACCTGAAACTAGTAGAAGAACATCTAAAGGGAAAGCAATTCTTTGGTGGGGAAACATATGGATTCCTAGATTTTGCATTTGGGTGGTTGGCTTATTATCCTGGCATCATTAAAAAGGCGGCCGATCTAGAGATGCTGGACGAAGAGACGTTCCCAAATCTGTGTGCATGGAAAGAACGATTTCGTGACATTCCAGTGATTAAAGAAAACTGGCCTGATGAAGACGCAGTGATCTTGATGTTTCGAGCAATTCGCCAAAGCCATGGGATATAAGTTGCTGCAGAAAAGTGAGATATGAAGAGATGTCAATAAGATATCAAAGTTGTTGTCTGTATGTGTGAGTGTAATAATAAGTGAGTTTAATTTACTACAGCATTCTTCCAAATTGCATCAGATGCAAAGAAAAGTAAGGGGATGTTTCAGGTGATTACTTCAATTCGAAAGTAATAAAATTCATTTGGATAGTGCATCCAAATAGCTTTTCCTTCAATATATGTATATGTAGACACCAGGTTTTAGATGCTTTAAATTTTGAGGGTGAATGTAGAACAAATGGATCGAACAAAAAGATGTCTAATAAAATACGTAATCAACAATCAAAGTAAATACTCGTGAATTAATTGGAAGAAGGATGATATACGTCCACACAAAAAGAGGGTCTTTATTCACCAGAAGAGAAACCGATACAAACTAGGATTGCAAATGGGAAATGCTTGTAAATGGAAATATTCATTCTTGACTGGAATAATCATGTGAATACAGCATGCATACCAGAAATTTGATCATTAATGGCCATGGATGTAATCTCTATTGTCACCATCATGACCCCCTCCCTCCCCTGTCTTCCTCACCGAGATATATCCTACTGTGACAGGAGCATCACCACACACCATCAAACTCCTGTCCTGCTGCACTCTATCGTCACCATCGTGACCCCATGCCCCTCACCATAATGCGCCACCAGTGATCTTCTTCCTCCTGTTTCACCTGCTGCAATCATCTTCCCCGCCGTTGTAGCATGCATCATCGCTACCACTGCTCACCTCCCCTGCACTCCTATCAACCTCTGCAAACTCCAGCCCCTTGCCACCCTCCTGATCCATGGCCACAGTGCACCACTCTAATTCACTCCTTTCCCCTCTGTATTCCCAGCCCAAGACCCATCTCCCCATATCTCTGTTGTTTACATCTTCAAAAAAGAAACAAAAATGCTTTTTCTATTAAAAAAAGAATTTGGCCATCCAGAACACTTGATTTCATCTTTTGTGTTAGAAATAATACTGCAGAAAACTAGAAAAGAATTAGATTAGGATGTGATTAAGATCACTGTCCTTAGGATAATATTAGCCCCTACAAAGAATGTTGGGTTCAAGCCAATTTACCCCAGGATTCTTCCTAATCTCCATGAACATTCTTATTTGTTACTGAAAATGAAGATGTAAAAGAAGTGTATAAGGACTACGTTTTTGACAGATATATAACAGGCTGTTGGTTGACAGTTTCAAGCAAGAAACTGCCACAAACCTTATCCAAAGTTTAAAAAACAAACTGCCAAAATCGTTCAACCAGACAAAACCAAAAACCGGGTTTTTTATAGGAACCGCATACGCGCAACGTGCTAGTGCTATCTTTTGACCCATCAAAGATACTATTAATAAGCTCAAATCAATCCCAAATCCCACAAGCTCATTATTGCTTATTTGATAAGTCAATTAAACTAGAGGTTATAAAGCACACATAATTACGCTCCTTTTCCTATGTGGGACATAATTGAAGACTATATTCAACAATCCCCCACTTAGTCTTCAATTTATCAATCTTGCATAAATGAAAGTATCTTTCGATTTGAACTTTCACTTATTGTTAATCTTTCAAAATTATAACAAATCTATGGCAACACAAAGCTTTGAGCCAAGATCTTATTCGTTATAATCGGAATGATCACACACAAAACTGGTCATTTAACAATGTTCATAAATAAAATAAAAGCACCATTATGGCCATGTGCTCATCCTGGATTCTTGGATATTTACAAAAGTTGACCAATACTTTTGTCAGAAGCGGCACCACTACTTATATCCATATAGGTGAAATTCTAACATTACATAGAATTACATTAAGAGTATATTACTCACCCTCAAATCTACACTAGATATTAAAACTATTAAACTAGTGTGAATCAGCCAATTAACAACTTGTTGTTACCACATTGAACCTTTAACCAAGTAAAACTCAGAAAAGGTTGGGTTTCCATTGTTGTTGACTACTCAACAGGTCTCAAACCCATTTCACGAGTTGTTCCAAAAATCATATCCCTTGGAAGTCCCTTTGTGAATGGATCCGCTAAATTATTACAAGACCTTACATATATAACAGTTATTATACCATCAGATATTAACTCTCTTACATATAAATGTCTTAAACTAATATGTCTAGATTTTCCATTATAAATTTTATTATAAGCTCTAGACAAAGTTGCCTCACTATCACAGTGTAAAGAGATGGCTGGCATCGGTTGTGGCCACAACTTTATATCCAATAACATATCTCTCAGCCATTCAGCCTCTTTACTTGCCGCTGCCAAGGCTAAAAACTCAGCCTCCATTGTGGAATGAGTAATGCAAGTCTGTTTCTTTGAGGCCCAAGAAACAGCTCCACCTCCAAGCATAAAAATCCAACCACTGGTTGATTTATTATCATTGTCACTAGTGATCCAACTGGCATCAGAATAACCTTCAAGAACTGCAGGAAAGTTTCCATAGTGTAGAGCAAATTTCTTAGTTCTTTTCAAGTAACCAAAAATTCTACCAATAGCTTCCCAATGTTCTAAACTAGGATTACTCGTAAATCTAGATAACTTACATACATCAAATGCAATATCAGGTCTAGTACAATGTGTTGCATACATTAAACTTCCTATTGCACTGGCATATTCAAGTTGTGCAACAGCACGGCCATTATTACAACTAAGTTTACTAGAATTATCATAGGGAGTATTTGCTTCCTTATACTTCAAATGACTAAACTTATCAAGCATTTTTTCAATATAATGAGATTGACTTAAGGAATAACCCCCACTATTTCTTTTAATTTTAATACCTAAAATAGTATCAACTTCATTCAAATCCTTCATTTGAAAACAAGAACTCAAATAAGCCTTTGTTTCATCAACCCCTTTCATATTAGTTCCAATGATTAACATATCATCTACATAAAGACACACAATGACTCCATAATCATTAGTAAATTTAGAATATATGCACCTATCAGCAGAGTTATGCATAAAACCATTAGATAAAATAACAGAATCGGATTTTTCATGCCATTGTTTAGGGGCTTGCTTTAAACCATATAGAGATTTAACTAATTTACACACCTTGTTTTCATTCCCAGGAAGTACAAATCCTTCCGGTTGTCTCATGTACACTTCTTCATCTAGATCACCATTAAGAAAAGCCGTTTTTACATCCATTTGATGTACATATAAATTATAGATTGATGATAAAGCCAGAAGTACTCTAATGGATGTAATTCTATCTACTGGTGCATAAGTGTCAAAATAGTCTACTCCTTCACGTTGACTAAAACCCTGAGCCACAAGCCTAGCTTTAAAAGTTTGAATAGATCCATCAGTATTGTGCTTCACTTTAAATACCCATTTACATCCGATTGCCTTTGATCCGAGAGGCAAATCTGATACAACCCAAGTTTTATTCGCCATTAATGAATCCATTTCATCATTAATCGCTTCTTTCCAAAAAGCAGAATTTCTTGAAGCCATTGCTTCTTTAAACATTTTTGGATCATCTTCAATATTAAATAAAATAGGTATCTTATTAGTCACAATATTTCTATTTCCTTCCACAAGAAAAGATATAGCTTGGGAGTTAATAAAATCAGGACCCAAGTTCTTTTCTTTCCTAGCCCGTCCACTCCTTCTAGGTTCATTAGAAATTTCAGGTATATTTCTTTTAAGGCTAGTAGAACGATCACCTTGCGTATCTTGTAGCGAAATTTGACTAGATTCATCTAAATATGTAGAATCACGTTTAAATTTGGATTCAAAGAATTCAACATCTCGAGATTCTACTACAACATTTGAATCTAAGTCCAAAAGTCTATAGGCTTTAGAATTTTCAGCATATCCCACAAAGACACTTTTTAAAGCTCTAGGTCCTAATTTAGTTTTCTTAGGGTCAGGGACTTTATAATAAGCAAGGCATCCCCAAACTCTAAGATAACTCAAGTTTGGCTTTCTACCTCTCCATATTTCGTATGGTGATTTTTTTAGTTTCTTTGAAGGAACTCTATTATGTACATGACAAGCAGTTAGAAGTGCTTCACCCCACAAATTTAGTGGCAGATTTGAATTTACTAGCATAGCATTTACCATGTCAACCAAAACTCCATTTTTTCTTTCCACCACACCATTTTGTTGAGGTCTATATGGAGCACTAACTTGGTGTATTAATCCATGATCTTCACAAAAGTTAGTGAAGTTAGTAGGAAAATATTCCCCACCTCGATCACTTCATAAAATTTTAAGTTTCTTTCCTTTTTGTGTCTCAACCATGGATTTATATATTTGAAACATATCAAAAGCTTGATCTTTGGTTTTCATTAAATAGACATAAGTGAATCTAGATCGATCATCAATAAAAGTAATAAAATACCTACAACCACCTCTAGTAAGAACACCATTAAGTTCGCAAATATCAGAATGCACAAGTTCTAATATTTCAGAATTCCTTTCTATCTTTTGAAATGGTTTTCTTTTCATCTTTGCTTGCACACAAATTTCACATTTGTCTTTACATTCATTATTGTATGAAATTAAACCATCTTTACACATGACTTTCATAGTTTGATAATTTACATGCGATAAACGATTATGCCAAAGGTTAAAACTTGAACATTCAATATGAAAATTAACATTAAACAAAGACACATCAGAATAGTTAGAAGTAGATAGTTTATTGATACTTAGTTTAAACATACCATCACAAGCATAACCCTTCCCAACAAATGAACCGGCTTTGGATAGAATCACTTTGTCCGATTCTATCACAGCCTTTAGACCCTTTTTACATAAAATATAACCAGAGACAAGATTCTTCCTAATGTTTGGAACATATAGAACATTAGTAAGTACAACTTTCTTTCCCGAAGTGAAATCAAGTACCACACTTCCGGTTCCTTGCACTTTTGAAGTGTGATGATCTCCCATAAGAACTTCATGCCCATTCACAGATTCAACAGTCTTTGAAAAAGGACCGATTGTTACAAATATGAGCGGTAGCACCAGAATCGTACCACCAATCGTCACTTGTAACAACCGTAGCCATGTGAGTTTCTTGAATCATTCCAATATGTAGTTCCGAAATCATGGCAATGATTTCATTTTGCTCCTTTTCTTCAACAACGTGTGCCTTCTCACTCGATTTTTCATTGGTCTTCTCATGCTCTTCATTTCCCTTCTTTATCCAGATTTGTTCTTTCTTTGGAAATCGACAGAAACGTCTTATGTGACCCTTTCTTCCACACTTGTGACAAATAATCTCAGACATGTCTCTCTTTCTCTTCTTGTTGTTGTTTGAATTGTTGGACTCATAAATTGACTTCCTCTTTTTACCTTTAGGAATCTTTTGATTCACAAAGTGCACTTTGGAACTAGAGGCAACATTCATATCCTTCTCACGGTTTCTAGTTTCTTCTTCAATCCGTAAGTGTTTTTGAAGTTGCTCCAAAGTGAAATCTTCCGTTGTATGTAACAACTTCTTCCTATAATCATGGAAGGAAGGAGGCAACTTGGCAATTATGCCACCAACAATCAATTCATCAGGAATGGTTATGTTGAGATTTTTAAACTTTGAAGTTAAAATCAGAAATTCATGAACTTGATCAAGAACAGATGAATTATCAGACATAGTGAATTCAAAAAACTTGAAAGTTATAAACTTATATGCCCCTTGTTTTTCGGTGGTATACTTGTACTCCAGCGCCTTCCATATTTCTTTTGCAGATTTCATTGGAGTAAAAAGATCATACAACCGATCTGTTAAAGAGTTGAGTAAATAACCCCTACACAGCAATTCATCTTCTGCCCGTTTCTTTCGTTCTGCCATCCTTGCAACAGTGTCGTTATCTGAATGTTCTGGTAAGTCTGGAAGGTCTGGATCAAGAACATAGGTGACTTTCATTGCAGTAAGATAAAACTCCATCTTCTCCCTCCAACGCAGAAAGTTAGAACCATCGAAACGATCAAGTTTCGCAGAATCTTGACCAAGTAATTTCAACGAGTTTTGAATAGCAGACATGATTAATATTATCCTAAGATTGTTAGAAATAATACTGCAGAAAACTAGAAAAGAATTAGATTAGGATGTGATTAAGATCACTGTCCTTAGGATAATATTAGCCCCTACAAAGAATGTTGGGTTCAATCCAATTTACCCCCAGGATTCTTCCTAATCTCCATGAACATTCTTATTTGTTACTGAAAATGAAGATGTAAAAGAAGTGTATAAGGACTACGTTTTTGACAGATATATAACAGGTTGTTGGTTGACAGTTTCAAGCAAGAAACTGCCACAAACCTTATCCAAAGTTTAAAAAACAAACTGCCAAAATCGTTCAACCAGACAAAACCAAAAACCGGGTTTTTTTATAGGAACCGCATACGTGCAACGTGCTAGTGCTATCTTTTGACCCATCAAATATACTATTAATAAGCTCAAATCAAGCCCAAAATCAAGCCCAAATCCCACAAGCTCATTATTGCTTATTTGATAAGTCAATTAAACTAGAGGTTATAAAGCACACATAATTACACTCATTTTCCTATGTGGGACATAATTGAAGACTATATTCAACATTTTGTGGGTTGGCCGGAAAGGGGGTGGGGTAGGTGGAGACAGGTGACACCATTTCATTGGGTTATGATATTTTAATTAATGGTCAAAAAGACTAAAATACATCTAATGTTGGAAGAGCATTGCTATTGGCATTCTTGGGATTTGAATCCATCAAATCAATTGATAACCTTTTAACTCAATTTGATATATATATATATATATATATATAATAGGGAAATTAATTAAAATGCCAAAAGTTTGACCAACACTTATCAAAATGCCACAAAATTTCGGCGGTTTACCAAAATGCCCTAATAGCCCGCGATGGAGCCCGCGATCGCGGGATAGAGCTGGCGTGGCACGAACTTTTGGCCAAAAGTGCCCCGCAGAGCCCCTCAACTTTGGCCGCGGTGCACATTTGGCCCCTGCCCGCGATGGACCAAAATTTTACAGTTTTGGTCCCTGAAAATTTACACTTTTAGTCCCTGAAAATTTACACTTTCAGCCCCTGTACTTAGAATCTTGCATGCTTTTACTGTTTTGTTCCACAATTATTGTACTTTGAAGACCGATTTGTGGTTGAAATTCATTTGTATGTTTGAGAATTCATCCATAAATATCAGTAATATGCAATTCACAATTCACACTTGTTCTTGCTTTCTTTCTTGATTTCTCTCTTGCTTTCTTTCTTGATTTCTCTCTTGCTTTCTTTCTTTGAATTGCTTTCTCTCTTGATTTCTCTTCTCTCATTTCATCCACAAATGGCATCGTCATCAAACCCTAAGTCTACTCATGAAAAAATGCCACATCAAATCGAGGTCGCCATAGCAAAAAAGGAAAAGGAGATAGATGAACTAACAGAAGAGTGGAAAAAAATGATGGACAGGAAGGCAGTCCATTTTAGAAAGATCGAAGAGGAAGATAGGGAGATCAAAAGGATGAAAGGGGATATAAAAGCTCGGGAGGCTCGTGTTCGTCGAGAACAAGAAGCAATTCACCATATTCTGCAAGACCTCCCAATTATTCAAGCGAAGGTAAACGAGAAGCAAGCTTGGATTGATGAAACTAAATCAATTTTTAAGTAGATGGTGGTTGTTTTAGTTGTTTTGTATTTTTTTTACTGTGTTGTTGTTTTGTATTTTTTTGTTGTTGTTAATTTTCTCTGAAAAGTAGTTTTTAAGCCGCTGAACCACGGTTAGGTTGGATACATCATGCAAGGTCAAGTCAGAGGTTACCTCATTCGGATAAACAAACATGGGGTTTTGTTTGTTAATGATGCTAGATTTTGGTAGCCGTACTCTATCCACGTGGGCCTACTCCTCTTGTAGAATATATGACAACCCTCAACTCATTTGCTAAAGTGTGTCCGGGTTGTGGTACACAATGGCCATACGTGGTTGCAAAAACAGAAGCCATTGAAGAAGGGTCAGAAAGATTGAAGATGAAGAGCATGTTGGATGGAATACAAACTAGCTGTGTTATCAATGTTCATTTAGAAGCATATGTATGTGTGTATATATATAATATGAATATATATATTATTTACAAACTAGCTGTGTTATCAATGTTCATTTAGAAGCATATGTATGTGTGTATATATATAATATGAATATGTATATCATTTACAAACTAGTTGTGTTATCAATGTTCATTTAGAAGCATATGTATGTGTGTATATA
Organism: Saussurea involucrata; assembly: GCA_033807775.1. Lineage (NCBI taxonomy): Eukaryota > Viridiplantae > Streptophyta > Magnoliopsida > Asterales > Asteraceae > Saussurea > Saussurea involucrata. Next base: position 32,223,258 of record CM066325.1, on the reverse strand, counting down.
TAATATGAATATATATATATATATATATATATCTTTTACAAATCAGCGTTTAGATCAACAGTATCATATGTGTTTGTTCCATATGGTTCAAGCTGTGACGGGCCTGGGGTGTGACTGACTGAATGTCTCTTTGGCACAGTTGAAGGGGCGGGATTTGGACACTCTCCGCGAGTGTGACCTACGCATTGGCACCGAGTACATCTTCGTTGTATCGAACTTTCACCACGTGATGGACGTCGGTCGTTGTTTCTCGGCCTCCCGACTCTGTTCTTATCCATTAAAGGTGGATAGCATGGCGGAAGCGGGTCGGGTGGATACACCCATGCTGCAGGGTCCAGCTGGGTTTATTACCTCCACGTATATTTTCCGGTAATATTCGGACGTGAAGAAAGGTACAGCCAAGTCGCTGCAATCTGTACGACCCATATATCTTGCTGCAGCGATGGCATGGCTGCACGGTAACCCAGATTTATCCCATTCGCGACACGAACAAAGGTGGTCTTCCATATTCACAATCGCGTGAAGATAGTCATCATGCACCTCGTACTTCCCATACCCGATTGCTCTTACCGGCCATGTCGCCGCATGACGCGCCCTGTACTGAACGATCTTCTCCGCCGTTGGTGTGAGTGCATTTTGCATCTCAGCTCGTTTTAGACGTCGAATTTGGTACCACTCTTGTTGAAAGGCCCGAAAGTAGTCCATAAGATTAACAATCGGACATCTACGCGCAAAACGGGAGAGTGCATTCACAGACTCTGCACTATTCGAGGTCAGAATGTCATACCGTTGTCCAGGAAAATGGGCCACGGACCACCTCTCCGGTCCAGCTTCGTCAAAGACTTTGGCTGCTTCGTCGGCACTATATCGTACCATATTCATATACTTGTTAAACTCCCGATCCGTATATGCTCTGCATGCCGCCCAATAGACATCCTTGTAGGTGGTAATACGTTTGTCCTTGGATTTGGCGTTCATCTCCAAATGTCGATAGCATATGGCGTGAGAGGCGTTTGGGTATATGGCAGAGATTGCGGCGCTTATGGAAGGAGCCCTGTCAGACATAAACACCAACCCTTGCGGGTCTCCGATAGCTTGTCTCAACATGGACAGAAACCAAGTCCACTCGTCCCCGGTTTCGGACTTGCCTACGCCGAAAGCTACTGGAACGATGGAGTTATCCTCGTCCATGGCAACCGCCAGGAACATCATACCCAAGTAACGGCCCTTTAAATAGGTTGCGTCTATTATCAGGACACGACGTAGATTTGCCACAAATGTGCGGATCTGCAAAAACATAGGTGGTTTTCCTTTGTAAATGTTATAGTTTATAATGTGTAAACATATGACATGTTAAAAAACGTACCGCGGGTCCAAGGGCCACGAAGCACATCTCAAACCGTCGACGTGAAGTGGTCCGTAGCTGCGTGACAGTACCAGGGTTCTGCAGCTGCAAATTATATAAATATGTCGGGAGTCGTTCATACGACTCCTCGAACGTGCCTCTCACCAATAACAGTGCATGGCATCGCGCACGCCAAGCTTGCTGGTAATCAATCGTGATGCCGAACTGCTGGTGAACATCGTGGACGATGTCCTTTGGACGCAATGACCTCCTAACATCAAAGTCTTTTTGCCGGCTTGTTTGTGGTGGGGATTCAGTTGCGTCCTCGTACAAGTGTGTACGTCGTGCAACTTTCTAATCATGAACGCCCCTTCTTTGCCACCTGTATCAATCGCGTACATCCTCAAGTCACAGTTTTTTCTGGCACATTCAGCTATGTATCTAGTTTTGTCAGATTTCGACGTGCGCCTTTCGAAACCCTCTTCCAAGAATTTAAGTCCGACCTGACTTGCCAAGAGATCCTTCGACTAGAATATCGGACCAACATGTAACATTTCACTGCGAATATAAGGTGTAGGTTCGTAGCTTTGTGTCTGGGTATGGGAGTCTGGAAGAATAGGGGGCATATCAAAAAAGTCATTTATCTGACTACATGATTTTCTACTAGGGGTATATTCTTCGTGATCGTCACTATCGGTGTCTGATCTGTCTATTTCAGAATTACCCGTTCTGAAAATGTGGGTTTCGTCATCAGCAACTCCAGCAGTACGCCCTTCGTGTGGTTGTGGTGGTTGTTGTTGTTGCGTCTCCGGAATACAGTCGTTAAGACCATATGAATGATCTAAATGAACCGTTGGGGCGCCAGACGCCTGAAATTGAGAATCAGGCTGCTCTATTTGGAGGTCTTCGTCGTCACCGTCGTCAGATACGCCGGGATACACAAAAAGTAATGGGGGCCTTTCTGAATCGACTGCAAAGTGCAGAAAAGTAGAGATATCCCCATCGTTGGATAAATCCACAAATGACCGATCGTCATTTTTAAACACTAACTTGCAAACAGCAGAAGGGTTGATTCCACATGTTTGCATGGCGTATGCAAGAAATTTCTGATAAGTATAGTTTACTGGAAATTTTACACCATGCTTAGATTTATAAGCAAAATTCCACTCATTGTTATCTTGCTCCCATTCACCATCAAAACAGAAATATAGCTTAGCTTTTGCAACAGATGAACTCATTTTTTCAGTAGTATCTCAAACACAAAATATTGCAGAAAGAAATCAAGAAAGAAGTATGAAATCGGTGTGTGGATTATGGATTGCATTTTACATCTATTTATCAATGAAACAACCAACATTGATGACAACCAATCTCTCATTTCATCCACAAACTGGTATTCCAAAAACACTGATTTAACATTGATGAAAACATGCAAATGAATTTCAACCACAAATCGGTCTTCAAAGTACAATAATTGTGGAAAAAACAGTAAAAGCATGCAATATTCGTCTAAGTACAGGGACTGAAAGTGTAAATTTTCAGGGACCAAAAGTGTAAATTTTCAGGGACCAAAACTGTAAAATTTTGGTCCATCGCAAGCTGCGATCGCGGGCAGGGACCAAATGTGCACCGCGGCCAAAGTTAAGGGGCTCCGCGGGACACTTTTGGCCAAAGCTCGTGCCACGTCAGCCCTATCCTGCGATCGCGGGCTCCATCGCGGGCCATTAGGGCATTTTGGTAAACCGCCGAAATTTTGTGGCATTTTGGTAAGTCGATGTTTGCCTTGTGGCATTTTAATTAATTTCCCTATAATATATATATATATATATATTATAGAGGCGGGTTCAAACGAGAACGTAACAATTTAAGAAAATGCAAGGAGCACCGTTCATGTACTGAATCACATGTGATTCACGTACAGAATCACATGTGATTCACGTACAAAATCACATGTGATTCACACCTGATCGGGGGGCTTCCGCCCATGTAGTGGATCACATGTGATTCACGCCTAAAATCACATGTGATCCGGGCGATTTCCACGCGACTCGCGAACCAGGTCGTCCGCTACCCTATTTTTTCGAGGGTAGTGGATCACATGTGATCCAGTACATGGAAGGCGCTCCTCGCATTTCTCGTAAATAGGTACGCTCCTCGTTTGAACTTTCCTCATATATATATATATATGTGTGTGTGTGTGTATTATTAGTTTTATTTTATATATCCATATTAGAAATATATATATATATATATATGTTTTAATATTATTTTTATTTTAACTTTTGATTTTATATATTTATATTACCATTTATATATTATTATACATATTTGTTTATATACTATCACGATTCTTATATTTATATTAGTATACATATATATATATATATATTTATTTATATATTATTTTAGATATTTATTTAGATTCTTACATTTATATTGTTAGGGGGTCAGGTTCACGGAAAACCCCTAAATAAACGGAAAACCAAAAAAACCACGAAAAAACGGATGAAAAAGTATATCAATATGGATGTCAAGTTAACGAGAAAAATATAGTCGTTTATTTTGTGTAATTTTTTCGTTCGAAATTTGTTTATTTTTCGTCCTTTTTCGACTAAAAAATAGAAGGGTGAGGTTTTTTTAATTTAATTAATATTGTTGTAACCGTCTGTTTAATCACATCCATCAGATCATCTAATCTAACGGTCGATAAGGTGTTTTTTAGTTTTTCATTTATTTGAGGTTTTCTCTTGAACCTCCCTCTATATTGTTATACATATTATATATATATATATATATATATATATATATATATATATATTCATATAGGCATGAGTATATATACATAGACATGAGTTCATGTGAGAAGTGTCATTTTTGTATGAAGTGTGAGAATTACTTTTAAACCGTTGATCACTTTTAATCAAATACCCTTCCATGAATTGCAGTTTAAAAAGGAATTGATCTGGTGCATCTCAGTGCATCTCATCCTATTGCTCGTTCATTTCTCAACAGTTAATAACCACTTGTCATACTTCTCACCAGATTTGACACATCTCACGAACCAACCCTACTCACATATCCATCTTTATTCTTACATTTGTAGTTGTTTGGACTTTGGACTGACAAATTTGTCAACTTATTAAATCCAGGGACGTTCCAATCTTTTTGGAGGCTCTGCCAATGGCAGATCCAGAAATTTTGGAAATGGGGGTCGGAATTTAAGTAATGGCTACATGACCACATGGTTGACAATATCCTCTACTTATACATCTGTCTTATTTATCTCTTTGATTATGGTGATACTCATTTTTTTTAATTTTGAATGGATTCAAGAAAGATCATTCAAATTAAATAACTCTAAAATAATAGCAAAAGACTAACAATTTGTGTGGATCCCAGATATGTATGCAATCACAATTAATCAACACAAACAGCAATCATAAACCACAAATCTCACTTGCATTTAAGAACTGTTTGAAGAACAAAGCGGCAGACTGTGTACAAAGGTTTACTGTAGCCGTACTAGGTTTAGCAAAATCTAATTATGATCATTAACCTAAACTAGGTTAAACAAAAGCAATATATACCCAAAGGGTATTTACAAGAAATAACAATGATAGTCCCTGAACTTCTAATTCCACAACAAATAGACCTAACAATCTCCCCCTTGGAATTGAAGTTCGCGTTCACGCCAATCTGGGACATACCGCTTTCGAATGGCAAAGAGTACCTCAAAGTATCTGATGCAGCTTCTGAATTCCATCCGATCTTCTATGTCTTGGAGAAGCTCTTCAGCAAGGTGTTTGCGAAGATTGACATATTGTTCTGGAGGCGCATTCTTGACTTCATCTTCTATGATCTTCTTCAGAGCTGTTTGGACCACCATCAGAGTTCCCTCGCTGAACTTGTGCACTTCACTTCGTCTTAAGAACCGTTTCTCCCCTTTGCCGTTCAGATACACGAAACCTGTTTCTGGTTTAGATAGTAAAGTGTGTACCTGTGCGTCTTCAGGAAGAATCAGATTGGGCTTCAAGATGTTAATCTTTTTCTGGTTGCTTTCAATTCCCATCTGAAAGTCTTCAATGTAGGATAAGGTGATCGTGCATCTCATAAAGCGTTTGATAGCATCGAGGGCTTTGGTGTACGGTAGAGGCCGGATCGTGCGTGTCTTCAAGTCTCTGAGCAGTACTGGAAAGTCTTTCAGGTTGAGATTCTTGAAGTCTGCTTCTGAGAAAGTCCATAAATTTTCGTCATCCCTTTTCACCGTAAAGATCGGGAAAATAACTTTCACGATCCTGTCTGAGTCGATTTCCACAATTTCGGTGATTCTGTGCTTTGTGTAGACCTCGTGTTTCATTCTGCCTCTTTTCATCACTTCCAAATACTGAGTTCTGATAGCTTCATTCATGAATGAGACCCCATGACACTGAACTGGGTCGAGAGGCCTAATCCAGTGAGCAAAGATCTTCTTCTGAGTCTCTTCCAGATACGGAACTAGTATAAGAAATCTCTCCCAGCGAGCTGGTTGAGGAGGCTGAGGTGGAACTGCTTCTAGAGTTGGCACAGTAATCTCGGGTGGACCTGCAGAATCAGTAACTCCGGCTTGATCAGAAGGTACATGTTCGCTTTGAAGAAGTAGTTGATCATATTCGAGGTCGGTCATCAAGTCATCATCACCCTGCAAATCCCATAAAGCATCAGTTTCTGACTGGATCGCTACAATTGCCCTTTGCCTCCAATCAGTCTCAAGTTCCGGATCGCCTACTAAGCCCTCATCAATTACTTCTAGGGTTGGCCGCTCCGAAACTGTCAGCAATAAAAGATCTTCCGAGGGACCTTCGGGCTTTTCAACCGTTAGGTCTGCTGAATCTGCTAAAACATCTCTGACCGGTGTAGACATGTCCATATCCTGAACCATTTCGGACTCTGAAGGCTGCTGTGGCTGTGGTTCAGTCGGAGGTACCGTTGAAGTTTCTGCTGCTGCGGACGACGGTTCGGTCAGTTTCATTCTCTTCTCCCCCTCATGTAGATCAGGATCATCCTGATCGTCATGTCTTCATTTACTACCCTGTACCTGACCCTTGCAGGTGTCTTCTAGGTTGGCAACCCTCTCGGATAGATCCTTGAGGGCCTTCGTGACATCGGTAAGTGTGGCTGCAAGAGAGTTGGCTGGAGTGGTAGATGGCGGTGGTTGGGTATGCGAGCGGAGAAGGCTCACTAGATCAGCATCAGCAGAGGCAGAGATGTTGGAGTCGGTCAGCAGCTTATCCAGAAGAGCTGCCTTGAGGTCATCGACAAACATGTTCTGCACATAAGAGGTGGGCGATTGCCGTGATAAACTGAGCTGAGGAGTCGGTGGAGGATCGGAAGTAGAAACGCCTTTGTCGGTAACTGCCCGGCAAATGAAAGCCAGATCCTCGAAAACTTTCCGTATGATCTCAGATTGGACAGCCTTTAAGGCGCCGTCCACATATTCCTTGGAGACGAACTCCGGGTGAGTAACTCCGGCGGTACTTAGCCTTTCCGTTGAAGTAGCCACGGTGGATTGCACCGCAGTACTGCCTACGTTCACAGCTGGCGTGATGATAACTGTGGTAGGACTTTCGCCCTGTCCTTGCGAACTACCAAAAGGCAGAGTCGCTCTGGGCGTTTCGGTCGAGGCACGAAGACTCTCGACGGTAGCAGTATCAACGACCCGTGTCCTAGCCAAAAGAATGTCCAAGTCAATAGGATCTAGACTCAATTGTGCATCTAAAGAAGTCGAGACCGGGGGAGGCTGGTCTCTGGTTTCAACACCGGAACCCTCCAAGTGAGGGACCAGTGGAAGTTGTGCTTGATCCCCGTGAGAACATGAAACCGGATCCTTTTGAGAGGAACCGGAGTGGCTATGGTGGGTGTGCAAATGCATCGCTGGGCCCACAACGTCTTCTTCAATACCCCAATGCAACAGATGCAAAGGGATAGTAGATGTGGTAGCCCGGGTAGATGTAGGCTGGTTGGGGGAAATCTGTGAAGGTTGCCCCATCACACGCTCACTCTCATTCTTTTTCTTACTTCTCCGTTCACGCACAGGCTCACTTTCTATTTCATGTTCAACTATGTCTCCCTCCGCTCTCCTTGTCTCTCCAGTTTGGGCTTCAGGGTTTGTAGGAATAGCAGCATCATCGTCATCAGCAGCATCACCATCATCATCCGAGTCGGTTGCCTCACTATCGGTTTCCTCAGACCCGGTTCGGTCTCCGGAAGCCGAGCCTGATTGTGACTCGGAGTCGGATTCCGAATCGGAGCCAGAGACAGAGCCGATAGCTGGTCCGGAGGAAGAACCGGAGTCGGAGCTGGTAGAGGAAGTCGCTGCTTCGGCTGTGTGTACTCGGGATACTCCTTCAACCTCCACGTCATGTAGGCCTTCAGCAGGTGGAGTACGAGGAATGGGGCGAGACGTACTTGCATCGCGTGTGGACCGCCCGGCACTACCCACGCCTGAACCCCTCCCAATATTTTCTCTCTGCGCACCCCGTCCGACAGCCCCTGCTGGTCGGACCCCTCGGCCTCGCATACGTTGTAACGACCCGGTATCCCAAGACATACATAATATATAACAATTAACATTTCATACACAACGTCGTTACTTTCATAACAAAATACATGATAAGTCACATTCGGTCTCAAAGTCTCAAACTATACAATACAGAAATGGAAACATATCCTAATCTTCAACAGCTAGCAATCGCCTCCTATGCTTTATTCTTCCCTTTGTTAACCAGAGATCCTTGACCTGGAAAACATATTTTTGAAAACAATATGAGGGTTAGACCAAACGGGTCTAGTGAGTTAATTCCGGTCTTTTCCAAAAATCAATATAAAACTCTTTTCACATAATACTTTGCATCAAAATAGTTTACATACAACCTTTCGTATAAGCACGCATACACCACACGTATATAAATACCACATTAGGACTCGTGCACCGTGTATCTCTCCTCATCTCATCTTCTTTCCCCTGGCCACATTAGTCGGTAGCAAGCCAACTAATCATCGTCACCGTACAATACAGTCGACTCCACTGTAATTACATACAGCCCCGCTGCAATTACCTACAGCTCCACTGCCATTTCATGCAGCCCCGCCGTATTTCCATACAGCCCCGCCGAACAATAATTCGGCTCACTTATACTCGCTTTGTGCAATATAACCACAACATATATCTCAATATATTATCAATCATGTACACCATACATATAAGCACATTAATCACTAATTATCACATTCCCAAACCATACGTATGTATTCCGGTTGAAAATACTTTTAAAGTAAAACTCACCTTGAATGCTTAAAATACGCTTCCAAGTCTTTCTCCGAGCTATCCGTTCCTTTATCCAAATACCTCAGAATCTGAAACCGTTTTCATACAAATATCTCCTTACCAACTTATGTATAAGACTTACTAGCAGGTTAAGGACTCTAGATACATCTACATAACTTTTATCCTCAAAATTACCCAAACAGCCAAGTTATCCGGACAACCCAAACAACCCGGACAACACCACTTTTCCGGACAACCTCACTAATCCGGACAGCAAGACGAATCCGGACAACACGAGGAATCCGGACACCAAGGTAATCCGGACGTCATCCGGTATCTAAATCATCCGGAAAACATAGAAAAGAGACTTACCCGGATAAAAGACTCGTCCGGACACTACTATAATATCATCCGGACACCATCAGTAGAACTACCCGGACACTACCAACAGTACCGGACACATTCATACTGTGTCCGGACACCTCTGTCGGTTTACACATTTTAACCCAGAAACCGACTGAAATCGACCCCAAACATGCTATGGATGATTCTACTCCGATAGAAACATAGTACCATTGATTATAAACACAAAACGTAAAAGAAGTATACCTTAATTTCTCTTCCAATCACTCCAAGTTGAATCCCTAGCTTTCTTCCCTTTTTCCTCTTCTTTTCTTCCCAAAACACACGCACACACACACTGAATTGTTTCTGATTTGTGAAAATATCTAAACTCATAAGGGTGTATATCAAACCCCTAATTACTATTCTAGCCCTTGCACTATTCCTTATTGACCACACACCCCTAAACTTATAAATTTATCGATTTTACCCTAAACATACTATTATAAAGTTAATTTAATTTTAACGGAATTGGATTTAACTAACGGACTTACCCGGGGTATTACATCATCTCCCCCTCAAAAGAATTCCGTCCCGGAATTCGATTACGTAAAAAGGTAAGAATACCTACCACTACTACTTCGAACTCAATCAAAACCATAGGAACTAAATGAATAGCCACCCCGTACCCACTTATGTCTCTTACACGGATCAGCAATATAAACACAGAAATACCAAGAACCACTTCGCACCGAAGTCAGATAACACCTTAGCACATATAGAATTTATAACAATATACCTGTAACTTCATCCGGAATTTCCTTCTCATCTTGCGTTGTCATTTGGAATACTCGTCCCTTTGCTCTCGGTTCCTCAGACCCTTGTATCTCTCCCGTCCTGACACTTATTGGTTTCCCCGTTGTACTACCCTGTCGTACCTTCCATTGTGGACAGTCTGACTGAATATGATCAGGGGAATTACAAACGAAACAAAATCGATTTACACGACAATTCTTAGCGACGTGTCCAGCCCTTCCACACTTGTAACAACTTATAGGATCAACATAACAATTTCCTTGATGTACGCGATTGCATTTTGGACATAGTTTTTCATTCGGTCTAAAAGGTAGGCGACTATCGAACCTCTGAATTTCGTACTCCATTGAATCATGTGTCATCTCTTCCGATTTTCGTTTCCCAGCACTCTTATCATTTGCATCTCTCTTAATATCTCGTTCTACATTTTCCGCGGCATTTACTGCGGCTGAGAAGTTATCAGGTCCTGTTGCAGTCACTAACTTTCTGACTTCCGAATTTAACCCGAAAATAAACCTTTCTGTCTTCATTGCCTCTGTGGCCACATAGTATTCTGCGAAACGTGACTTTTCCAGAAAACGGGCAGTATAGTCCCTAACTGATAAATTTCCTTGCCTCAAATTCATAAACTCTCCTTCCAATTGTTTAACTGCGGCTTGGGAACAAAACTGTTTCTTAAATGCTATAACGAATTCCTTCCAAGAGAAAGTGGAGTATATATCAGGTCCTTCAGAATGAATATGAGCTTCCCACCAGTATAATGCATCCCCCTTTAACATTGCTGCTCCATATAATACTTTATCTTCTTCGGCGCACTTGCTCGTCTTAAAGATAGCTTCTATCTCCTTCAACCATTTCATCGCATTCACGGGATCCCTGTCCCCAGAGTAGGTCGGAGGTCTACAACTTAAGAACATTTTGTAGTCGCACCTCCTTGGCACCTGTACAACAGTTGGTGTAATTGGCATTTCAGCTTCCGTTTCAGGATCCGGTGTTTCAGCTTCACCGTGACGATTCCGATCAAACATTGCCTGAATACTGGCTTGTAGTCTCCCCATTTCTGCCATTAAATCACCTCTTGTAACGAACTCTGTATCCTGTTGCTGAGTTCCGCCTCCAGTTCGGCCTCCAGTCCTACCCCCAGTTCTACCTCCGACTCTGCCCCCAGTTCTTATTGGCGGATTAGTTCTATTCGGATTTCTTCCTCCTCCTCGATTCGAATTTCGTGTTCCGCTTGCCATTCTGTAGATTTAAACAAGGTTAACATACACGTAAGCACATACCCCATATAACAAGATATTCCGGTTCAACATGTACTTGTAAGTTCACGCTTACACTGGCCAGGTGTAACTTGAACATACCTTACATGATGTTCCTTCTACCATTTTATACTTAACATCCCAAGGTTCTAAAATAATAAGGACATCCTACTTCGCATGCAGTTTAAGTCTAGGTATAAATCCAAATACCTAAATCTCTTAAACTAGGGCTCTGATACCATCTGTAACGACCCGGTATCCCAAGACATACATAATATATAACAATTAACATTTCATACACAACGTCGTTACTTTCATAACAAAATACATGATAAGTCACATTCGGTCTCAAAGTCTCAAACTATACAATACAGAAATGGAAACATATCCTAATCTTCAACAGCTAGCAATCGCCTCCTATGCTTTATTCTTCCCTTTGTTAACCAGAGATCCTTGACCTGGAAAACATATTTTTGAAAACAATATGAGGGTTAGACCAAACGGGTCTAGTGAGTTAATTCCGGTCTTTTCCAAAAATCAATATAAAACTCTTTTCACATAATACTTTGCATCAAAATAGTTTACATACAACCTTTCGTATAAGCACGCATACACCACACGTATATAAATACCACATTAGGACTCGTGCACCGTGTATCTCTCCTCATCTCATCTTCTTTCCCCTGGCCACATTAGTCGGTAGCAAGCCAACTAATCATCGTCACCGTACAATACAGTCGACTCCACTGTAATTACATACAGCCCCGCTGCAATTACCTACAGCTCCACTGCCATTTCATGCAGCCCCGCCGTATTTCCATACAGCCCCGCCGAACAATAATTCGGCTCACTTATACTCGCTTTGTGCAATATAACCACAACATATATCTCAATATATTATCAATCATGTACACCATACATATAAGCACATTAATCACTAATTATCACATTCCCAAACCATACGTATGTATTCCAGTTGAAAATACTTTTAAAGTAAAACTCACCTTGAATGCTTAAAATACGCTTCCAAGTCTTTCTCCGAGCTATCCGTTCCTTTATCCAAATACCTCAGAATCTGAAACCGTTTTCATACAAATATCTCCTTACCAACTTATGTATAAGACTTACTAGCAGGTTAAGGACTCTAGATACATCTACATAACTTTTATCCTCAAAATTACCCAAACAGCCAAGTTATCCGGACAACCCAAACAACCCGGACAACACCACTTTTCCGGACAACCTCACTAATCCGGACAGCAAGACGAATCCGGACAACACGAGGAATCCGGACACCAAGGTAATCCGGACGTCATCCGGTATCTAAATCATCCGGAAAACATAGAAAAGAGACTTACCCGGATAAAAGACTCGTCCGGACACTACTATAATATCATCCGGACACCATCAGTAGAACTACCCGGACACTACCAACAGGCCTACCGGACACATTCATACTGTGTCCGGACACCTCTGTCGGTTTACACATTTTAACCCAGAAACCGACTGAAATCGACCCCAAACATGCTATGGATGATTCTACTCCGATAGAAACATAGTACCATTGATTATAAACACAAAACGTAAAAGAAGTATACCTTAATTTCTCTTCCAATCACTCCAAGTTGAATCCCTAGCTTTCTTCCCTTTTTCCTCTTCTTTTCTTCCCAAAACACACGCACACACACACACTGAATTGTTTCTGATTTGTGAAAATATCTAAACTCATAAGGGTGTATATCAAACCCCTAATTACTATTCTAGCCCTTGCACTATTCCTTATTGACCACACACCCCTAAACTTATAAATTTATCGATTTTACCCTAAACATACTATTATAAAGTTAATTTAATTTTAACGGAATTGGATTTAACTAACGGACTTACCCGGGGTATTACATACGTGGACCCTCACGCCGCTCAGGTCGCGCTCCCTGGGCAGGTTCAACCGGTCCTGGCTGAACCATAGGAGCGACTAGGTTGTGCTCTGTCCTATAAGCTATCACTCCTAGTGCCGTTTGGTCCGCGATAGCAAGCAAGTCGGCAGGAATAACCATAGAGGCAACTCCTTCTAAAACACGAATATGTTGGATGTGAGTCATCCGGGTGGCGAGAAGTACCTCTTGATCAGCGCGACGAGGAATGTCGAGGTCAGACGCCATGTAGTGGGCGACGATCATCTGAAGAAAACGAGGATAGGGCAGAAAGGAAAGGCGTCGGCTTCCGTCTATCTTCTTCTGGACTTGGGCCACTAGTTCCGTCCATAGTAACTCTGCGTAGTCAACGTTTCTGCTGTAGATCACCGCATGGAAGAGGGGGAGCATGTTGACAGACGTGCGATCTATTCCTTCGTGACGGCGAAGAGACACCTGTTCAGAATAGTGAACAGGGTGTACCAGACGGGCTGAAGGTGCGTGCGAGTGAAGCTGGATGGTGAATGTAGACCGCCACGATATCCGAGTGCCTGAATGTCTCGGCAAAGCGTGTCATCGGCGACTTGTGCTTCGAAGGCATCTTGACCTGGAACGGCATTTGCGGCCGGAAGACCAAGGATAGTGCGGAAGATATGACACGTGAGGGTGAATTCGGAATCACCTATGCGTGCGCGTAGTGCAAAGTGTCGGCCGCGAGGGATGAGATCAAACGAACGCCAGAGTTGATGAACATAGGCGGCTGGAACCGATGGATGAGCCGTCAGAGCCTGATTGAGAGCATGGCGCTTTAAGATCTCCACTATCACTGGACATTGGCAGTTAAAGTTCGCCGGGACCAAGTGATAGTTGTTCGGAAGCAACGGAAGGTTGGGACCTTCAGGGAGTAGAGGAGCCGGTTGAGCCATAAACCTGAAAAATGTCTATATATTCGTTAAAGAGCCCATTGACAGATTAAACGCAAGTCCTGAGGCCCGTATTCTCAGATTTGAAGCACCGAGAGTCGGTGCAGTTCATGACGTATCTCAAATCAAAGCAGAAAACTCTGAGTTGATCTTAGCAACAAGGAACAGAGAATAGCATGAAAACACAGACCATCAGACTACCGGGACTTGACTACCGGGACCTGACTGCCGGGACTTACCTACCGGGACTTATGGACTACCGGGACTAAGAGACTACCGGGAGTTTCGACTACCGGGAGTTTCGACTACCGGGAGTTTTGACTACCGGGAGTTTCGACTACCGGGAGTTTTCGAATGAGAAATCCAGTAAGATATGCCAAAAATTAAGTATCCCAAATCTATTTAATCAATAGCTAACATACGCATAGCAATCTGTAGTTAAAAACATGCATTCATGTAGACGAATTTTGGGTCGATGAACACACTGTGGGTTCGAAACCCTACAGTGACGAGTTCTTACTCGACTCGATGAAATCGATCAATTTTGGAGCCCAAAAGCTCGAGTTGATGATTGAAACAGATAAGAGTGAAGATTAGAATGCGTACCTGAAGATTGGAGAGGATCGGTGTCAGATTTGGGATGAAATCACAAGGTGAGAAAGAGAGTTGGTTGCGGGAGTAAGGTGCGGGAGATATTGAAAAGAGATGAATAGTGAAAGAGACCGATGAACAGTATATATATACCCCGGACCGGTACCGGGAGAACGCGATACCGGGTCCCGTAACTTTTGAACAAAACGTTATGGGGAAAATTTTAAAAGTCTCCCCCTCAGATTTTCAAATGAACAGTACTCCCCCTCAACTTTTCAGAAATAGAATTTTCCTCTTCGCTCTCTACTTTTTTTTTTCATTTTATGTTTTTCTGCTTTTTATTTTCTTTTTGGAGAAATAAAGTAAACAAAAACAAAACAAAAAAAAACACAATTTAAAGAAAAGACTAAGTAACACAAAAAAAACTTTGACAGAATGACAAAAACTCCCCCAGACGTGTCAAGCTGACATTTCTCCCCCTCGATTTCTCAAAACAATATCTTTCCTCACAGAGTTAGAATACGTACCTTTGGACTTACACTTTCGAGGAATCATCTTGAAACACAGACAGTTAGCAGCACGGCAAAAACAAAGACTCGATGAATAAAGTAAAGCGGAAAAACGAAATGGAACAGTATGAATGAGTATACAGAGAACGTGTCACAGATGTGCGTGAAACACCTAAGCCACACTGCGAGACAAGTGCAACTGCAAGAGGTACAGTTATCCCGTAGTGTGGAGAAGGTGTGACAAGTACAACTTAGGCTCAAACTTTCAGATTTAGCATACCAAGCCTGGACACTAGGTCAAGAAACCGTTTTTCGTCCAATGCCTTGGTAAACAAATCCGCCAGTTGGTCGTTCGTACACACAAAGTAAAGTTCCACTGTACCTTTCTCCACATGGTCTTTGATGAAATGGTACCGCACGTCTATATGATTCGTCTTTGTATGCTGCACCGGATTGCTAGTGATGGCGATAGCACTTTTGGAGTCGCAATAGATAGGGATGTTCGAGTAGTTATACCCGTAATCCTTCAATTGAGTCCGCATCCAAATCACTTGGGAACAGCAGATAGCCGCGGCCACGTACTCTGCTTCCGCCGTTGAGGTGGAAACACACGTTTGCTTCTTTGAGGCCCAGCTGACTAGCTTGTCGCCTAGGAACTGAACGTGTCCCGTTGTCAGCATCGGAATACGCTGTAAGCTCGAAACCTGTATCCTTCGGGTACCAAAGGCCAAGATTAGCAGTACCTTTTAAGTAACGAATTATGCGCTTAACAGCTATCATGTGAGACTCTTTCGGATTAGACTGAAATCGAGCACACAGGAAGGTGGAGAACATTATATCCGGCCGACTTGCCGTCAAATACATCAGCGAACCAATCATTCCTCGATAGGTAGTAGTGTTAACAGCCTTTCCATTAGGATCAGCATGTAACTTCGTACCGGGGGACATAGGTGTACGCATGGGAGTACACTGTTCCATCTTGAATTTCCGAAGAATATCCGCGATGTACTTAGATTGATTGATGAATATCCCGGTCGACAGTTGTTGAACTTGAAGACCGAGAAAGAAATTCATCTGTCCCATCATACTCATTTTAAAATGCTTTTTTCATGAGGAAGGAAAAATTGCGACAGTATTGCGGGCAAGAAGAACCGAAGATAATGTTATCAACATACACTTGAACTAACAAAATGTGCTTACCTTCCCTCTTTATGAAAAGAGTTGTATCGATCTTACCTTTCGAGAAGCCGGAAATGAGAAGAAAATTGGACAGTTTATCGTACCAGGCTCTCGGTGCTTGCTTTAGTCCGTATAACGCTTTATCGATTCGATACACATGGTTCAGGTGATCCGGATCGATGAAACCCTCTGGCTGAGAGACATATACCTCTTCTTTTAGATCGCCATTCAGAAACGCCTTCTTCACGTCCATTTGATAGACCGTGAAGTTTTTGTGCGCGGCGTACACGAGAAACATCCGAATAGCTTCGATGCGGGCCACTGGTGCAAACGTCTCTTCGTAGTCGATCCCCTCTTGTTGTCGATACCCCTTACGAGCCTTGTTTCGGACGACAACTCCATTCTCGTCCTTTTTGTTCTTGAAAATCCACTTTGTTCCAATGATGGTGCGATTCTTCGGGCGAGGGACCAGACGCCATACTTTGAGACTCTCGAATTCATTGAGCTCATCTTGCATAGCTATTATCCAGTCCGGGTCGTGTAGGGCATCTTTCACGGAAGGGGGTTCGACATTGCTCAAAAAGACAGAGAAGAGACATTCATTGCCGGATGCCGCACATTTTTGAAAATTACTCAGCAATGCTGGTGCGGCTTCGTCTTCAGCTTCCGTCGTAGTTCGAGTCTGAACAGGAGCATTCGGGTCACCAATGATTTGATTCGGAGGATGTGCGCGTGTCCATTTCCGTGTGTGAGGGAGTGGATCAGATAAGGGTTCCGAGTTATCCGCATCGATGTAGGAACCTAGGGGTAGGTCTTGGACAGCTTCAAGTGATGGAACGGGGTGTAAGTCCGGAACGGCCGCATGATGAGAGTTAACACCGTTGGACGATGATATGGCAGAATCATTAGAACCGTGATTTGCCCCGGGGGATGAAGGGTTGGTTGGAATCACGGATGAGGGAGATGCGGTCGTCGGATGAGGACTAGACGATGGGGTCGATACTAGCATAGGTGAGGTGGGAGAGTCCTCCGAAGAGACATCATCGGGGGATGGAGGAGGACCTGAAACAACATTTCGCAGAGATCCATGTGGATCAGCTCTAATGGTCGAGACGTGCTTGGCACCGGTTTCGGTTTGTGAGACACCTTCTTCATCTTGCCCATTTCGCAGGCAGAGCAAAGATGTTCTTTCGCGAATTTCAGCTCTGGCATACCTTTGACGAGTCCTCCCAGCACCAGCCTATTGATATTCTTGAAGTTTAGATGCGATAGCCGCCGATGCCATAGCCAGTTCTGTTGAGTAGTAGCTTTGGACATCAGGCACACCGCTTTATCAGTCTTGATTGTGGCGAGGTTGATGGTGTACAAGTTCGTCCGTCGAGTACCGGCGAGAATTTCCGTTCCATCGTCAGCTAGAATACTGCATCGCTTCGCCTTGAAACGCACTTCAAGATCCTTGTCACAAAACTGGCCGATGCTGAAAAGATTGTGACCAAGGCCTTCTACATAGGACACTCGCTTGATCGTGAGTTTGTCCTGAACTAGATCGCCGTAGCCCATGATCGGGGCCACATTATCATTTCCAAACCGAACATCACCGCAGTATTTTTCCTTGAAGTTGGTGAGTAGTTCCCTTTTACCAGTCATGTGCTTGGAGCATCCAGAATCGAGAAACCACACATGATCGGGCTGCAAAACAGAGATTAAGCACGTTTAGGTACCCATCTGGTAGTGGGTCCTTGGGTGTTAGGTGCAGCACCTTTGTTAGAGACCCGTTTAGAGCTGGGTCTTTTTCCTTTGGGTTTGCGTAAAACATTAGAATTAAAAATATGATATGAGCCAACCCAATCATTTGCATGTCTAGAATCAATCAAGTCATTCACACCACACACAGAACAACAAACATAATTTCGCGAAAAACCAATCAATTGACGAACATTGTCAAGTTTCACAGGAAATTTAAAACCATGTTCAACAGAATTGTTCCAAACAAAATCAGGTTTGTCATTATTATTCCTATTATTCAAAACAGATGTAAATGACTTGTGCTTCTCAGGGCGCATCTTAGGATTCTTCTCTACCCACTCTCGTCGAGCCGCTTTCCCCCGACCCGTACTATCTGAAATTACATTAGTTTGAGCGTTAGAGAAGTTTGAGAAACTGGGTTGGTTTGAAGAGCCTTTACCGGTTATAGCACGTTTCTTAGACCGACGTTTAGATTTGGGTTTTGAAGTCGTCTTGGAAACGGTTTTCGAATTCGAACAATCACCCACGTCAAAATTAGCCGGTGCGGGCATCTTTTCTAAAAAATTAGAGTGACTAGGAAGCTTAGAATCGAAGTCAATTTTAGAAAGATCATCGTCATGACAAAGAGTGGAGTTCATAAACTCAGAAAATCTTCGTGCAGAATCAGGTGAAAGGTCGTCATCAGAGTCAGAAAAGGAGTAATCACAAACGGATTTTCAAACATTGGTAAAAGATCCTTTTGTACAAAATCAGACTGGATGGCCTTACCCTTATCCGTAACACTCAACTTCGTAGGGATAGTGTCGTTAGACACTCCCATAAAGGCTTTGCACGACGAACTATCCGAAAAGATCTGAGCATCATCAAACGAGATTGTGTCAGTAGTGACCGGCATCATTGGGGTATCCACAGAGTTCCCCTTGGCCATTCTCAGCGTTAAGGCTTCAGATGCCAACATAGCCAGTTGAGATGTCAACTTAGCAATCTCAGTTCGATAGGACTCTCTTTCAGATTCGGGTAGTGTGTCGGGTCTATTCTGTTTGAGCTTCTCAATAGAATCTAAAAGTACAATCCTTTCGGTTTCATAAAAGACCTTATCTCTCACAATTGACTCTTCGAGTTTAAAAATAATGTTTTCCAAAATCAGAGGTGGAACATAACGTTTCAGCTCTGTTTGATCATTAGAGTCAGCATCTGCAGTTGCCGGAACAGGAGGCGGAGTCTCAACCGTTTTAGCAAGAGAGCAGATGTCAAAATAGTCATTGGGGAGATACGGAATTTTGCTTTTTAAGTACGAAGCATTAAGCGTTTCATACACAAAAGGGATTTGTACATTGATGTTCTTCCTAGGCGGCGCATCATCCGATTTTGTGTCTTTGTCAGAATCAGGTTTTTCAGATTTTGGTTTTGCCTCTATTGGAGGTAGAGGTATGGCGGTTTGTCTTTTAAAATCCTCAAACTCCTCATCTGCCTTAGATGCCTTAGTCCACTTGATTTTGTACTCAGGATATATCTTGTCTAAGCCCATGAAATCAAATTCATAAAGGGTGAGAACCTTGGACAAGACCTTCTTTAGATAGCACGGATTATCATATCCGAGGCCCCAAAGGGAGTTGTAATATTTGAACTCCTTCGGCTTGTTCAAGTGGATGGTATGTTCAGATTGACCAAGTTTATAGAGTTTGGATTCAAGTTCCTTAAGCTTCGTGGTCAATTTTTCATTTTCCTTTAAGACATTATCTTGAACTAGAATGGTTTTCGAAAATTCCTCTTGAGATTTCTCTAACTTTTGAGTGTATTCAGATAGTTGGGTCTCAAGGAGTTTAGCTCTTTCTGAATAGGCCGAGCACTCAGTTTGATAATTATCTATCACACATTTGTCCTCAGCCTTTTCAATAGCTAGTTTGCCTATGGTATCGTATTTTAACTTAACCTCGGCTTCTAGTTTAGAGATGTGGGCATCTTTGGTCTTAACCTTGGTTTTAAAAGAATCTAAAGTGCGCACCATTTCATGCAATTGATTTAGCAAGTTAGCATTGGAAGAACCACATACCTGGCACTCATGTTTGTCTTTCTGCTCGTCGGAGAAGTCATCTTCGGAATCAGTATCTTCCGGATTCAGACCAGTGTAACACATATGAGCTTCTTCTTCCTCATTCTCATCATCCGTGTTGAGCAGCCAGTGAACGTCTTCCGCCATTAAAGCTTGACCTGCCTCTTTCTGCTTGGCGAGAAGCATTTTGGTCTTGTAGTACTCAGCATTGCGTACCACATGCTTTCGGCAATCTTTGGCGAAATGACCTCGCTTCCCACAGTTGTAGCATTTTACAGGTTCATCATCATCTCTATTTTCAGACTTTCCTTCACTTCTCTTCCCATCATTGCTTTTTCTCCCGTCATCCTTCTTGCGTTTCTCATCGTGCTTGTCCTTGTAATCCCGACGCTTAGAGTTAGTGGAGTAGCGTTGGTTGTTATTTGTTGGTTTCTTGAAAAACTTTTTCCGTGCATACTCCCGAGTTAACAAGGCGACAGCTTTCTTGATGTTGTCTAGCTCTGGATCTGAATCACTTTCTGGTGTGTCATCTTCATGTTCGGATTCACTCGGAGCTTCTTCACGATGAGAACTTCGTGACGACTGTTTATCCTTCTTGTGAGAAATTAACGCGAGAGGATCTTCATGTACCTTCTCCTTAGATTTGCTATCTCCCATCAGCTCAATAACTTCTTCTTCATCTTGAAGCAACATCTCGTAAATCTCGTGCAGCGGAACATTTTCGAGAGAACGGTTGTGGCGGACATGAAGTACAAAACCCTTCCATTCAGGTTGAAGATTCTTGAGAAACTTGATGTTGCACTCTAAGTTCGACTTGAAAATATTGTTCTTGTGCAAATCATTCAGAAGGGTACATAAGCGTTCATATGTATCAGTTAGAGATTCGCCTCGCTTAGCTTTGAAAGATTCATACCTAGTGAAACAGTTTGTGATCTTCATCTGATTTCCCTCTCGACTGCCTTGCATGATTTTAGCAAGCTGATCCCACATTCCTTTTGCCGTCTCCTTGTAGCCATCGATGCTACAATAGATGTTGTTTGGAAGACTGCAAACCAGATAGGTTTTTGCCAACGTGTCACCATCAGCTCTACGTTTCTCGTCAACTGTCAGTTTGTCATATGGTTTTGGCACTTTGTGGGCAGGAGGTCCACCTTCAATAGCAGGAACATCCATTAACGGTTGAACAGTGGGGCCCTCCTTGAGCGAACGAAGTATCTCCTCATAAAGAGGTTTGGTTTGAATGAAGCACAGAAATCTGTCTTTCCAGACACTGTATTCCCCACGATATAGTACAGGAGGCTTAAACTCAGATCCGATAGCGAGTGCGTCTTGTGAAGCCATTGAAATTGCAGTGGTGATCGTAGGACGTGTGAAGATTCAAAGGATTTTGAGACACGAAACACACTTACTAATTGTAAATTCTAACAGAGTAAAGCCTTAGAGGAATGGATCTTATGGAAACCAGAGAAGTACCGGGAGATGAAGTACCGGTGAATGAGAGTACCGGGAAACGAGTATACCGAGAGTTGGAAGTACCGGTAGTTGAGAGTACCGGGAAACGAATATACCGGGAGTTGGAAGTACCGGTAATTGAGAGTACCGGGAGACGAAGTACCGATAGATATCAATACCGGGAGATATTACCACCGGGAGTTATCACTACCGGGAAATATCAATACCGGGAGTTATCACTACCGGGAGATTTCAATACCGGGACTTCAAAACCAAACGAGAGACACAGAAAACTTACCCGATTCGATGACTTCCTGCACTTTTGCTGAGAATAAATCTGTAAAAACTAGTACGAATGCAAATACTACCCCAAAAACACACTGAAACACGACAGAAAACAAATCAAATAGCACTTTTGACCATAAAAATTGAAAATTTTCACGAACAGGGAGCAAAACCAAAAAGATCAAGAATTTCAAAAATTAGTGATTTTTACTCAACCAAATGAATCGAAAACACAGATAGGTGTTGGAAACCCTATGAGAAGAATTTATCAAGCCTCAATTTTGGATTTTTAACACCAAAATCAAAGCAATCAAAATTCTTGACACGAACACAGCACGTATATTGAATGATCAAAATAAACCCAAAAAAATACCTTTGAATCGACGTCCTTCTGCTCTGATACCAATTGTGGATCCCAGATATGTATGCAATCACAATTAATCAACACAAACAGCAATCATAAACCACAAATCTCACTTGCATTTAAGAACTGTTTGAAGAACAAAGCGGCAGACTGTGTACAAAGGCTTACTGTAGCCGTACTAGGTTTAGCAAAATCTAATTATGATCATTAACCTAAACTAGGTTAAACAAAAGCAATATATACCCAAAGGGTATTTACAAGAAATAACAATGATAGTCCCTGAACTTCTAATTCCACAACAAATAGACCTAACAATTTGCCATCAACTAACAAACCTAACCCTAACAATTAATAATTTTATCAAGAATTAATAGTTATACATTAACTAACAAACTCTAAACCCACAATTTACAATTAATATAAAAACTAATTATATAAATAAATCAACAATAAAATTTAAATAAAATTTATGAGGTCAAAGTTAATTTTAATTGGGTGTCAAAACACATATAGATTTAAAAAGGATTAAATTTTACTATAGAAAACAATTTTTTTCAACGCTTGCATCAAAACACGTTGATTCCCTAGCCCTTAGCCTATCTTTTTCCATCTTTTCCATCTCCATTATTACTATTCATTATTACTACTCATTACTTCTTCTTCTTCTTCTTCTTCTTCTTCTTCTTATGATCACTTAAAAATGGCGAATTGGGGAGAAGATTTTCAATGGTATCATAATTCAAATGATGAGGTATTTCATCCACTACTTTAAATATATATATATATATATACACACACACACACACACATTATGTTATCTCATTTGATATTTTTATGTGTTTGTGTAGGATGATAATGTTCATTCAAACAAATCAACTAAAGCTTGTGAAAACCCCCAACCATCCGCATTTTCTACTGATATGGTATCTTTATGCTTTATTTTCACTACTAGAAAATGAGGTATCAGTGACGGAAATCAGTGACGGAAATTTCCGTCACTGATCAGTGACGGAATGAACAGGAACACAATCCGTTACTAATCCGTCACAATCCGTTATTTTTTTTTGGAATTAGTGACGAATTAGTGACAGAATTCCGTCACTAAAAGTATTTATATATATATATATATATATATATATATATATATATATATATATATATATATATATATTTTCCCAATAATCAGTGACGGAATTCCGTCACCGTCACCGAATAATTCCGTCACTGATCCGTCACTGAATAATTCCGTCACTGAACCGTCACTGAATAATTTCGTCACTGACCCGTCACTGAATAATTCCGTCACTGATCCGTTACTGATCCGTCGCTGATACTTTCAGCAACCTGCTGATCAGTGACGGACTTTCAGTGACGGAATAGCGACGAAAGTTGCTTTCAGTGACGGAATCGTCCGTCACTGATAGTCCCGATTTTAGTAGTGTTTATCTTGCTAAATTACTGGTAAAATTAGTAGTTTGTAACTAAAAAAGTCAATTTTAGGTGTTTAATTCTCGTCAAGATCTAATTGATTGGGTACGCAACATGGGATATTCACTTGGTTTCGTTATTGTTATTAAAAGAAGCAAAAGTGACCCCCGTAGGGTTAATTCTAAAGTATTATTTCAATGTGATTGTGGTGGCATACACAACAGTAACAAAACCTCTAGTAAACATACTGGCACAAGAAAAACAAATTGTCCATTTCAATTGGTAGGGAAACATTTGGCTAATGATTGTTGGACTTTAGCTGTGATATGTGAGGCACATAATTATGATTTTGCATTACATCTGGAGGGACATGCATATGCAAGACGATTGTCTGAAAATGAAGCTCGATTGCTGGCAGATTTGTCAACAAACAATATGAAACCTAGAGATATTTTATCAACAATAAAGCAACAATATCCAGATAATGTGTCTACAAATAAAACTATATACAATCAATGCCAGAAAATTTGACTTCAGAACAATGCAGGTAGAACTCCGATGCAAGTTCTTATGTCATTTTTACTGGAAGAGGGCTATGTTTTTTATGATCGTGCAAATAAGTTGACTAATAAGTTGGAAGATTTATTCTTTGCTCATCCAAGATCATTGGAGATATGGTGTGCATTTCCACACGTCTTGTTGATGGATGCCACCTATAAACGAACATGTTTGAGATGCTTCTCCTTGAGATTGTTGGTGTAACGTCAACTAATAAGACATTCTGTGTAGCATTTGTCTTTAAGGAAAATGAATCCAATTATACTTGGGCATTGAATTGTCTAAAGTCATTGATGGAAGGATGTCTTTGTCCACGTGTGATCGTCACAGACAGAGATTTGGCACTAATGAAAGCATGTAGTATTGTATTTCCTGATGCTAAAAGATTACTTTGTAAATGGCACATCTCCCAAAGTATTATGAAACATTGTAGACCAGCAATAACATCAAACCATGGTTGGGGTTCCTTTTACAATGCATGGGTGACATTAGTTGCATCGGTAACAGATGAAACTTACATGTTTAATTTCGCACAACTTGAAGCAGTATTGCTAAGCTATCAAGGTACACCTTAATATATTGTTATAAGTAAAATTGTTGATAAGTTTAACAATTACTGTTATAAGTAAAATTGTTCAATTTTTCTGGTGTTCTTGCTCATTTGAATGACACATGGTTGAAACCATATAAGGAAATGTTTGTATCTGCTTGGACTGACAAATTTCTCCACTTTGGAAATCAGACAAGTAACAGAGTGGAGAGTCAACATTCCAAGTTGAAAACTTACTTGGATTCGACGCAATCAAGTCTATCGACATTTATGACCAAGATCAATCAACTCATCCAGTCTAGGGGTGAGCAATACCGGGTACCCGCCCTATTTTCATGGAACCGGAACCGGAACCGGAACCGGCGGTTCCTAGAAAAAAAGAACCGGAACCGGAACCGTTCCCGTCGGTTCTCATTTTTTTGGAACCGGTCCCGGAACCGCTGGGAACCGGTTCCGGTTCCGGGTACCCGCTCACAACTTTTTATTTTATTTTTGAACTCCTATTGGTAGGGCTGTAAACGAACCAAACGAACACGAACAAAGGCTTGTTCATGTTCGTTCGTTTAACTTAACCGAACAAACGAACAAACACGAACAAAAATTTTGATGTTCGTGTTTGTTCATTTAAAAATCAGTTGTGTTCGTGTTCGTTAAAACATTAAACGAACATAACACAAACTAATGGTGCACCCATTTTCATAGGCACTCCTACTAAAATATTTGATTGTTCTCAAGCCACATGACTCAAGCCAAAGGGCTCAAGCATTAGGCCTAAAAAGGAGCTAACTCACAAGATAAGGAGCTAACTCACAAGATTGAGGAATGGCCAAGGGATTGAAGGAGATGGGGTCTATTTATAAGCTCAATGCAAGGCTTTGGAAGGTCTCTCCCAGCGATGTGGGATGGGATCTTAAGAAAACTATCAGACTCCTCACTCCTCATTTATCCCACATCGAAAATTCACTACAAATGAAAGTTGAGAAGCTTATATATAAGCAATACTAGGCACATAATCCATCAGTTGTTATTTCTAATTGTTTTTTTATAGAAAATGATTATGATTATAATTCTTTTTTATTATTAAAAATTATAAAATTATGGTGAGATTTAGATTAAATATATATATATATATATGTAAATATTAAATATATAATAAATATTAAATATGTAGATATTTTTTATTAAAATATACCGGGTACCCAGCGGTTCCGGTTCTGGGTACCCAGCGATTCCGGGTACCCGGTCCCGGAACCGGTCCCGGCGGGTACCCAGCGGGTAGCGGTTCTTAAAAAATGAGAACCGGAATCGGACCCAGCTTCAATCGGTTCCGTATTTTAGGAACCGGAACCAGTGACATCGGTTCCGGTTCCAGAACCGGCAGTTCCGGAGCGGTTCCGGTTCCAAAGGCGGGTACCCAGTTCCGCTGCTCACCCCTAATCCAGTCACATGATACATAAATTAAAGCAAGTATTCAAGAGAGCAAAAGTGTCGTGAAACATCGTCATCGCATACCACACTTCTAACAATTGTGTGGTTTCGTTTCACATTATGCGTTAAACATAATATTCCAGGTATATTAGCAAGCTCAATCTGGTGGCTTATTCTCGGGAAATTGTAGTTGTCTACTACGTACAAGTTATGGGTTGCCATGTGCGCATGAACAAATGATATACTTGAACAAAGGTCATCCTATCCCAATTGATTCAATTGATGTATTTTGGACGAAGCTTGATTTATCCTCGTGCCAATCTTTACAAGATGATGATATAGGTTGTGAAGATGAAGTCCAAATGTTCACTGAGGAATTTAACAAGCAATCGAGATCCGGTAAGTTCAGTTTTCTGAGGAAGATAAAAGAGATAGCCAATGCATCAAAAACATGGGTTCCTGAACCTGTTGATATCAAGAGTACTCGTGGACGACCCTCGTTGAAGGACAAGCTTTTAAGAAAAACTAATGTTGATCCGTCTTTTGCAACTCATGTTGACCCGTCTTTTACAAGTGAAAGACCCCTTAGACATAGTAGTTCGAACGCGTCAACATTTGTTGACATGGAAAAAATGAGTTACCAGGAACCACCGAGACACAGTTCTTTCATGGGCAAAACTATAATGTACATCCATACATTAATCAATTTCCAAAGATGTTTCACCCTTACATTACACAGTACATGATGTGAGAGGTGATAGAAATTGTGGATTGCGAGCAATAGCTGTCTCTCTCGGTCTTCATGAAGATGCATGGCCCACAATTCGGTTTAACTTGATGGAAGAGTTAGATACACACAAGACAGAATACATCAACGCTTTTGGATGTCAACATTGGAATATTGTTTACAACACTTTAAACTTCTTTCAAGCAGATCAAGGTGCACCAGTTGAAAGTTCAACTGGATGACAATGCATGGCAGGTTTCTTGTTTGGAAAATGAGTTGACGCGTGCGAGCGTGTGTTTTCCTTGAAGTAAAAGACAAACTTGTTTTCATTATACGATAAAGCTTTGAACTTAGTGATCTACGAATTACTTCACGCTTTTATTTGTGGAAGAAAACCTTCATTCCGAAATATTGAAAACGTTTTATTGCGAGGTTTTATTTTATAAACAAAATGAGTATTGACTTATTATTATATGAACGAGTATTGGAGTTGACAGACCCACTTTGGGTAAGTGATTTTGTTTGAAAACTTTTGGTCGTATGCGAAAGGGTTTCATTGGAGACAACCGTTGTGTCGGCATTGATTTGGACGGGCAAGGTTAAGAATTATCGTAAGAGTGCCTGTAAGTAATCCTGGCGGTCGTTGTGTTTTACTATTCATCTTGAGTAATGTTGTTTCATGCATACCCAAACTCGATTATAATTTTTCATTTACTTCTTAAAAGTGCGCAAAATGATTTCAATTGTAGTGTCATTGTGCATGAAGGCTATGAACTCGCTAGGTCGGGGAGGACGTTACGATTGAAGTTAAGGAAAGACTTTGGAAATTGAATTGTCAGTTAAAAAGATGTGGTCGAGTTATGACCTTAGTGGTTCCGTTAGAGGAAGTGGACGAATACTGGGAGTCTTGAGATTTGAAATTGGGAATGTTGGTATGATTGTAGCTTGTACTATTGCTTAGCTATGTAAGAATGGAATTATCATCACGTAGTCTTTTGGTATAAAAGTTGGCGACTGTTTAACATGTCTCAAGTCAGGGGCTGATTTGGTTTATTTCGAATAGTTGAGGGCAAAAGTAAGAAATTTGGAAATTAATTCCCTTTTTCCAGCACCATTTTATTAGGAATAGAATAGCATAGGGTTTCTTTTGTGTGGGTGGCGGCTGTGCATCGAGAAAGGAAGGCAGAAAAGAAGAAAGGAAAGAAACCACCATGGGAGGCCTTGTGTGTTTCTGTGAGGAGAAATCAGAAAGAAAGAAAGAACAGGGTGGGTGTGTGGTTCCTGCTGCATCGACGAGGAAGAAGGAGAGCGAGAGAGAGAGACAGCCGGCGAGAGAGAGAGAGAGACAATCGGAGAGAGAGAGAGACAGTCGACGAGAGGGAGAGAGAGACGACGGGGGAGAGAGAGACGAAGAGAGAGGAAGTCAACGAAGGAAAGAAACAGGGCAGTTTTGGTGGCCGCCGGCGGTGTTGGCTGCTGGTGGTGGTCGCCGGCGGTGGTGGCTACCGGTGGTGGTCGCCGGAGGTGGTCGCCGGAGTTTTGGGCAGCAGTTTTCCATTTCGTGAGGTTTTATTCGGGTAAGAAACCATTCCTTATGTATTCTCTTTTGCAAGTAACGTTAAATTTGTAGGGTTCTAGTTATTCGCAGAATGTAAGTTGAGAAATCAAATAAAGTATTAATAGAGTTTTAATTCCAATTCATATTTTCAAGTTAAATCAAATGTATGTGGATTCTTGATTACGGAAGAAATGTTAATGGGTAATGTGTAGAATAAGTTAAAAACGAAGAAATTGAAGTTCCGGTAGTGTTGGAAACTGAATGAGGTTCCGGTAACATGTTGTAGAGTCCCGGTAAGTTAATAAATGGGCCGGAATGTAATTTTAAGAAAAGGGTCGGAATGATTATTTTAATTGGAGTCTAAACCTCATGTGGGTCGAAGGTTGTTAACAAAGACACGTGGTGTTGGACTCGAAGTTGCCACGTGACCTTGTTTCTTTTAGTAGACCGACATATTAGAAAATTAAGTGTGGATTGCTAATTTTAATTGTTGGGCCGATTCGAGTGTTGGGCCGATTTAGTTGTTGGGCCGATTCGAGTGTTGGGCCGAAAGATTTCTAAAATCCTTTTGGACTTAGTTATTAAATTGGGCTTGATTTATTGTCAAAGTCTACAATTATATTATAAGGGCCTAATGCGTAATTGGTAGTTTAATTATTCATTTAGTTTGGGTCACATTATTAGTGACATGATCTAGTATTACTATCTAGAATCAAGTGTTATAATTTTATGTTGGGAACCTAGAGTCGGATAAATTAATGGATCCGGTTTAGCATGTCAAATGGATGGATAAGCAAGGACCATTGATTATGATTTTTGAACTAGAAGCGTAATTTACCAACTTAGATAAGTTTGGGTTGAGTTCGGGATTTAACTCGATTAATAGTTGAGCGGATTATGATGTACGTTTATTAATATAATAGGTGTTCCACCTAGAGATCAGAAGTTTAAGTGAGGAGCTTTGGAGCGAGCCAGCCAGGTGAGTTACCTTATGTATAATTCTTATCTTTTAAATGAGTTGTGAAGATTGACATGACTGAAAATTGGTTTACTTGATCATCATGAATATATGTTTCCTTGACATGAAAAGTGTATTTTACCATTGAAGGAGGATTATCCTCAAGTACGTTTTCAAAGCATGCTTTTATGATTATTGCCACGGTAGAGTCGGGTTGCACAGTGGAAGACTCCTTGAGTTGCCGTGTCTGGCTTTGTAAGGTGTCGAGTTGCCGTGCCTGGCTTTGTAAGGTGTTGAGTTGCCGTGCCTGGCTTTGTAAGGTGTCGAATTGTTGTGCTTGGCTTTGTAAGGTGTTGAGTTGCCGTGCCTGGCTTTGTAAGGTGATATTAGTCCATGCCACTGTATACACCCTTGTTTGAGAACATGATTGATATGTTACTGTTTTGAAATGAAACGTGTTTCTTTAAATGATTTGTGGTCACGCTTTTAAGGGGGAATTCACTAGACCTTTTGGTCTAACCCTCGCTTTTCAAAACTAAACCATTTTCAGGTAAGCTTTTAGTGGAAGGCTCAGGTAAGTGAGCAAGAGCAAGATAGGGTGCAGACGCAGCTAGAGACTGTACCAGTATCTCTTATAGAAGTAGACTATTCTCAGTTGTGTATAGGT
Source organism: Saussurea involucrata (assembly GCA_033807775.1). Classification (NCBI taxonomy): domain Eukaryota; kingdom Viridiplantae; phylum Streptophyta; class Magnoliopsida; order Asterales; family Asteraceae; genus Saussurea; species Saussurea involucrata. The sequence goes on along the minus strand of CM066325.1, from coordinate 32,193,304 downwards.
TGTTTCCGCCAACCTTAGTTTATGTATGATGTAACGAAAATTTTGGGACCTAGTTTTGTAAATTTATGCTTAAATGTTATGTTTGTTCTATTGTACTTTTGGGCTGTTACAAATGGTATCAGAGCCATAGTTTAAGAGATTTAGGCTACCGGATGGGCCTAAACTTAAACTTGGGAGTAGAAATCACAACTGAGAATCAGGAAATGCGTTAGGATGACACTATTATAGAAATAGGACTAATAGGACACTGAGGACTGTCATGTAAGGTAAGTTTGAGATTCCACCTGGCCAGTGTAATTGCAAACCTACAGGTACATGTACGTGCTTAACCTACCTTATTAACCTACCCAGTGTTTATGTCGTGTTTCAGTACGTTAGAATGTCAACGAGATCTTTGAGGTGTAGACTGAGACCCCTTGTTGGGGAAGTTCATGGGAAATCATTTATGAAGTGAATAATATATACATCGTAGAGGCGAAATGTTGTTTAGAATATTATGAATCGTATAGAGATAGATCTTCGTGGGTTCGAAGAGATAAAATGATTGATTTTGAGTAAGACTCTTGTTTCTAGAAAGTCCTGGTTCTAGAAATAGTGGGATGAGATCAGTTAGAATGGTAAGGAATAACAGTGTTGAAAATTTGAATGTATCAATAGAACCGTGACTTCTTAGTCGAGCTTTTCAAAGGCAGTGTAAATGAAATAAGATACCTATTGTGAAATGAAAGCATGTAGAAGTAGAAAAGGATAGTGATTAAAACGAAATAGTATGAAGGGGTTGAGTAAGTGAGATGTGGAAAGTGTGTTCAGCAAGTTGTTGCGTGACCGAGAGGGCGACCGTTGGTCGTAGGTAGAATGTCAAGGATAAGCTAAGCGAGTAAAGCAGTTGATCTTGTTAGAGTGAGTAGCCTTCAAATTCAAGTAGAGTCTCATGCATGGTGTCCTTTTTTTATGTAACATGAAATTTTCACGATTTAAGTTAAATATGTAAAGATAAATTTTGATCGAAAATGAGTCAGAATGTGCACGCGTATGTTTAAAGAAAAAGGTGATTTCATTCACATGGCACCATGAAGTTTCGAGTTTTATGATTTGTAAAGTATTTCACTCTTTTCATGATGAGTTAAATTATTGCAAAAGTCAAGAAAACGATTAAATGCAAAACTTTTATAACCAAAGTGAGTAATGACATGTTGGAGTTATTTATGAGTACGAAAACCGACTGGTTTACTTTGTGTCGGAAATTTCTTTCAGGATGTGGTCGTATGAAAAGATGTTCACTTAATATATTTCCGTCATAACGGCATATTTTGGGTGGAGTAAGATTAAGTTTATGGAGAGTTGCATGCGAACGATACTCGAGATCATTGTGCAGGGCATTAATTTTTTTTAGAGTGATGGGGGCATGTGTACCCATTATGTTTTCAAGTGTTGTTTATTGAAAATGAGGAAAGGTACGAAATGATTTATCTATTGCGTTGTCATGCATGAAGGCTATGAACTCACTAGGTCGTAGGATGTTGCATTTTAAAACTAAGAAAGAACTCCGAGAGTGGAGAGTTGTTGGTCAAACCAAGAGAGGACGTTGTAGTATTGGGATATGTGTTCGGTCAGTAGTGGATTATAGTATCAGTTGTATGAGGGTTTGCACCCTTGTTCGGTAACTGGAAGTACGATTGTCAAGGGACGGTGGTGTCCGGAGGGGGGGCTTGAAGTCTTCAAGGTGATGGTTTTAGCGACTCGTTAAGAGTAGTGGGGTAAGGAAGAATGAAATGTCCGTGACGTGGAAATGCGAGTCTTGAGATGAGCTTGTAACGTTGATGTTACAGGAGTAGGTTACGAAAGGAGGGAGGCGGATCATGAAGATGATTCAATATGCTAGAAGGACTAGGTTCCGTAGGGGACCCTTATTGTAGAATAAGTTAAGAAAGTAATTTCAGTTGCCTGCTGTTGTGGAAGTCGATAGTTGTGTAAGAATGGCCATGAGAGATTTGGTCTGCAGTGTGATGTTATGAGTGAGGAATGTACAGTTATGTAATGACATTAATTGCCAAGCTAAACGTACCCATTAGTATCGTAGTGAGGTGATGTTAGAGAGAAAGCATCAGATAGAAGCTTTTGGGGGCTTCAGACGAGATGTACGAATTGATAACCGTTGGAGCACATAGAGTGTAAGTTGACTTTATGATGAGAGATTACCCAAAGAAGAAACCAAGTGTTTTTGGTGGTAAGAGTCGCTAAGTAGGTATATGTTGGAATCATTGAAAGTTTCAAGAGGAGGAAGAGTGGAATAGCCGGATGTGTTATGGTAAATGCTAGATATTTGCAGAACGTGAATCGTTTCTTTTGTGAGGGGGAATGACCCTAGAGAGAGATAGTTGGAATTTGGTTATGTTTAAAGAAGGATGATGATTATGGGTCGGAGCGGTGGTATGATCATTAGTTGATTCGAAACGTCAGGATAGATGTATAGGCTTTTGTTTGGCTGATTAACAATTTTATGGAATTGTTAAGTAATGACATTTATTCATTATTACAGAATGCGTTATGATTCTACCGAGACTCTTACTAAGAATTAATAGGAGAGAATCGATCTGTTAAAGTGACAAGTTGATGATAGTGCGATGGAAGGAGAAATTTTCAAATTATTTCAAAAATTGCAAGTTGTTGGGTTACTTAGTGGAGTTGTTAGTAAGAAATCAGTTTTGACTGTCGGATTTTGCGAATACCAGCATAACGAGATGTTGATGCTAAGTTATCATACATGAAAATTTCTGATGGATAGAAGGAAATGAATTGCAGCTCAATTGGAGGTTATCTTTTGAAATAAGTTGATAAATATAGTTGAAATGAGTTGGTCAAGTAAAAGTGCTAGTGATAAAGAGAAGGAATCGTTTTGTTTTGTGCGGTAAGGATAAGTGGTTATATTGCACTAGCCGAGAAAGGCAGTTGAGTTCGGAAACGGTAATGTGGTCAGGAATCAGGCAAGATATTTGAGAATTAAGTTTTGGTAATCAATTTTCGTCGGTTGTCTCTAGAGTGAATTCCGGGACGGAATTCTATAAGGAGGGGAGATTGTAATAACCCAAAAGTTGGTAATGTGAAATCTAAATAGAAGTTAGGGGCTGATTTGGTTTGTTTCGAATAGTTGAGGGCAAAAGTAAGAAATTTGGAAATTAATTCCCTTTTTCCAGCACCATTTTATTAGGAATAGAATAGCATAGGGTTTCTTTTGTGTGGGTGGCGGTTGTGCATCAAGAAAGGAAGGCAGAAAAGAAGAAAGAAAAGAAACCACCATGGGAGGCCTTGTGTGTTTCTGTGAGGAGAAATCAGAAAGAAAGAAAGAACAGGGTGGGTGTGTGGTTCCTGCTGCATCGACGAGGAAGAAGGAGAGCGAGAGAGAGAGGGAGAGAGAGAGAGAGAGACAGCCGACTAGAGAGAGAGACATCCGGCGAGAGAGAGAGAGAGAGAGAGACAACCGGAGAGAGAGAGAGAGAGAGAGAGAGAGAGAGAGAGAGAGAGAGAGAGAGTCGACGAGAGGGAGAGAGAGACGACGGGGGAGAGAGAGACGAAGAGAGAGGAAGGCGACGAAGGAAAGAAACATGGCAGTTTTGGTGGCCGCCGGCGGTGATGGCTGGTGGTGGTCGCCGACGGTGGTGGCTGCCGGTGGTGGTTGCCGGAGGTGGTCGCCGGAGTTTTAGGCAGCAGTTTTCCATTTCGTGAGGTTTTATTCGGGTAAGAAACCATTCCCTTATGTATTCTCTTTTGCAAGTAACGTTAAATTTGTAGGGTTCTAGTTATTCGCAGAATGTAAGTTGAGAAATCAAATAAAGTATTAATAGAGTTTTAATTCCAATTCATATTTTCAAGTTAAATCAAATGTATGTGGATTCTTGATTACGGAAGAAATGTTAATGGGTAATGTGTAGAATAAGTTAAAAACGAAGAAATTGAAGTTCCGGTAGTGTTGGAAATTGAATGAGGTTCCGGTAACATGTTGTAGAGTCCCGGTAAGTTAATAAATGGGCCGAAATGTAATTTTAAGAAAAGGGTCGGAATGATTATTTTAATTGGAGTCTAAACCTCATGTGGGCCGAAGGTTGTTAACAAAGACACGTGGTGTTGGACTCGAAGTTGCCACGTGACGTTGTTTCTTTTAGTAGACCGACATATTAGAAAATTAAGTGTGGATTGCTAATTTTAATTGTTGGGCCGATTCGAGTGTTGGGCCGATTTAGTTGTTGGGCCGATTCGAGTGTTGGGCCGAAAGATTTCTAAAATCCTTTTGGACTTAGTTATTAAATTGGGCTTGATTTATTGTCAAAGTCTACAATTATATTATAAGGGCCTAATGCGTAATTGGTAGTTTAATTATTCATTTAGTTTAGGTCACATTATTAGTGACATGATCTAGTATTACTATCTAGAATCAAGTGTTATAATTTTATGTTGGGAACCTAGAGTCGGGTAAATTAATGGATCCGGTTTAGCATGTCAAATGGATGGATAAGCAAGGACCATTGATTATGATTTTTGAACTAGAAGCGTAATTTACCAACTTAGATAAGTTTGGGTTGAGTTCGGGATTTAACTCGATTAATAGTTGAGCGGATTATGATGTACGTTTATTAATATAATAGGTGTTCCACCTAGAGATCAGAAGTTTAAGTGAGGAGCTTTGGAGCGAGCCAGCCAGGTGAGTTCCCTTATGTATAATTCCTATCTTTTAAATGAGTTGTGAAGATTGACATGACTGAAAATTGGTTTACTTGATCATCATGAATATATGTTTCCTTGACATGAAAAGTGTATTTTACCATTGAAGGAGGATTATCCTCAAGTACGTTTTCAAAGCATGCTTTTATGATTATTGCCACGGTAGAGTCGGGTTGCACAGTGGAAGACTCCTTGAGTTGCCGTGCCTGGCTTTGTAAGGTGTCGAGTTGTTGTGCCTGGCTTTGTAAGGTGTCGAGTTGCCGTGCCTGGCTTTGTAAGGTGTCGAATTGCCGTGTCTGGCTTTGTAAGGTGTTGAGTTGTCGTGCCTGGCTTTGTAAGGTGATATTAGTCCATGCCACTGTGTACACCCTTGTTTGAGAACATGATTGATATGTTACTGTTTTGAAATGAAACGTGTTTCTTTAAATGATTTGTGGTCACGCTTTTAAGGGGGAATTCACTAGACCTTTTGGTCTAACCCTCGTTTTTCAAAACTAAATCATTTTCAGGTAAGCTTTTAGTGGAAGGCTCAGGTAAGTGAGCATGAGCAAGATAGGGTGCAGACGCAGCTAGAAACTGTACCAGTATCTCTTATAGAAGTAGACTATTCTCAGTTGTGTATAGGTTGTTTCCGCCAACCTTAGTTTATGTATGATGTAACGAAAATTTTGGGACCCAGTTTTGTAAATTTATGCTTAAATGCTATGTTTGTTCTATTGTACTTTTGGGCTGTTACAATAGGTGTCTTGATTGCTTCAAAGTATAATGTGATATTACACGTTTTAAATATGGAAGGTAGTGGGACGTACTTGCCACTTAGGTCCACTCCGCCAGCGTGGTATCAACATGTTGTTTTTACAATTGGGTACGTTAATGGTAACCAATATGTGAAATTAGATATGGCAAAAGGATACACGTTCCCTACTATTGTACCACTACGGTTATCCGTGTGCTGCTGGATGGGCTACCCCGTATTCAGATTGAATACAGAAGTACATGCGACTTTTACGTGTTAATTGTACTACGGATAATGTTATTTTAGAATAATCGAAATGTAATATATATTATTTTATGTTTTATTTATGTCTTAAATCGCAATGTTTATGTTTTACTAGTTTTGTTTAATTTATAGTTATATTATACATATAACATACAAAAAATAAAATAAAAAGCTACACGAAAATTTTATTTTAAAGAAAAATATATTTTATTAATAATATAAAATATAATATATAATATTATATATATATATATATAATATGATAGAATGTATTACAATAAAACTTAATAATATAAATACTATAAATATTTTTTTATTAATAATCTATATTAATTAAAGTATAATATAAATAAATAAATAAATATATTAAAAAATAAATAAATTATAAATAACATAAAATTAATTAATAATTTATATTAATTGAAATATTAAATAACAAAAAATAAAAAAGGACAAAAGGACAAAAAAGAGAAAAAACAAAAAAAAAATCATCATTAAAATAGGCTTAAGGGTGTGGTTAGCGATGGTTAGAGGTGCCGTTAGCGCACCCCTTTTGGAATCTCGGCTTGTTTTTCATTTTGGATTTGAACTTTTAGTTTTTGATCTAGGTTTGTTTTAGAACATTGGTTTGTTTTTTATTTTAGGTTTCTTTTTTCAGAATTTTGGTTAGAAAGGTTCGTGGGAGATGACCGAAGAGGGTGGGGTGGGCGGGGCTGGGCTAGGCTAGGCTGGGTTGAGGTTTGCAGGAATGTGGTGCGTCGAGAGGATGAACAGGGGTGTGGGTAGGGTGCATCAATTGGTTAAAGCATGTAAACATTGAAATTTATTTTTTTTAAAAAAATCGATAAAACAGGATTAGAAAAAAGACAAAGAAAAATTAAAAGGCCACAATGTCCCTGACTTGACCAATTTTTAATAGTGTTAGTGAGAGGGATCAAAACCAAGCATTTATGCATATCACAAGGGTTCTTTGGGATAAAAAAATTGTAGGGACCTAAGAGCATCTACAACAAGGATTTCATATGGATTGCAAATGTTCCATGTAAGATTTATATTTTAGAAATTATGGTGGTTGTGAGTATGATTGCTAAATTAGAAATTGGTTTTGATAATTTGCAAATGTCAAATCAGTACTTTTTACTGATGTGACAGTGAATAATATAAGAAATGGTAGGAAATAATTTCTAAATTAGAAATTGTTTTATGTCAAATCATGTTTTGTGATGTTTTATAGAGTATGTTTATGAAAAAATGTATGAATAATTTTTTTTGTTAATAAATATTAAAAAATGAAAAATATAATTTATATTAAAATACAATAAAATAAATTACATATTAAAAAAAACAAACTTAACTCATAAAAATACACCATTGTTCGTTTATAAGTTTTTCAAGTTGATGTTCGTACAATCTCCGTTGTGGTTCGCTCATTGTTGTGGGATCCATTTCCATCAACTTTCGCTATTAGAGAGAGCGCTTGGGGTACTCAAATCACGTTTCCCTATTATATGTGGGTCATCTCATATGTGGTGCAAAGAAATAATTGGAGAAATATTGAGAGCATGTATAATCATCCACAACATGATCGTCGAAGATGAACGTCATATTTATATACGTCAATTTGATGATATAAATGATGCTGTTAATTTTACTATAACTACGCCTTAAATCTCACATTACATATTTCATGAGTACGAAAACTATCTCCAAAATCACATACAAGTACGTAATTGGTCAACGACTCATTGTTTTACAATCAGATTTGATTGAAGAGATATGACAAAGATTTAGAGAAGAAGAAAATGACGATTAATGTAATATTTTACTTTGTATTTTAATTTAATGTTTTATAAATTAAATATTTTATTTATTTTATTTTATTATAATTATTTATTAATAAAATATTTCGTATTAAATTATAGTAAAGAATATTTAATTGTAGTTTTGTTGTAATTTGATTAAAATGTAGTTTTTTATGATGAGATGTCACTTTAGAAAGTGATTGAAATTTTATTGTTGTAGAGAATAATTTCAAAATAATTGCAAAGCTGATGTGGCGCTGATGTGCTACTTTAGAAATTGTCTTGAAATTTCATTGTTGTGGATGCTCTAATCCAAGAAACTTTGATGAACCCCAAGGATAAAAATGCAATAATTACCATCATATGAACCGCACAAGTATTTCCCTTTTCGTCGGCTTTTATGCCATTATTCAAGTGACAAAAAACTAGTCAACAAAAAGGCCGGCCAAGATACTACCCATGCACAACAAACATTGGTCATGACGCCAATAAACAGTGGTCGAATCAACAAAGTAGGGGCCATGTAAAAAAACTAATCTAAACAAATTAAAATCAAGAGAGCAAGCAAAGTGTGTGTAAACAAACAACATGGACAAATGTAAGGAAACTAAGTAAAATTGACCTGATCAATTTAGAAATTATAATACGACAACCGAACCTGAATGTCACGAGACCAAACCAAGCTGAATGTTTTAGTTGCACTTATTGTGATTCAATGGTGTTGGAGTCCCACATTAGCCAGACACGTACCCGCAACCTGCATATATGTAGGACCCGCTGTAATGGATCTTTTATAGACCTGTTCAAAGGGGGTCCATATATCCTTATAACAAATGGTTTGGTTTTGCAGCCTATATATAAGAAAGACATAAAATGCAGGTTTAGACCAAGAAAGCAAGAGAAATGAGAGAGGTGAAGCTTTTCAGGACATGGTCAAGCCCATTTGCTCTCAGGATCGTTTGGGCACTCAAACTGAAAGGCGTAGAGTACGAGACCATCTACGAAGATCTTGCCAACAAGAGTTCTTGGCTACTCGAATACAACCCCGTTCACAAGAAAGTCCATGTGTTGTTGCATAACGGAAAACCCATATGTGAATCACTCGTGATTCTCGAGTACATCGATGAGACATGGAACAAAGGTGTGCGCTTCTTACCTGAGGATCCGCTTGCCAGAGCCACTGCACGTTTCTGGGCAAAGTTTAACGACGAGCAGGTAAATCGTTACTACTCTTGTCCCATAAATAATCTTCAATCAATTTTTTTTGGTAACCGTGGGCCCCCCGCCAGCTTGCGCGCATTTCGACTAATCCCATGAGATCCTGAAGAGTACATACACAGGAAAATCCCTGGTGGCCCGTAAGATTACACCCAAGAAAAAATCAATTATTTTAGTAAATAGAATGATTCAGATTCTAAGCAAATGTTTAAAGAAAACTATGAATCTCAAATGTAGGTCTTCCCTTCGTTCTTCCGTTATTTTATGAGCCAATGGGAGGATCAAGAGAAAGCCAAAGAAAAAGCCTTGGAGAACCTGAAACTAGTAGAAGAACACATAAAGGGAAAGAAGTTCTTCGGTGGGGAAACGTTTGGATTCCTAGATCTTGTGTTTGGGTGGCTAGTTTGTTATCCTGGTGTCATAAACAAGGCAATCAATCTAAAGTTGTTTGACAAACAGATGTTTCCGAATCTATGCACATGGATGGAACAATTTGGTGATGTTCCAGTGATCAAAGAAAACTGGCCCGATGAAGAAGCTCAAATCCTCAAGTTTCACGAAATGCACCGAGGCCTTGGGATATATATTTCAACACCAAATTGAGATATGAAGCCTCATAGGAATCTTGAGAGAATGAGGGTGTCAATAAGATTTCCTAATCGAATACTGTCTTATCTTCACTATTTTTATAATTCTTCTTTTTTCAAATTGTTAGACTTTTTGGCAAGCTTTCTTTTTTGTTCACATTTTGCTAGCCGGGGTCTCATAACCTTGATTGGTCTGGATACATCCCCAACCTCGCCTTTGGATGGGATATACAGGGCTTGTTTGGTTTGGTTTAATAAGATTTCACGGGAAGTCAAGATTTACCATGCAATCTAAACATGACAATCAGAGTCAGACTATCCAGACTATCCATTCAGAATACTTACCAAACAACCATTTTTCAATTTGCAGTCAATACCAAGATCCAACAAGGGATAGAAGCATTCCTACTTCTTAGAGTTCCTTCCTTTCTATAATATTACTAGAAAATTTCATAAAAATGAATATTATCACGATTGATACTCATATTCTAGTTCAATGCACACATACATGATTCTTGTAGTACAGTGATCGAAACTTGCTTTACTCGACATGCAAAAAGTGGGTTATTTGCTAAAAATTTGTTTGAACGAGTTAAGAGACCGGACCAACTCAATCTATCTACACTCCTAGTTCACAACCCTTTTCTAGAAGATTGTATGTTTATTTGCTTTTAACCATATAAATTTTTTGAGTAAACCTAAGACTATGAATAATTACAACTAACTAACATCTCAACACTTTATTCTTATATATAATTTGTCTTCTTAGTATAACTTTAATTTATTCTTATGAAATGGGGCTCAAATATATGCAAACTTGTCATTTATTCTTAAAAAAGTAGATCAACTACTGTCTTACATGCCCTTTAATTTGTGAAAAAAATACAGAAAACAAAATTTATAATTTAGTTATTGTAAATATTTAAATGAGATTAATCAAATAAAGATGTTGCCCATGCCGACTTTTATGCAATAACAACTAGTTATCATCCATGCAGTACAAAGGCCAGCCAAGATAATCACCCTCTCATGTACAATAAACATTGGTTATTACGTAGAAATTATCAATTCAATTTGAAGCATGAAGACCGAACCAAAAACCAAACCAAACCAAACCAAATGTACCCGATATATTTCAATCGAAAGCATGGTCTGAAAAGGGTAACATGTACGCTGGCATTGCAAACAACCACCATTTTAGTATTGTAGTCTCATATCAGCTAAACCTGAATTATTTCTCCTCCATATATGTTGAAATCTTCCTTCTCTAAGGGCTCTTTTGAAGAGTAATATAATATGATAGGGTTCCACATATTCTCACATTTAGTTGTGGTTAGCGTGGTTCGCTTTGGACTCCCACCTCTATAAAAAGAAATTAAGAAATCATAGGTTTAGGCCAAGAAAGGTAAAGAAATGGGAGGAGTGAAGTTATTCAGCAATTTTGCCCTCATGATTATTTGGGCACTTAAACTCAAAACCATAGACTATGAGACAATCAATGAAGATCTACAAAACAAGAGTTCTTTGCTACTCGAATACAACCCCATTCATAAACAAGTCCCCGTGTTGTTGCAGAACAGAACCCCCATATGTGAATCACTTGTAATTCTCGAGTACATTGATGAGATATGGAACATAAGTCCTTGCATCTTACCCGATGAGCCGCACCACACGTTTCTGGGCCAAATTTAGCGACGAGCAGGTAAATCATCACTACTCTTATACCATAACATGCAATTGATAATATTGAGTCCCATATCTTATAAACACAAACCATTAAATATGTATATATGTAGGAAACTAGTAATATCCCTCTTTATAAATACTTTTCTAGAGAAAGATTGAAAAGGGTACCATATGTCCTAACGTATATGTTGTTTACTCCCTCAATTCCTTATTACTACTAAATGTAGGTTTTAAAGAAATTCTTCGTTTCAACGTAGGTTATCCCACCGCTCTATTATTGCATTATGAGCAAAGGGAAGGATCAAGAGGAAGCAAAAAAAAAGCCATAGTGAACCTGAAACTAGTAGAAGAACATCTAAAGGGAAAGCAATTCTTTGGTGGGGAAACATATGGATTCTTAGATTTTGCATTTGGGTGGTTGGCTTATTATCCTAGCATCATTAGAAAGGCGGTCGATCTAGAGATGCTAGACGAAGAGACGTTCCCAAATCTATGTGCATGGAAAGAAAACTGGCCTGATGAAGATGCAGTGATCTTGTTTTGAGCAATTCGCCAAAGCCGTGGGATAAGTTCTTGCAGAGCCTCTGGCGTGTAGCTCAGTTGGTAAAGGGGTGGGGTGACTTTGCCCAAATACATAACGGGTTTTGGGTTCGATTCCAGGCTCCTCCACTAGCCTCAGCCGCTGAGTGAGCCAAAAAATGCCCCCTCACATTGGCCCTTGGAGGCAGGTTCCATGTGGGGCTGGTTAGGGTTGCCGGTAATCAACTTTTTGCCCAAATAAGTTCCTGCAGAAAAGTGAGATATGAAGATGTCAATAGGATATCAAAGTTGTTGTCTGTATGTGTGAATGTAATAATAAGTGTGTTTAATTTACTACAACATTTTTCCCAATTGCATCAGATGCAAAGAAAAGTAAGGGGATGTTTCTGGTGATTGCTTCGATTCGAAAGTAATAAAATTCATTTGGATACCGCTTCCAAATAGCCTTTCCTTGTATATATGTATATATAGATACCAGGTTTTGGATGATTTAAAATTTGAGGGTCAGAGGGTGAATGCGGAACAAATGGATCAAACAAAAAGATGTCTAATAAAATACGTAATCAACAATCAAAGTAAATACTCATGAATTAACGGGAAGAAGGATGATATACATCCACACAAAAGGACGGTCTTTATTCACCAGAAGAGAAACCGAAACAGTTACAAACTAGGATTGCAAACTCTGAAAGCTAATGTTGGCTTTTCTAAAGAGTTTCTCCCACTATTTTTCGTGATATTTAGACGGTGGCACACCCACATACCATACAGTTCCAAGTCGCGATATTTGTTTATTGTGTCTCATCAAACACATCTTTGATACACGATTTCTGGTAAAGCGTTTTATAAACTTATTACATTTTAGTCCTATGAATCGTCTATTGTGACCATTGTTCTAAAAGGCTCGCCACGACAGCCGCCATGGCGTGTCGTGCCGTGGCTTAAGGCTTGTGTCTCACGCCATGTTATGTCTGTGGCATGACATGACCTAATGTGCTGTCTTTTATAACGCAATATTTGATTTTTCTTTAATTACGTTTTTTATTTCTTATTTGTTAGTTTTTAATATATAACCTAATTTAACTTGGTTATTGTCATTGACTCGTCGATTAATAGTACAAAACATATGTTTTTATATATTAGTGCACAATGTATCCAAGATTTAGGCTAAATGTAATTAGTCAACAAAGGTCAAAGTCAACAATTATTTAGGTTTGGTCAAAGGGTATATAAACCCAATTTGTAGGGTTTGGAGTGTGAGGTCATTTGAGTATAGCCACCAAGAGTGTGCGTGTGTGTTTTAGAGAGTGGCCTCCAAAGGGAAATTGTTCCTAAATCTCATCTTTTACATTTCTCAATCAAATACAAAGGTTTTAATGGTTTAATCTTGTTACCTGATTATTCTCAATTGGTATCAGAGCATAGCAGTGAAGAATTTGTGCATCATTCATAGTATTTTTATCAATTTTTTGAGAAATTGAAGTTTTGTTGGGTTTTTTGAGATTTCATAGAAATTTTGCAGTAATTTGGAATTTGTTTGAGTTTTGGATCGATTCTAGTTCACAAATCTCTTTAATATTCATTCTCAAACATATTGCATTTTTAACAAAATTGATTTTCATTACAAATCTTAATTTCAAATTTTTTTTAAAAAAAAAAATGAACAGTGCCTTGTTCATCGTGGGTTTTCAGGAACTTTAATTCTTGTTTTCGGATTATGATTTGATTGAGATCAATCTGTCACTCTCATATGTTATCAACAATTTTTAGGTATATATATATATATATATAGATTGAAATCTGTGTTTTGAAGTTTCAGATCTGGGTCGAAGGTTTTTTGTGTTCATCGAAAAGTTATTTAAAAGTGATAATCGATCCATCACTTTCGTATGTTTTGATCGATTATTTTTACACTAATCAATTTGTTACGGTTTTTTGATCATCCAGCATCTTTCAGATTTGAAAATGAACACCAAATCAGTGAGATATATGAGTTAAAAGTTGTCGCCGGAAACTGGGTTTACATCGCCGGAAACTGCTTATTTCGCCGGAATCTTCATCTGTGTCGCAACGTTCTGAAATCGCAACCTATTGTCGCAACTGTTGCGATATCGCAACGGGAAGTCGCAACCCAAAAATCACCGGAATCTCGCCGGAATCTGGAAAAACCGCCGGTGTTCATCGGAGTCGCAACCAACTTCGCCGGAAAACTCGTGGGTTGTCTGAAACCGTCGCATAATGTCGATTTATGTATTGCAAATTGTTGCTATGTGTTCTTAAATCTCAAACAAACCTAAATACATCGATTTAGACGTGAAAACCTCAAGAAAATCGAGTTTGAAATTCTCAGATCTGAAAAATCGTGTTTGGGGTGGTGATGAACAGTAACTAACGGAATTCCGTTAGTAGGACGTTAAGTTTGTTACATTTTCGGTCCCTTTTCTATTGGTATCGTTAGAGTCGTTCCTGTTTTCCGTTAACATTTTGTTAGATTTATTTCATTTTAGTCCTAAAGTAGTGAAGTCAAAGTTAGTTAGGTTAGTTGACTTTTGTTAACTTTTTCGTTAAAATTTTCCGTTAGTTCTGTTAGATTTCGTTACAATTTTGGTCCTTTTCAGTTAAGTCCGTTAAGTCCAATTAGTTTAGGAGTTTGACACTTTTGGTCCCTGAACTTAAGGTTTCAGGGTTTAGCAATTTTGGTCCCTGGACTTTTAGTTTTAGATTGTGTCAAGTTCAGCCCCTGCAGTTTAGGTTTTTGTTTTGGTCTGTTTTAGTCCCTTTAGTTTTAAGTTTTTGATTTTTACTTTTTTAGTCCTTAGAGTTTATTTTTCTTTTAGGATTTTTCATTTTTGGTCCTTTGAGTCGTAACTTTAGGATTTTTGTCATTTTTAGTCCTTGTCTTTTATTAGTGATAGTATTTTACACTTTTAGTCCTTATTTTTCGTTTTAGTTTCGTAAGTTGTCAGTTTTAGTCCTCATTTTTCATTATTTTTCATTTTTCATCGTTTTTATCAGTCTTTACATGCAATTAATCATAACTGATATATCTTTCTCATATTTTGCAGGTTTGACGATTTAAAGTCCAGTTTTTCGCATTAATTCTTCGAAATTAATTTTTGGGAGACAAATTTACAATTTGTTTTTCAAATTTTATTTCTGAAAATTTTTCTGACTTTAATCGTGTTTTCTTTGATCGTACAAGCGCACAAATTCTACTTCTCAAGAAGTATCTGTTAACGATCCGACATTCTAATTTTTTAGGTAACAATGGATGATTATTCAATGGATGATTATTCATTGGATGATTATCTCGTGCTAGAATATATGGGTTGGAATGATTCATCAACAGACAAACCCAAGACAAGCTCAGAGGAAACTGTTACTCTCAAGGACAAGATGTCAACTCATGCAGCAAAAGTTGAATTACAAGCAGTTGATTTAACTGAGAAACTCAAAAACGTGCATAAAATAATAGAATCTCAAAGAAAAGTAATCATTGACCATAACATGTTAAAAGATGATTTGAAAAAGGAACGGGTTGAAATCGAAAAATCACGAACTTATTTCCGAAGAAGAATGGATGAAATGGGAGAAAATGTAAGAATTGCTGAAAATAGGAAGAATGAACTTGAACAAATGCTGCGATCTTACAAAGATATTAATAACGAATTGTCTGAAAAGGCAAGTGATCTAGAAGCAAAACTGTATACACTTGGTCAATCTGAGCAAACAATTTTTCTAAACACTCCAAAGAAATTCAGATATTACAATTCGTAATGGGGTTTGGGATATGACAATCCTCATTATTTGGATAATGCTTTGAAAAAGGCACCTTGTTTATACAAGTTTCAATGGCTTAAGTATCTAAAAGATCCTAAATTCAAGATCAAATGGCTTAATGAGGAGGAACAAGGAGTTGAGGAAGAAATCAAAAGAAAGACAACTGTAACCATGCAACTTCGTTATTATTATGATCAGGCAAATAGGAAGGCAATGCAAGATAAGAAAACCTTGCCTAATGACTATTTTGAAAGCTATATCGTTCAGCCACCAAAGGGAACTGTGTCAACACCCGTTTCTGAAGGAAAAATATATTATCCTCCTTTGGTACTCGAACAGAAGCTTGTCGATCTTGAGTTGAGTATTAAAAGCAAAATTGAAGAAGTCAGAAATGACGATCAACTCACTTTTGATATTGAAAAGGAAGTCATGCTTACAGTTCTTTTAAACAGTGAGAGAGAGAAATCTGAAAAGAAGTTTTCTGATTTTTCCAAGAAATCAGTTGAGGAAAAGAAAGTTGTTGAACTTAGATGCTTAAAACTTTCACAACAAGTTTCTGATTTTGAAAAGGTTTTATTTTTTGAAAAGGAAAAGCTTGAGAAAAAGATGTCTGAGTTTGACATTGAAAGAAAAATATTTGAATCAAAAAGTGTTGAGCTTTCACTGAAAATATCAAATTTGGAGAATGAATTAGACATCGAAATAAAAGAATCTGAAGAGAAGAAAATTAAAGATTTTCAAGCAAAAAGTGTGAAAGATGTCTATTCAGATGAAAGAAAGATGTTTCAGACTGAAATCTCAAAACTCACAAGGAGATTATCTGCTTTAGCAACGGAAGCTATGAAAGAGCAGAAGATCAAATCTAATCTACAGAAGAAATTTGATTACCGTGTTGCTACAAGTTCAGAGACTTCTATCTTTAAGTCTGTCAAGATGGTTTGGAGAGCAAAAGGTTCAACTCCTGAAAAAGATGCCCCAAAGTCATCTGTTCCTCCACCCACCGTGAACAAGAAGAACAAAGCTCCAAAAGGTAAGTCTTTTGTTAAACCTAATCTTGTTTATTCTGCAAATCATTTGATTAGGTTAGCACAAAAGCAAATATGTTGTTCTTATTGTGGAACTAATGATTTTGTTAAGAAAGAAGATGTTCAGTACTGGTATGGTACTTACAATATTCCTTCAAATCGAACTGCACATAACAAGCCAGGACCCAATTGGCAATGGATACCAAAATCAACTTAATCTGTTTTGCAGGTTTATCATGTGTGGTGCTGATTGTCAGAACTATACAAACACATGACTGGGAAACAGAAGAGAATTGTGCAGATTTGAAGAAGAATACCTGTGCTGAAACCATCTGCATAATTTCAGGGGGAGAGATTCTAAACTTTTGATTGTTTGTGCTTATTGATATATCTTTCTACATGTTAATGGTTTCTGAATACTTCAGTTCAGAACCCGCTTTTCAAAGAGATTATGGTTTCTGAATACTTCAGTTCAGAACCCGCTTTTCAAAGAGATTATGGTTTCTGAATACTTCAGTTCAGAACCCGTACTTCAAAGAATAATTGACTTATGATCATATCAGATCAGGACTCGTGCTTAATCTTAAAAAAAAAAAAAAACTTTGACTGTTACATGTGCTGATTTTGTCAAATTAAGATCTTTGCAGATTTTGAGGGGAGCTTATCCGATTCTTAAATCAGTCGATCATAATTTGAGGGAGAGATAATACTAATGACTGTAAGTATCTTCTGAACTCAATCTGAGATTGTTTGAAAGAAGAACGACTTTCAAGCATGAAAAATGTATTCTTAAATGTTCAAACCACTTCTCTAATTCAAACAGATTTTATAATTTTAGAAGTGTGTTTTTTAAATGTTTTTCATGTAAATCTCGGATTATTATCTCATTGTTTCTGACCGTGTGTTTCCAAAGATTAATACTTGCGTATTATCTTGGCTATATACTTTCAAGTATTCATACACACCGGTTCAGCTTCATATTTACTTTGTTATTACCACGTCTCAAAACGAAACAACTTTATCGATGGTAATACTCCCGTTTGAATTTCTAATTTTGTTGAGCATCATACATTCATTCAGCGTGAGAACTTAAGCGTTTCATTCAAAGGTTGTTTATATTTGTTCATATAAACAAAATATTCAATTCTTTGATACCCTAAGCGTTAATGAATATCCTTCATATTTGATCTGATTGATACATTGTCAGATTCACAAACAAGTCATTCAAATTCATTTCATTCATTCAATATTCTTGTTGTGTGAAATCTTCAACGTTCAAATGCTCAAATATTTCATGATATAATTAAGGAACATACATTTTGATGACAATGTAATTCAAAAGCTAAGATTCATATTTGTTCAAGCTAAACTGTTGAGCAACATATCTTTTAGGACAACATTCATGGGAATCAGTGTGAGAGCTTAATAGAACTTCTATGGATCCACGTTAACCAGTGTTTCCTACCCAAGAAGTTATCCTTGAGTGATTGAGGGGTGAGGGGTCAAAATCAAAGAGTGGGGGAGATAACTCATCCGGTTGAGTAATCTCGTTGTGCTGAGATAAAATGAAAAAGAGAGTTTGGTTAGAAGTGAGTTGATTAAAAACAGAAAGAGGGTGTGAGAACAGAGTTAAAAGAATACGAGAACTCTGCACCAGCCACTTTCTGAGTCGGGCAGCCACATTACTGATTGGTTTACATTTCTTTGGTGACCATCATTGAAACAGGCAACTAGCCCATGCCAACTCTTGCTTTAACCCCACTAGCTACTCATTTCTTTCTCAACAAAGAAATGTTTCATTTTCTTGGGGATGCAGCATATTATCTATCTAATCTTCACTCGGAAGGTTGGATATTGAAAAAGAAGGAAGTTTGCCCCACCTTCGTTCTTCATTCATGCACATTGAGTCCGTGAAAAACTTGTTATTGTCTCAACAGTTTACACAATTTGAGCCTACTAATCAAGCATAAGTTGCTTCAATCATTTCTACACTTGCACGTACACACAAGGAATATGTTTTCTTGTCATAACGTTCATAGAAATTCCTTCGTGTTTTTCGATTATTGAATGGAAGCCCTGGAGGAGTGAATATCAAAAAGCTCCTTTTCAAAGTGCATTCGTTGTACTAAGTGGCTCTGTGCAACTTACAGGCATTATAACTGATTCATCCGTTGTTTCAGGGTTACCACTTTATATTATCTGAATTTGAAAAGATCCGGATAAACATTTTTGGAATTGACGGTTATACAGATCAAAAGGAGGAGATTGTTTCTGGTATTCAAAGACTGCTGAAATTGAAAAGAATTTTGATGATCATGATGCTCACAATCATCAAAAAGGGGGAGAAATATCAAACAGAAGAAAAGAGAGAGATAATTCGATGTAACGTCCCAAAAATTTCAAGCAATTTAAAATTTTAAAATAAACATTTCATTTATGACAACTCATTAAATGATCCCAACGTTTCGTTTGCAAACTCATAATTAATATCTTTATAAAATAAAACCAGCGGAATAAACGTTTAATTATTAAAACCAGAAAGCAACCAGCTCTCCTCGTGCGCCAGTGTGTACTCGTCACGCCTTGGAGCCGCCCGTACCTGAAACCACAATCTATTGGGAAAGGGTAAGCACGAAGCTTAGTGAATTCAAACACCATAAATAACACAGTTATTTCCACACCACCAAAAACAGATAATTCCACATAAACAGCATACAAGTCTTCGAACAAATCATAGACGTGCATACTCACACCAACCCACCTAATAGGCATACGTCGGTCCCACCGACCACACGACAATCGTGCAAACGCAACCCGGCACCCCCGGGTTCGTACGCCACCCGCGTATACAACCTTCGGTCCCACCGAATTACTACGCCACCCGCGTATGTGATCCTCGGCCCCGCCGAACTCCTACGCCACCCGCGTAGTCACAACAATAAAGGTCCGACTAGACACCCCACTATTTAACCCCGCATCAAAAGCAAATAAAACTACCACATACATACACAACGTAATGTAAAAATAACCGACATTAGTTATAGTGAGAGAACTCACCTCGAATGCGCGCCTAGCTTAACAACACAAAACAAGCTTCACAATTACGGTCACTTTCCAGCACCTAAACGCATGTTAAAACGTGTCAATACGAGACCCAGACCCTATGACACGACACACACTTAAACCGTCACTAAAACCAATTTCCGTTCTCATAAAACAGGTCTGTTCGGGACCTGATTCGACCCCTTAAAACCCAGAAAATTCCCAATATTATTTCATGACCAGAAATTCCTCTGAGTTAGGGTTCCAAGGACATATTATACGCTTCCTAACGATTTTTCTACAATTTATTATGAATTAAATACGAACGATTACCAAAACTGCCAGTTTTCGGTCCAGCCTGCACAAACAGCCCAATACAGCCTAGCTACGGGCTTAATCGGACGTTCGACAAAACACGAAAAACCTTCCCAACTCGATTAGGGAACTATGGGCACCAATTTCACCTCAAAACGAGTTACGAGTAAAAAGTTATAGCTTACGCAAGACAGTGGCAGATTATAACTACTTCACATGAAATGATAAACGGTTTTGCAAGACGATTAGGCGGTTTAGGGCTACGACCACGGCGGTTTTAAGGTTTAGGCCACGGCCCCGCCCACTGCCACCTCCGGCAGTGGGGCACGGCGGCGGCGGCGGTTCTCCGGCGACGGTCACCCGCACGCACACACCACCCCACTCTCGCACCACCGTCCTCCTTCCTCTCGATCGCCCTACGGCACCTTCTCACACACACACACACCCACACACACACACTGCCGACCACCCACGACCACCGTAGCGGCGGCGTGCGGCGGTGGTAGTTTCACCGGAGGAAGCGAAAAGGAAAGGAAACGAAACAAAACAAAACGAAACGAAACGGACGACTTACCTAGCAACGGTTGCTCCTCTCTCCCTCGACTTCTCCGACGAACTGAGCTGGTGGCGGCGACCTCCGGCGACAGCAGCGCCTCCGGCGAGTTCCCTCCCTCTCGCCTTCTCTCTCTCTCTCTCTCTCTCTCTCTCTCTCTCTCTCTCCACTTCACGGCCGAACACACAACAAGGGGAGGGGAAAGAGGTCGATTAGGGTTTACTTTGTTTGTTTGATTGGCTTACAAGAAAAGAAACGAGAGGAGGACAAGGGGAATAGGGGGTTCTCGGCCATGGGCCGAACCCATGTAAGATTTTCCCAAATTTGCACCTATGGTCCCTTGAAAATCCAAGACTCTTCACCATCCACCATTAATATATTGATCTTAGCATTTTGGTCCTCTTTAACACCAATCCACTAACCAAGAATAATTAAAGGCAACAATTTAAAATGGTTTAAAGATTTATTACACATTTGGTCAAACTTGCTAACCCCGTTAGTAAAGATTCGCTAAAAGAACGATATTAAAGCAATTAATTAAAATATATATAAACATACCGGGACACGGGCTTTACAACTCTCCCCCACTTGGATTAGACTTCGCCCTCGAAGTCTCTGCCTACGAATAGCTCCGGATAGTTCTCCCTCATCTCAACCTCAAGTTCCTAAATCCACTTGAAGCCCCTACTAAACTTCTCGAATACTATTCTTACTAACGTACTCTTTCTAAGACACTGGGATTATGATCGGCAGAACACCCCGACAATTGAAATCATTCCTAGCCAAGCGACTACGGTTGTCCCCCAACCTTAGATATTCCATACATCCCGAGTCAAATCTCAAGCTCTAACCACTCTAAAGCTGCTCACCAGTATACTCCACAGGATACTCGATTACGATCCCTCCTATCATTAATTGACGATTAACTTCTACGAATTCTAATAGACTACAAAGATTTTCAATAACTTATATTAACAAAACATCGACCCCCTGCCGAACATCGGTCCAACCGATTACAATAACAAACATCGGCCACCCGCCGAACATCGGTCCAACCGATTACAATAACAAACATCGGCCACCCGCCGAACATCGGTCCAACCGATTACAATAACAAACATCGGCCACCCGCCGAACATCGGTCCAACCGATTACAATAACTCACATCGGCCACCCGCCGAGCATCGGTCCAACCGATTACAATAACTCACATCGGCCACCCGCCGAACATCGGTCCAACCGATTACAATAACAAACATCGGCCACCCGCCGAACATCGGTCCAACCGATTACAATAACTCACATAAGCGTGGTATTATCCTAGACACTAACACAAATAGATATCCCCCACAACCAAATCAACTAACACACACGTAGGTCATTCCACCATAACCATCCATCACAAGTGATCATTTCTGGGTTACTACTACCGTCACCATGATTATCTTAAAATCGGCTACAACTCTCCGATTATACTAAAGGTGTTTGGCCTCAAGCCCAAAAGTCGACACCTAAATATACCACCTACCTCAAAATGGTTGATGCGCATTTATTCTCTTAATAACAAAGGGCATCAATCCCTTAACCGATACTATTCGGCCTACAGTACTAACGCGCGTGGAATATATACCCTCCACCGTCGACGTATCATCCACACTTGCTCTACGAAGCCAAGTCACACCGTATCGAGGATACACCTTGACGTCTACCTCCCAGGTAACGCCTCAAGACCCAGTACACCGGAACTACCTCCCAGGTAAGTGCCCACAACTATATCCTCCTAGTACCTACTGGAAAGTCTAGGTTAAAACACATGAATACCGGGGTCCCACCCCGAGATACCCAACCGACCATTACCAACGACTGACTAACGTGTCTAAGGATCCAAAGCAAACAGCCTACCAACAACATGCCTATTCCGGATTGACTCACTCACCCAAACATGTAAACACTCAACGTGCAAAGAATGCCAAACGGTGCGACAAAACAATTCATCAACAAGACTCCACCTCGAGTCATTAAAACCGGGCAATTGGCCCATGACTAACTCCAAGTCAAAACCGAGCAAAATGCTTCACGCTTGCTAGACCCATAAGTCGGTCAAAAACGCGTTTAAATAAAGTCTAAGCAAGCAATACTCTAAAATCAACATTAGTCCCAAACTCAACACGGGTTAAACAAAAGAGTTTTCCAAAAGGACTCACACCCTAAAAATTCTCGAAATGACACATGACATTTAAAAGCACATTTCCCCAAATGGTTTACAAAATCATTTACAAAATATTTTCAACATCAGGATTTTCATCTCAAAAGATCGTATGTAATAAAACTACTATTACCTGATCGATAGTTACGCAAAACTGGACACGCTCGTCCCACGTAGGAAAATCATGTTGAAAATCGTTCCATTGCAGTTCAGTTTACTCACACAAAAAGCAAGCGTAATAAATAATTTCTTTAAAATGAACCGCCTCGATTCCAGTATGGATTGACTCATGACGTGCACTTAAAGTAACCGCTTGACCTTAAACAGGGTGCGACAAAGGTGTGCACATAATTCAAAATAAGCTTCACGACATTTGATTCAAAAATTCTTCTTTTTAATCATAAAAAATGACGTGGCACTGGGTTCGCCACAAATTTTTCGCGCGTCAGCTAATCACACAAAACGATGACACGGTTTACAAATATATTTTTGTTAAAACACAACTGTCTCGTGTAAGTTTCAAACTTGAAGACAGAAACCAGTCCGCTTCTATTAATTGGAAATATCGACTAAAACCTCCTAAAATCTCAAACTGGGGGCAGGCATGCAAGCTTGTAACACTTCCTCAAGTTTCGTACTTGGGACATATAACGTCAAAACATTATAGTTTAAAAATGTGTTTATCGAAAATGCTCAAAATACTCGTTTCCTCCAAAGCAAAAGTTTTTAATTTCCCCAAAAAAAATGATCGGTAATTCTAAATTAACCGAATGTCAAAAATCTACGCATTTATATTTCCAAAATATAACACATTGTAATCGTATGCATGAGGTTCACAACATTAAAACACTCCTTGGATCAAATGGTCTTTCATTTCGACAAAAAGGAACTAAAACATTTTCATGCACGACTCGTTCATCAAAATGTCGAGAACAAAGGTTACCCCAGTATGCATACCCCTAAGTCGATAAATCGCATTTTCATGGAAATGTCAATAAAACCCTTAGCTGACTAAAAAGCGCACTAAACAACTCCTTATGAAATGTTACCAAAATTCCTCCATGCATCACTTATGTCACGCATGAATCAATCCACACACTGAACTATTTGCAATAAAACACTTAGTAATACAAACTCTCGAACGAAAAGTTAAGCGACACTGGAATTCCAAACTCATTTTAAACAAATCACCAAAATAGCCTTTATACAGACATCGTGGAATGTAACTTTTCGTCTCAGCTCTAACACATGTGGAGGAGTTCCAATGTTAGAGTCTCAATCCGTAGTCACTTACCCAACATCTTAACCACCACCAAAACACGGATAACATCGTACCCGAAAGAACCGTTGGAAAAATAACGAAATGAGACAAATTCTAACAAAGTTTGCACTCCCGTGATAAAACGATTTCATACACTTTCAAAACCATATTTCAAAATCTTGTGCGTGTGCTGAGCAGTTCCCAAAATTCCAAAACACCGTCCATACAAAGATTTGAAACACAAGATTTTGTTAATGCAATCTTATTTTCAAAATAACTTCGTGCATGACTCATTCGGCATTCAACATCTCGACCCCTACTACTCCGAAACTCTCCGATCTACTATTGTCATCCAGACATTTAAACCTCTTAAGGCAAGTTGGGAAATCACATCAAATCATCTTACGGGTTTTCCTCAAATCAAAGTCGGCTCTATGAGCCTATGACCCTAGCACAATCTTCCATCTTGGCCCGAAATGATCTGCTTACAACAAATATCATCCTTATCGTCACTCCAAGTGACTAATATTAGAATCGTCTTTCTATTCCAACGACTACTAGTTTAGGACCTTCATCACTACCCCCAACGATCATCACCTCAAAACACTTCGAGTACACACCTGTACTAGTAGGTTTACTATAGTTGTTCCTCCTTGTGATGGCTATTCTGGGTAGACAATACAACGCGTTATTAGCACATAGTAACTCATACTAACAACACTCACGCTCAACTCCTTGGATTCTTCGTGACTTCCCCGACTCGAGCATTGATCCTGTGCTTCCGGTAGTAGGAGCTCTACTACTACCATCCACACCTATCATCGCCCGTTCCGAGTTCCATCCCAAGGGGTCCAAGTAGTTTCTCGCCGAAACTATACACAGATGCCCGCACCGGCATATGTACACACTCTTCCTAGCTCCCTAGGAATTCCATCCAAACCACTACCCTTGCTACTGCCAAATCCCTAATAGCAAGCAGCAGACATGCAATACAATGTAATAAGCACCAAGCAATTTAGCATACATACTCCTATGTTCTAGAAAGCAATCTAGCACACGTACTCATACATAAACACCCTTCCCAGCTCTCTAGGAACTTCCTCTTATCCCACTACCCTTGCTACTACCGAATCCCTACTAATTATAACGAGCGACCTCGCGAATACCCGATTATATGCAGTGCGAAATAAATAGACAGTCGAATACAAGACTCTATCCTAGAACGGTTGGACTCAAACAAGAGCTGCGCAATAGAACTAAATCGAATATTCTAAGGCTATAAATCTCTTACTGCATACAACCTAGAGGGCATCCACTTAGTAACCTATCATAATTAGCATAAATTCCTAATAGCAAGTAGTTCAACATACAGCATAGTGTCCACAACAGGCAATCTAGCATGCATACTCTATGATCTAGAAAGCAATAAAACACTAAATACTGTACCGTTCCCCTTTGGCTCCGGCTGACTGTACATACTGCGCCTCCGACCACCGTTCCTCGAACGGGTCTTTACTTTTTCTTTTATTTCCAAAAAGATTTAATAAAGAATTTGAAAATTTCCCAGCCGCAACTTGAGACCAAACACATCGAGGTGCGTTTGATTCACTCAAGCTGTGCTCTGATACCAAGTTGTAACGTCCCAAAAATTTCAAGCAATTTAAAATTTTAAAATAAACATTTCATTTATGACAACTCATTAAATGATCCCAACGTTTCGTTTGCAAACTCATAATTAATATCTTTATAAAATAAAACCAGCGGAATAAACGTTTAATTATTAAAACCAGAAAGCAACCAGCTCTCCTCGCGCGCCAGTGTGTACTCGTCACGCCTTGGAGCCGCCCGTACCTGAAACCACAATCTATTGGGAAAGGGTAAGCACGAAGCTTAGTGAATTCAAACACCATAAATAACACAGTTATTTCCACACCACCAAAAACAGATAATTCCACATAAACAGCATACAAGTCTTCGAACAAATCATAGACGTGCATACTCACACCAACCCACCTAATAGGCATACGTCGGTCCCACCGACCACACGAAAATCGTGCAAACGCAACCCGGCACCCCCGGGTTCGTACGCCACCCGCGTATACAACCTTCGGTCCCACCGAATTACTACGCCACCCGCGTATGTGATCCTCGGCCCCGCCGAACTCCTACGCCACCCGCGTAGTCACAACAATAAAGGTCCGACTAGACACCCCACTATTTAATCCCGCATCAAAAGCAAATAAAACTACCACATACATACACAACGTAATGTAAAAATAACCGACATTAGTTATAGTGAGAGAACTCACCTCGAATGCGCGCCTAGCTTAACAACACAAAACAAGCTTCACAATTACGGTCACTTCCCAGCACCTAAATGCATGTTAAAACGTGTCAATACGAGACCCGGACCCTATGACACGACACACGCTTAAACCGTCACTAAAACCAATTTCCGTTCTCATAAAACAGGTCTGTTCGGGACCTGATTCGACCCCTTAAAACCCAGAAAATTCCCAATATTATTTCATGACCAGAAAGTCCTCTGAGTTAGGGTTCCAAGGACATATTATACGCTTCCTAACAATTTTTCTACAATTTATTATGAATTAAATACGAACGATTACCAAAACTGCCAGTTTTCGGTCCAGCCTGCACAAACAGCCCAATACAGCCTAGCTACGGGCTTAATCGGACGTTCGGCAAAACACGAAAAACCTTCCCAACTCGATTAGGGAACTATGGGCACCAATTTCACCTCAAAACGAGTTACGAGTAAAAAGTTATAGCTTACGCAAGACAGTGGCAGATTATAACTACTTCACATGAAATGATAAACGGTTTTGCAAGACGATTAGGCGGTTTAGGGCTACGACCACGGCGGTTTTAAGGTTTAGGCCACAGCCCCGCCCACTGCCACCTCCGGCAGTGGGGCACGTCGGCGGCGGCGGTTCTCCGGCGACGGTCACCCGCACGCACACACCACCCCACTCTCGCACCACCGTCCTCCTTCCTCTCGATCGCCCTACGGCACCTTCTCACACACACACACCCACACACTGCCGACCACCCACGGCCACCGTAGCGGCGGCGTGCGGCGTGCGGCGGTGGTAGTTTCACCGGAGGAAGCGAAAAGGAAAGGAAACGAAACAAAACAAAACGAAACGAAACGGACGACTTACCTAGCAACGGTTGCTCCTCTCTCCCTCGACTTCTCCGACGAACTGAGCTGGTGGCGGCGACCTCCGGCGACAGCAGCGCCTCCGGCGAGTTCCCTCCATCTCGCCTTCTCTCTCTCTCTCTCTCTCTCTTTCCACTTCACGGCCGAACACACAACAAGGGGAGGGAAAGAGGTCGATTAGGGTTTACTTTGTTTGTTTGATTGGCTTACAAGAAAAGAAACGAGAGGAGGACAAGGGGAATAGGGGGTTCTCGGCCATGGGCCGAACCCATGTAAGATTTTCCCAAATTTGCACCTATGGTCCCTTGAAAATCCAAGACTCTTCACCATCCACCATTAATATATTGATCTTAGCATTTTGGTCCTCTTTAACACCAATCCACTAACCAAGAATAATTAAAGGCAACAATTTAAAATGGTTTAAAGATTTATTACGCATTTGGTCAAACTTGCTAACCCCGTTAGTAAAGATTCGCTAAAAGAACGATATTAAAGCAATTAATTAAAATATATATAAACATACCGGGACACGGGCTTTACATTCGAATATTTCAATCTCCGAGAGTCAAAATTGATATTTGCCAAAGTCAAAGAATTTCAAGATAAAGTGTTTTCGAGAGATAAGTTCAAGACAGTGTGTTCATAATTGTTCAAATGCGTGAAGATACAAAGACAGTTCGTGCTTAAAGATTATTCAAGAATGTCTTTAAGCTCAAAGCCCGTTGAAACCTCAAATCATGTTCATAATTCAAAGACTGAAGAAATTTGCCAAAAGATCGAAGATTCGAAGATATAAAGATTTTGTTTGAAGACCTTGATCAACCTTACACAGATTTGAAGTTCGTGTTTTCAAGACTTTGTGACTATTTGTTTCGGAAGAGCCTCATGAAGATTTAAAGCCGCCAAAGTGGATTCTTGAAGATAAAAGCCTATCTGAAGATTCGTCAAAGATTTAAAGTGTTGAAGATCTGATGATTAAAGAGCTGAAGACTATCGTCATAATTTTTCTAAATCTTGAATCCATAGGGGGAGATTGTTAGTGCACAATGTATCCAAGATTTAGGCTAAATGTAATTAGTCAACAAAGGTCAAAGTCAACAATTATTTAGGTTTGGTCAAAGGGTATATAAACCCAATTTGTAGGGTTTGGAGTGTGAGGTCATTTGAGTATAGCCACCAAAAGTGTGTGTGTGTGTTTTAGAGAGTGGCCTCCAAAGGGAAATTGTTCCTAAATCTCATCTTTTACGTTTCTCAATCAAATACAAAGGTTTTAATGGTTTAATCTTGTTACCTGATTATTCTCATTATATATAATAGTATATATATGATATAGAGATTTGCAGCCATAAGTCACGCATTGATAAACGCCATGGCACACCGTGACTCCTAAGGCTTGAGGTTTGGCCTCGCCGCCACGCCACGCCTCACGCCATTTTGAACCTTGACTGTGACAAGTAGATGTTTTTGTCATATCAAAAGAAATGCCATCCGAAGACCACTAAAAGATCGAATAATTTCTTAAGTTTCCAAATCTTATCATCTACACAATATCAATAAAAAATACCATAAAATGACTAAAATAACAGGGAGACAGGGGTTTGAATTCGTCTCCATCAACAGTAAATAAGATGGTTTGGTGAACCTGCACACACAAAGTTTTAATATTTGTTTGGACATTATAAATTAAACAGCTGTTATGACAGCTGCAAGTTGGACTATTTCATGCACGATTAGGGGTTGGATATTTCTACTCTCTCCGTCCACACAATAGTCTACCCACTTCTCCTATTGCTTTTGCTTCTTCTCCAACCAAAATATTCATCTCTTCTCTTTCCATTTTTTATTCCAATGGCTGAAATAATTGTGGGTG
Organism: Saussurea involucrata; assembly: GCA_033807775.1. Classification (NCBI taxonomy): domain Eukaryota; kingdom Viridiplantae; phylum Streptophyta; class Magnoliopsida; order Asterales; family Asteraceae; genus Saussurea; species Saussurea involucrata. The sequence goes on along the minus strand of CM066325.1, from coordinate 32,164,522 downwards.
CAATTGTGACTGTCCTGCTTGACAAGCTGTCATCTGCTGATTTCATGAAGATGGCTCGATCTGAAGGAATCGATGTTCAGCTGAACAACTGGAAGGAGACCTTTTCCGATATTCAACTTGTGCTTGCTGATGCAGGACAGAAACAGATAACCCAGAGATCTGTTGAATCCTGGCTTCACCATCTCCAGGATTTGGCTTATGACATAGACGATGTAGTGGATGATTTGTCCACTGAAGTTATGCGACGCAAGTTGAAAAAGGAATTTCAGGCCAGGTCCAGCACCAGCACCAGCACCAGTAAGGCCTTACTCAAGTTTATCCCAACTTGTTGCACTAATTTAACTCCCCCTAAAATTATATATGGTCAGAAGATGCGTTCAAAGCTAGATGAAATTTCGACCAAATTGCGTACTCTTTGTGAGCGGAAAAATAGTCTAGGTTTGAATGTGAATGTGAATGTGAATGTTGAAAGGTCAAATAGAGCATATAAAAGGCTGGAGGAAACTTCACTAGTTGATGAGTCCAAAGTTATGGGTAGGGAAGAGGATAAAGAGGTGTTGCTTGACAAGCTGTTGGGGAACGAAGCATGTAATCAAAATGTCAGCATCGTCTGCATAGTTGGTATGGGTGGAATAGGCAAAACCACTCTTGCTCAGGTTTTGTACAACGAAGAGAAAGTGAAGGATCACTTTGAACCGAGGGCATGGGTTTGTGTTTCTGAAGAGTTTAATATATTCAATGTCAGCAAGGCCATTTTTCAAGCTATAACCCCCCAGATGAATCAAGATTTTGCTACTCTAGATTTGCTTCAAGTGGCTCTTAAAGAAAAACTTTCAAAAAAAAAAGTTTATTGTTGTTCTAGACGATGTCTGGAACGAAAACTACGCGGAGTGGGAACTCCTCCAAAGACCTTTTGTTGAAGGGGCACCTGGAAGCAAAATCATTGTGACAACCCGGAACACCAACGTTGCATCTGTGATGAACTCTGTTCAACCTTACGATCTAAAGGTTTTGTCAGAAGAAGAAGCGTTGTCTTTATTTGCTAGATATGCACTAGATGAACACAACTTTGACAAGCATCCAACGCTTAAGATGCATGGAGAAGGCATAGTGAAGAAATGTGGCAGATTGCCTTTGGCTTTGATAACGCTTGGAAGGGTGTTGAGGACGAAAACAGATGATGATGACTGGGAGGAGGTGTTGAATAGTGAGATATGGGATTTGCAGGATGGAATTCTTCCGGCTCTAAGATTAAGCTACTATGAGCTTCCTTCACATTTGAAGCAATTATTTGCATATTGCTCCTTGTTTCCCAAGGACCACGTATTTGACAAGAATGAACTAGTCCTGTTGTGGATGGCAGAAGGGTTTTTAAACCAAACAAATGGTAGTAAGTCAAAGGAGAGATTGGGTCGGGAGTATTTTGAAGAGCTAAAGTCAAGGTCCTTTTTTCAGACGTCAACTACTGATGATGATCAATCACTTTACATAATGCATGACCTGATTAACGACTGGCCACAAGTGTTGCAGGACAGTTCTTCTTTCGGTTGGATGATAAGATGGATGCATACGATGAAAATGAATCTTTTGAGAAGTTCCGTTATGTTTCATTTATAGGCCAAAAATATGGAGCATATAGAAAGTTCAAGGAATTACAAAGAGCTCAAGGCTTGCGAACTTTCTTATCTGTTTCACTTAATTCCTGGCCAAGTTTCCACTTATCGGAAAATTTTCTTGCCGAATTACTTCCTCAACTACAGTTCTTAAGGGTGCTAAACCTAAGTAAGCATACCATCACAGAAGTACCACAATCCATTGGTAGTCTCAAGCATATTCGATTCCTCAATTTTTCCAAAACTGGCATCGAAAGACTACCAGAACAAGTCAGTAACCTCTATAATCTACAAAGCTTGTTGGTTTGTGGTTGTCGTAAGTTGTCTAGCTTGCCCATCAATTTTGTGAAGTTGATAAACCTGCGACATCTTGACATCAGTGATACTCCAATGTTGAACAAGATGCCTGTGGGGATCGGTGGGTTGGCGGGTCTACAAACTCTACCTAAGGTCATTATTGAAGGAGGTAATGGGTTTAAAATATCCGAGCTTAAGGGCCTATCTGTTTTTCAAGGCCGACTTTCTATTTTGGGGCTGGAGAAAGTGACAAGTCCAATCGAAGCAACTGATGCCAAGTTGCAACAAAAGAATGGTCTTGATGATTTGGTGATGGAATGGAGTGATGATTCTCGGAATCATGTGATTGATTATAAAGTACTTGAAGGGCTGTGTCCTCCTCGTAAGTTGAGAAAGTTGGAGATTTTGTTCTATTGTGGACTGGAATTTCCTAGTTGGGTTGGGGATTCCTCGTTTGATCGGTTAACACAGCTTACGTTACGTGGTTGTAGAAGGTGTACACTTTTACCAGTACTTGGACATCTACGGTCACTTAAGAAGTTGTTTGTGGGAGGCATGGATGGGGTGAAGACTTTAGGTTTTGAGTTACTTGGACCTACTGATTCTTTCCATGGTATTGCATTTCCATCACTTGAAGTTTGGGAATTTTATAATATGGAAGGTTGGGAGAGATGGTCAACTAGATTTGGTGACAACAATGGAACTTCTCGATCGTTTCCTCGTCTTCGTGAGGTTTCTATAAGTGATTGTCCAAAACTAGTTGAAATCTCAATTGATTTAATACCCTCACTTCGGCATTTATATATAAAAGGCTGTTCAGAAGAGGTGTTTAAAAGCATGGTTGGTGTGTCTTCATCAATTGGTACGTTGAAGTTGAAGAACATTAAAGGACTTGCTCAACTAAATGAAGAAGTTTTAGAGCATCTTGGGGCAGTTGAAGATCTTAGAATCAGTGAATGTGATGAATTGAGATATTTGGGGAGTAGTATGGAACATGTTAAAAAAGTGAAGATTCAAAGTTGTGCAAGTCTGGAGAGTTATAGTTGTCCAAATAGTGTTGAGAGTTTGAATATCTTGTTTTGTGATTCATTGGCATCCTTGACCTTCTCTATGATGCAAGAGCTCCCATCTTCTCTAAAGACTCTTACGGTTGCATTTTGTTGTAACTTAGAATCCATTTCAGATAAAGGTTTTGGTCCTATTCCCCTGTTTTTCCTGGAATATCTTTATATTAGCGATTGTGAGAATCTGAAGGTACTTGCTGTTCATCGTGAGCATTTGGAAAGTCTCACATCTTTGACACAGATGGTGATACTTGATTGTCCAAATATGGACTACTCGTTTCCTTGTGGGTTGTGGCCTCCTAATTTGAGAACCCTAACAATAGGATGCTTAAATAAGCCCATGTCAGAATGGGGGGTGCAAAATCACCCAACATCACTTGTTCATCTAACCTTATCTGGCCAAAATTCAGGAGTAATTTCGTTCGTTGCAAATGCAAAAGATGTTACTTCATCATCGTTTCTTCTTCCACCATCTTTAACTTATCTACATATTAATGTGTAAAAGTCTCCTTGCCCCTGGAGCTCTGAATTACCAACAATATATACAGCCATAGGCCATTACAAGAAAGGGAACAGAATCTCAAAAAATATTACAAGATATTCACAATATATTTAATTAATAATTTCCTATTCTATCACACCCCCGCAGTCTGAGCGGGAGGAGGACGGACGCTGAGACTGGACCGAAAGTCAAGAAAGAGCTGACGCGGGAGTCCCTTGGTGAATATATCAGCGTACTGGTAGGATGAAGGAACATGAAGCACGCGAACTTGGCCTAGAGCAACTCTTTCCCGGACGAAATGAATATCCATCTCAACGTGTTTTGTCCGCTGATGTTGGACAGGATTGCGAGACAAGTAGACCGCGCTTACATTGTCACAGTAAACTATCGTGGCACAACGAAGTGGACAATGAAGTTCAAGCAAGAGATTACGGAGCCAAGAAGCTTCGGCGACAACATTAGCCACGCCTCGATATTCTGCTTCGGCACTAGAGCGAGAAAGTGTGGGTTGGCGTTTCGAAGACCAAGAAACAAGATTGTCACCCAAAAACACACAATAGCCTGAAGTTGAACGTCGGGTGTCAGGGCATCCCCCCCAATCAGCATCTGTGTAGGCAATCAAACCGGTAATAGGTGTAGAGTAAAGATGCACACCAAATTCCAACGTACCTTTGATGTACCGAATAATGCGCTTCAAGGCATGGAAGTGAGGCTCTCGTGGTTCATGCATAAACAAACACACCTGTTGCACTGCATAAGTGATATCCGGTCGGGTAAAGGTAAGATATTGGAGAGCTCCGGCGAGGCTGCGGTAAAGGGAAGAATCAGCCATTAGTGGCCCTGTGGTGCCACTAAGTTTAGATTTCACATCCACTGGTGTCACAACTGGTTTACACGTGGTCATCCCAGCTCGATCAATGATTTCCTCGGCATACTTTCTTTGTGAGAGGAATAGACCATTGGAGTGTCGTGAGACTGCAATGCCCAGAAAGTAGCTCAGAGGACCCAAGTCGGTCATTGGAAATTCAGACTTCAGACGAGAGATGAGCGAAACACGTAAAGCATCAGATGAGGTGGTGAGCACAATATCATCAACATAGAGGAGTAAATAAGCAAGATCTTTATCCTTCCGATAGATGAACAAGGAGTTATCTGACTTACTGTTGATGAACCCCAACTGAAGAATATAAGCAGCAAATCGCTGGTACCAAGCTCGCGGTGCCTGTTTAAGACCATATAGGGATTTTCGAAGCAAACAAACATGATTAGGAGCATTAGGGTCAACAAAACCCGGTGGTTGATGCATATAGACGGTCTCCTGCAAGTTACCATGGAGGAAAGCATTTTTAACGTCAAGCTGGTGGATAGGCCATGAGCGTGATGTGGCCAAGCTTAACACGGTACGAATGGTTGCTGGTCGGACCACCGGACTAAAGGTCTCACCACAATCAATGCCGACCCTTTGTGACTTACCATTCACCACCAATCTAGCCTTGTGTCGTTCAAGAGTACCATCCGATCGGAATTTATTTTTGAATAACCACATACACCGAATCACATGAGCGCCGGGGGGTCTAGGTACCAAATCCCACGTGTCATTTTTAATTAACGCACTATACTCATCAAGCATCGCTGCATTCCAACTAGGGTCTTGTAAGGCTTGGATATGGGAACGAGGTACATGGGAAGTAGAGACACCGGTGTTGAGGTTGAATTGATGTTTAGGCTTATAGATACCGTTTTGGCTTCTAGTCATGACAGTTCGGGAAATGGGAGGTGGTCCAGATGGTTGGGGTGTTTGCTGAGGAGAGGTCGGACTAATAGGAGATGGAGGGTGAGGGGCGAGGTCATTTAGACGACATCGTCGACTATATACTTGGGTAAGAGGGGGTTGTGGGGTGGGGGTGGCTTGAACCTGTGTATTAGGTGCTGCATGAGACATATTTGAGGGCTGTTGGGCAGCAGACATGGGGACAGAAGGCTGTTGGGCAGCAGACACGGGGACAGAAGGCTGTTGGGCAGCGGGGACGGGGACGACATGCTGTTGGACAACAGGCACGGGGACAGTAGGCTGTTGTTCTATGGATGGGGAAGGAACATAATTTGATGTGGCGAGGTGATGAGTGATAAGAGGAGATGGGTCACTATCCTCGAGGAATAAATAAGAAGAGGAACATAAGCGGTGGACTTTAGAGAAGGGGAATTCAGACTCGATGAACGTCACGTGACGGGAGATAACGACTTTAGTGGTAGCCATGTCATAGCAGAGGTAGCCCCGATGGTTAGGAGGGAACCCTAAGAAGGTACAAGGCATGGATCGGGGTTCTAGTTTGTGTTTGGTGGTGGAAGTAACGTATGGAAAGCAAAGACACCCAAAGACGCGAAGGTGAGAGAAGATGGGGTTCTTGCGATATAGAATTTGAGTTGGAGAGCTATGATTCAACAATTTTGAAGGAAGAATATTGTGAAGATAACACGACATATGAAGGGCGTATACCCAAAAAGATGGAGGGATAGATGCGTGAATGAGAAGGGTGCGAATGCGATTATTGATGGTTCGAATCATTCTTTCGGCTTTCCCGTTTTGAGGGGAAGTATGTGGACAAGAAAAACGAAATGTCATCCCATTTTTAGCACAAAAGCTATGAAAAAGTGCATTGTCAAACTCCTTGCCATTATCACATTGGAAGGATTTAATGGGACGTTCGAATTGGGTCCGAATGTAATTAATAAAAATGAGGAACTTGTCATACACTTGTGATTTGTTTTTAAGAGGAAACACCCAAAGGTAGTTAGAATAGTCATCAAGGAACAAGAGATAATAGTGGTAACCTTCTTTAGTAGGGACCGGAGAGGTCCATAAGTCACTATGTATTATTTCAAACGGCGAATGAGTTACATTTGGAGAAATAGAAAAGGGAAGTCGAACATGCTTTCCAACCGAACATGAATAACAAAATTTGGAAAGAGACTCCTTTTTACATTGTAATAAATTCCTAGAGCGAAGACATTGAAAAATAGATGAGCCTGGATGCCCAAGACGATCATGCCAGGTACTTGGAGAGATGGCGGCAAGAGACATGTTGGCGGTGCGGGGTTGAAGAGTGGACGGAGTGAGGGGGTATAGGTCTCCAGAACTACTACATCTCATAAGCCTGGTTCCCGTACGAAGGTCCTTCACAGAAAAACCACAAGGGTCAAACTCAATAGAAACGCAATTATCTTTGGTAAATTGTCTAACAGATATAAGATTTTTAATGATTTGGGGGGCATAGAGAATGTTTCGTAGGGAGAGGGGCGGGTGAGGTTTGGGGAGTTGGGATGAGCCACGACCTTGAATTGGAATGCAGTCGCCATTACCTACCAATATATTAGTATTAGTGCGAAAATTAAACTTGTGGACAAGGTTACCTGCATTGTTGGTGAGATGCGAGGAAGCTCCTGTATCCATATACCATGCATCATCGGGGGGAGTAAGACTCATAGTCTGGAATGCTTGAGCAAGATCTGTCGGTTGGTACGAAGAGCCATCATTAGGAGCCGATTGGGGAAACACAGCATAAGCTTGTTGTTGTGGCTGACGAGGGCCCGAACCAAGCAATCCTGGATTGGAGTTGCGTTGTGGTTGTTGCGGGAAAGGCATCGATGGGTAGGGACATGGTGGAGAAGCCCAATTCCCCAATGATGCTTGCGGACCCCAATTTTGCTGATGATGTTGCCACGAGTTTCCACGCCCATAGTCCAGCAGGTTGATGTTCTGACGACCACCCCCGCGACTGAGTCGTCCTCCCCTACCACCGCGCCAATTGTTGCGGTTCCTGCCCCCACGACCACTCCCATTACCGCCACTGCGGGAACTGATGTCATTATTATAGTTTTGAGGAAGGGGCTGACTAGTCCGCTGTTGCACAGTAGGAGAGGAAACAAGGGCAGCGCCATCGGGACTTGAGTGGGTTTGTTGTGCACGCCTAGTTTCTTCAAGCACGAGCATGGAACGTGCTTTATAGAATGCCGGGAGAGGGTCACTTTGCTGGATCATTGTAGCCACTGTGTCATAATCTCGAGTTAAGCCGCTGACTAGTTGAAGAACGAGTTTGTTGTCAGAGACGGCGCTTCCAACGGTAGAGAGTTGATCAGATAAATTCTTTAATTGTTGGCAGTAGGCGGAAGCATTTGGAAAATCACGAAGATAGGTGTGAGAGAGTTGATTTTCGAGATAGACGGCTCGGGTATTTTTATTATCCTGGAAGATATCAGACAGACGTCCCCAAGTATCCATGGCTGTGGAACCAGGTTTGAGGATGGTTTGAAGAAGGTCCGAAGAGACGGTGCCATAAATCCATTGTTTAACAATGGCGTCAAGTCTTTTCCAGAGAAAATCATCTATATCTGTGGGTTTGGGGATTGAAGCATCGATGTGGTCGAGCACATTATATGCACAAGCTGCACATTTGAAAAGTTCTGCCCAAGAAGAGAATTGCACTTTTTCGAGATCCAGAGTAAGAGGGACAAGATTTCGAATGTTGGTGACGGCTAGGGCTGGGTGAAAAGAAGAGGAAGGGGGAGTTTCTTTACCGCCTGTCATGGAGAACAGCAAGAACGATGACTCTTAGGTTTAGGGCAGACTGCAGAGAGAAGGGGTGATGGCGTTGGACAGAGCAGAAAATTTAAGGGAGAGAGAAGATAAGCTCTGATACCATATTAATGTGTAAAAGTCTCCTTGCCCCTGGAGCTCTGAATTACCAACAATATATACAGCCATAGGCCATTACAAGAAAGGGAACAAAATCTCAAAAAATATTACAAGATATTCACAATATATTTAATTAATAATTTCCTATTCTATCACTACATATCATGAATTTTATGGACGTGGAATCAGTTTCAGAGGTCATACAAAACCTCCCCTGCCTTAAAGAACTTCATATCTCCTTATGCCCGAAGATTAAAGATCTACCAGAGACAGACACTACCGACTCATCGTCTTTGAAAATTACTGTGGAAGAGTAGAAAAGGCAAGTACTAGGTAGCTAGCGGCCCATCATCTCCCAAATCCTTGACGTTGATGTTAATTGATCATGGTACGTTATCTTTGTCTCTTACTATGTATTCCAAAAAAGGCGGTGTTGTTTTTCGTTATTATCTTAAAGAGTTGTCACATTTGGTGGATTGCTTACAGGGTTTTGGATGTTAATTTTCTTATAAAACAGCAGCAAGTAGAAGTTGCAGCCCAACCAACATCAGAAGCATGTTCTGAACAGCAGCCACATCATTCTGTCAGCCCCAAGAACAGCCACACGTAACATGAGAGAAGCAACGAGTAGTGGAGGATTTAACATAGATTATTAATTCCACAACACCAAGCCAAGAATCAGATTCAGGAGTCGTTGCTAGTTAAACATGTATGTATGCCTTACACTCTTAGTTCACAACCCTTGTATATCATGTCACCTTGTAATCTACAATCACCTTTGATCCTATTAATGCTTTGAATCCGATTAATTCTATGTGTACGTAATTCGGGTTCATAATCAGATGATTGTTTGAGTCATTTAATTAGAATGGTGCCTGGAAGCATCATTATTAAGTATTGCTCTTGAATGGAATGGGAGGCGTGCTTCTAAATTATTAATGAATATAAATTTTCAGCAACGAACACCCAGATCTTTTATGATTGCTGATGACAACTTATGCATATGCTCTTTTATCACAAAACATAATGTACCTCAACCATATATCTCCATTGCAGCCGACAGGCTCTCCAACGCTCGGTGTAGCTCCACCAATTGGATACACGATCTATCGTTATAACCAAACCGAAATACCCGATCCTTCAACTCTATCCAACTACACGCCAAATCTTTCTTCACCCCACGACATTCTAGCAACGTTCTAACGTTAGCCGCATCTTCTCACATACCTCTTGCAGCATATATATTTGATCGAAGCACACCCATTCGAGCGGTGGAGGAAGGCGACGGTGGTAATTACCGACGGATTATTTATTTTTTATTTTTTATTTTTTAAATTAAATAATCCGTCGGTAATGACGGATTATTTTATTTTTATTTTTAATTTTTTTAATTAGCTAATCCGTCGGTAATTACCGATGGATTTAAAACCGTCGGTAATTACCGACGGATATTTATTTATTTATTTTTGTAATTTTTTTAAATGAAATCCGTCGGTAATCCATCGGTAATCTGTCGGTAATTACCGACGGTTTGTATCCGTCGGTAATTTTCGTCGGAAATTTGAGTTTTTTAGTAGTGTTACACACACACACAAGAGAGAGAGAGAGAGAGAGAGAGAGAGAGAGAGAGAGAGAGAGAGAGAGAGAGAGAGAGAGAGAGAAGCAACGAACAGTGAAGGATCTAACTGAGATTAGTGAAGAACACCAAGTCGAGAATCAGATTCTTATAGATATACGTAACAAGTCATAAATATATTTACGCAGACACACAAGTTGTATCAAAGGCATTAATGAACGATAATAAAATGTACATGTTGCTATGCATCTGGTATTTTTGCAACTAAATCATATTGCTAATTTCCTAGATTCTAACTTCTTAATTAGATATATATATTCAGCAAGTTTGAAGTAATTTTAATTTAGTTTACGGTTGTACATGTTCAATTTTCTAAAAAACAGCCGTTGGTTGATGAATTGTAAATTTTATATTTTTAAGTGGTGTACAACTATATGCACATGGTGGTTCATCGACTAATGAGATTCATAGATTTAAAATAATCTATAAAAGTCTTATGGCTTAATGAGATTCATTTGAAAATCTAATCTGAAGACAAAACTTTGGGGCAGTTGGATTAATTTATGATAAGTGATCAGAACATGACAAATATTATACATATTTTTCATGTGGAACACATGAATGATGAGATCTACAAATATCAAGTCAACCCTTTTTGCTTCATCTGCAAATTAGTTTTCATCTCTTCCAAACCCCCAAAGATCTAATTTCCATTTTGTGCAAAATGGTTGTTGCTGAAATCATTCTGGGTGCATTCATAGAGGTGTTGTTTGAGAAGTTGGCCTCTGGTGACTTGATGAAGATTGCTCGATCTGAAGGAATCTATTCTCAACTGGACAAGTGGAAGAACACCTTACTCCAGATCCAATCTCTACTTGTTGATGCAGCGAATAAGCACATAACAGATAGAGCTGTTGATTTCTGGCTGCGGAATCTCCAGGATTTGGCTTACGAAATAGACGATATACTGGATGATTTGGCTACCGAAGCCATGCGGCGCAAGTTGAATAAAGAATCTCATCATGCCAGCTCCAGCACCAATAAGGTATTCAAGTTCATCCCAGCTTGTTGCACTAATTCAACTCCCTGTAACATTATGTATGGTCGTAAGATGAGTTCTAAGCTAGATGAGATTACGACCAAATTGCATAATCTTGCTGAACAGAAGAATACTCTAGGTTTGAATATGAATGTGAATGTTGAAAGGTCAAATAGAGCATACAAAAGGTTGGAGGAAACTTCACTAGTTGATGAGTCCAAAGTTATGGGTAGGGAAGGGGATAAAGAGGCATTGCTTCACAAGTTGTTGGAGAACGAAGCATGTAATCAAAATGTTAGCATTGTATCCATAGTTGGTCTGGGCGGGATTGGCAAAACCACTCTTGCCAAAGTTTTGTACAACGAAAAGAAGGTGAAGGATCACTTTGAGCTCCGGGCATGGGTTTGTGTTTCTGAAGAGTTTGATGTGTTTAATATTAGCAAGGCTATTTTTCAAGCTGTAGGTGGAAAAAGTCAAGAATTTGCCAACCTAGATCTGCTTCATGTGGCACTAAAAGAAAAACTTTCAAACAAAAGGTTCCTAGTTGTTCTAGACGACGTCTGGAACGAAGACTACAGAGAGTGGGAACTCCTTCAGAGCCCTTTTGTTGTAGGGGCACCTGGAAGTAAAATTATTGTGACAACCAGGAAGATCAGGGTTGCATCTGTGATGAACTCTTTTCATCCTTATGATCTAAAGGTTTTGTCAGAAGAGAAAGCATTGTCTTTGTTTGCTCAATATGCACTAGATGAACAAAACTTCGACAAGCATCTAACACTTAAGGTGCATGGCGAAGGCATTGTGAAGAAATGCGGTAGATTGCCTTTGGCTTTGATAACGCTTGGAAGGGTGTTGAGGACGAAAACAGACGATGATGAATGGGAGGAGGTGTTGAATAGTAACATATGGAATGTACAGGATGGAAGCGAAATTCTTCCGGCTTTAAGATTAAGCTACTACGACCTCCCTCCACATTTGAAGCAATTATTTGCATATTTCTCCTTACTTTCCAAGGACTACGTATTTGGCAAGAATGAACTAGTCCTGTTGTGGATGGCAGAAGGGTTTTTGAACCAATCAAATGGCAAGAAATCGAAGGAGAGTTTGGGTCGTGAGTATTTTGAAGAGCTAAAGTCGAGGTCCTTTTTTCAGACGTCAACTACTGATGATGATCAATCATGCTACATAATGCATGACCTGGTCAATGACCTGGCCACAAGTGTTGCAGGAGAGTTCTTCTTTCGGTTGGATGATAAGATAGATGCAAATGATGAAAATGAATACTTTGAGAAGTTCCGTCATGTTTCATTTATAGGTGACAGATATGAGGCATACGGAAAGTTCAAGGAATTACAGAGAGCAAGAGGCTTGCGTACTTTCTTAACTGTTTCACTTGATTACTCGCCAAGTTTCAAGTTATCGGAAAATGTTCTTGCCGAATTACTTCCCCAACTACAGTTCTTAAGGGTGCTAAAGCTAAGTAATCATACTATCACCAAGGTACCACAATCCATTGGTGGTCTCAAGCATATTCGATACCTCAATTTTTCCAGAACTTCCATCGAACGATTACCGGAACAAGTCAGTGACCTCTATAATCTACAAACCTTGTTGCTTCGAAATTGTAAAAAGTTATCTAGCTTGCCGGTCAGTTTTGTGAAGTTGATAAACCTCCGACATCTTGATATAAAAAATACTCCAATGTTGAACAAGATGCCCTTGGGGATTGGTGGGTTGACGTGTCTACAGACTCTATCTAAGGTCATTATTGAAGGAGGTAATGGGTTTAAAATGTCCGAGCTTAAGGGCCTATCGGATCTTGAAGGTCGGCTTTCCATTATGGGACTTGATAAAGTGACAAGTCAAATCCAAGCAAAGGATGCCAAGTTGCAACAAAAGAAGGGTCTTGATGATTTGGTGATGGAATGGAGTGATGAGTTTGATGATTCTCGGAATGATCATATGAATGAATATAAAGTACTTGAAGGGCTAAGGCCTCATCATAAGTTGAGAAAGCTAGAGATATCGTTCTATGGGGGAATGGAATTTCCTAGTTGGGTTGGGGACCCCTCGTTTGGTCACTTAACACAACTTACATTAGGTGGTTGTGTGAGGTGTACACGGTTACCAGCACTTGGACAGCTAAAGTCACTTAAGGAGTTGTCTGTGGAAGGCATGGATGGGGTGAAGACTTTGGGTTTTGAGTTACTTGGACCTACTGAATCTTTCCATGGTATTGCATTTCCATCACTCGAAGTTTTGGAATTTACTAACATGCAAGGTTGGGAGAGATGGTCAACTAGACTTGGTGACAATGATGGAACTTCTAGATCGTTTCCTCGTCTTCGTAAGGTTTCTATAAGTGATTGTCCAAAACTAGTTGAAATATCAATTGACGTAATACCGTCACTTTGGGATTTATATTTAAGTGATTGTTCTGAGGAGGTGTTTAAAAGCATAGTTGGTGCGTCTTCATCAATTCAGACGTTGCAAATGGATAATATTAAAGGACTTGCTGAACTAAATGGAGAAGTTTTAGAGCTTCTTGGGGCAGTTGAAGATCTAACCATCATTGGTTGTGATGAATTGAGATATTTGTGCGAATCAAAGTCGGAGGAATGCATGTTTCTTGTGAGTTTAAGGAAGTTGCATATAACGGCTTGTGAGAAGTTGGTATCATTGGGAGAGAAAGGGGTTAATTTGGGGATTAGTATGGAACATGTTAGAGAAGTGGATATTTATTATTGTAAGAGCCTGGAGAGTTACAGTTGTCCAAATAGTGTTGAGACTTTGTATATCACGTCTTGTGATTCATTGACATCCTTGACCTTCTCAACGATGCACGAGCTCCCATCCTCTCTAAAAACTCTTCGGATTGCAAATTGTGATAACTTGGAATCCATTTCAGATAAAGGTTTTGGTATTCTTCCCCTGGAAAATGTTGAGATTAGTGATTGTAAGAATCTCAAGGTACTTGTTCATCGTGAGCATTTGGAAAGTCTCACATCTTTGACAGACCTGTTGATAACTGATTGTCCAAGTATGGACTACTCATTTCCTTGTGGGTTGTGGCCTCCTAATTTGAGAAGGCTATGGATAGGATGCTTAAATAAGCCCATGTCAGAATGGGGGATGCAAAATTACCCAACCTCACTTATTCGGCTAGAGTTAGATGGCGGCGACAATTCAGGAGTAGTTTCATTTGTTGCAAATGCAAAAGATGTTACTACATCATCGTTTCTTCTTCCACCATCTCTAACTTGTCTACGGATCCATGATTTTATGGACGTGGAATCAGTTTCAGAGGTCTTACCGCACCTCCCCTGCCTTGAACGACTTTATATCACCTCATGCCCGAAGCTTAAAGAGCCATCAGGGACAGATACTTTGAAAATTACCGTGTACGAGGGAAGTACTAGGTAGCTAGCGGCCCATCATCTCCCAAATCCTTGGCGTTGATGTTAATTGACCATGGTACGTATGTCGTCTTTGTCTCTTACAATGTCATTTAAAAAAAGATGGTGTTGAGTATTTTTTTAATCATTTTATATCTACGAAATGCGAAACAAATATATAATTCGTTTTTGTACACATACATATTTCTGCCTGTCAAAAACATTGTTATTTTATATGAAATAGCTTTTTTTTGATGTTGTAAGCTAATAAAATTGGGAATTTGTTATGATGATGTGTTTATTAAGTAGATGGTTGCGGCTTCATCTGGAAATCAAACAAGAAATCTTGGATATGCTAAGAGGGCTGTTTTATATCAATTGCAAAACATTTCCAAATTCATCAGGCATTGGTGATTTGTACAATGCAAGATATTAAAGCAGTTTAGATTCCAATAAGTTTGGTCAAAAGTAGTTGGCAGAAGACTAGTTGATAACAGCAGTGGAGGATTTAACGGAGATTATTGAAGAACACCAAGTCGAGAATCAGATTCAGGAACTATTACTATGATTAAACCATGATATTTGTACAATGTGCAGAAACATGCACTGAAACTTGTTCTACTATGATTACAGCTGAAAACTTGTGCATTTCGACGTACGCTACGTACTCTTTCACAAATCATTCAACATCTATCAAACAACCCCTCACCCATATTATATATCTCCATTGCAGCAGACAGACTCTCCAACACTTGGTGAAGCTCGTCTAATTGCATACGCGATCTATCGTTATAAACAAAACGAAATACCCGACCCTTCAACTCTATCCAACTACATGCCAAATCTTTCTTCACCCCACGACATTAATTCTAGCAACGTTCTAACGTTAGCCGCATCTTCCCACATACCTCTTGCAGCATATATATTTGATCGAAGCACGCCCATCCAAAGGCCGACTACCAGAAACCTTTCGTGCCACCACTTCCGCAAGTTCAAAATTCTAGTGGACCCACAACTTAGTAAAGTTTCCCACGTATATATACACTGGAAGCTCAACCGGCAACCGTTTCACCAATTCCTATGCTTCCGCTAGCATCCCTCTTCTACCAAGAGTATCAATCATGATTGCATAATGTTCAGCTGTAGGTTTTACGTTCCAGTGTTTTTCCATCGAATTAAAGAACTTCCAGCTCTCGTGGACCATACCCGAATGAGCAAAACCCGTTAAGAGACCTGAAAAGGTCAAATGATCGAGTTTGAATCCAAATTCGGTCATGGAAGAGAACAGTTTCACAGATTCCATGGCAGAGCCGTGATACGCGTGCGCCACAATCATAGCGTTCCAAGAAACTGTATCTTTTCTAATTGTTGTATCGAAAACCAAACTTGCATTGTTCATAAATCCGCATTTGGAGTACATGGATATCAACGAACTTAAAACTATGGGATCGTTATCGTAAGCATATTTGATTACGCACAAGTGCATTGCTTTACCCCAACAGTGAACAGCAAGTGATCCACAAACAGAAATCAAACCAGTGAATGTTACCTGATCGGGTTTGATTCCATTTTGAAGCATTTGAGAGAATCATAGTCTCCCAAGATACCAAATTCTTGTCCGGAATTTTGTCAAACAACCTCTTGGCATCTTCAATTTTCCAGTTCCGAACATACCCAGATAGCATATTAGCATAGCGTTCCAACAAACCACATTCTTATCAGTCATAGCGTCAAACAAGCTCCTGGCCTCAACCAATCTCCGACACTTGGCATAACCGTTTAACATTGTTGTCCAAGATACAACATTTCTGCTCGGCATTTCATCAAACATTTGGCGGGCATCCAAAATCATCCCATTTTAACATACCCAGATATCATACAGTTCCAAGTCACTGTATTCTTGACTGGCATCTCATCAAACACATCGAGTGCAACTTTGATATCACCGTTTCTGAAACACCATGTAATTTTTGAGTTGTATTGGAACAAAGAGTTGGCATAGAAATACAGGAAGCGAATTCTTGCAAATTGGAAATATGTTCTCTTGACATATTTGACTGGAATAATCACATATACACCTTTGTGTATCATAGATGTGAGGGTGATTCATTGAAATGGACCAAGTTGGAGTCCTCACTTACAAAAATACCCAAACTCTCCCCCATTTAACCAAAATACCCAAAAAAATCCGTGATGATACCCCGCGATCGAAGACTCCTTAAAAAAGTTGTGATTCGTGGTCCAAGTCATATCAATTTCATGAAAAACCCTACCATCGAGGACCCAAAGCACTCAATCGCGGACATATATTCACCGATCGCAGACATGCATTCCTTCTATCACGGACAAAGATGGGGTTCACGGGGGAAATCATGGAGCCTGCGAACACGGGTGTTTTCGCGGATATTTTGGGTATTTTGGTTAAAGTTGGGAGAGCTTTGGCATTTTGGTAAGTGAGGACCCAACTTTGGGCATTTCGAGTAATTTCTCTAGATGTTAACTTGTATCTTTAATTTTAAATACCTACTTATATTTGATGAAAAATATAGAATTTTATAACATTTAAAAAAAGATGGTAAACCTTCATAAAGTAGAAATTGGTATTAAATGGTCTCGATTTTTTTTTTAAATTGGCCTTGAAAAGTTATAAATCAATAACTTAATGATTAAATCTAAATTAATGATAAAAGCTATAAAATAGAAAGATAACTTGTTAGATATTCAATTATTTTTTATCAATAAAACAATATCTGTTTATTTAATCAAATATACGAGCTTAAAATACATACGTGTTAGGAATTAGGACGGGTCTTCTTGGTATCTAGTAAATTAAAAAGATCGGTTTTTTTACCTCTTTTTATGTTGGTATCTAGCATTGATTTGACTCGATGATTATTATTTGGTCCACATTTATTTTAACTTCAAAATTGAAAAAGAAAATGGAATCGTTCGTTTGCTTTAAAACAATAATTAGACATCCAATTAGAATTCTTGTCATTGTAAAGACACTAACCGAGCCCCTTCGATTATCGATCTACCGCTTAAGACTCGGAAAATAGGGACCGTTTTAGGCCTAACCTTTGTGGGTCCGGTTCTCAAGCCATGGATTAACAAACTTTTTGTGCATCTTACATAAGTTAATAAACAATGTTTTTATTAATAGTCAACAAATGAACAAAGTAGAGTCGGAGATAAACCCAATAAAACCAACTCAACATGCAAAAGTGGGTTATTTGTTAAAAATTTGTTTAAACAAGTTAAAAATTGTTTGAACGAGTTACGAGACGAGACCAACTCAATCTATCTACACTCCTAGTTCACAACCCTTTTCTAGAAGATTTTAACCATAGTACATTTTTTGAGTAAACCTAAGACTATGAATAATTACAACAAACTAACACCTTAACACTTTTTTTATTCTTATATATAATTTGTCTTCTTAGTATTAAACTTTAATTTATTCTTATGGTATGGGGCTCAAATATATGCAAACTCGTCATTTATTCTTAAAAAGTAGATCAATTGTTGTCTTACATGCCCTTAACTTGTGAAAAAAAAATATACAGAAAACGAAATTTATAATTTAGTTATTGTAAATATTTAAATGAGACGAATCAAAAAAAATTGTTGCCCATGCCGACTTTTATGCAATAACAACTAGTTATCATCCATGCAGTACAAAGGCCGACCAAGATAATCACCCTCCCATGCACAATAAACATTGGTTATTACGTAGAAATTATCAATTCAATTTGAAGCATGAAGACCGAACCAAAAACCAAACCAAATGTACCCGGTATATTTCAATCAAAAGTATGGTCTGAAAAGGGTAACATGTACGCCGGCATTGCAAACAACCACCATTTTAGTATTGTAGTCTCATATCAGCTAAACTTGAACTATTTCTCCTCCATATGTGTTGAAATCTTCCTTCTCCAAGGGCTCCTTTGAAGAGTAATATAATATGATAGGGTTCCACATATTCTCACATTTAGTTGTGGTTAGTGTGGTTCAACGCTTTGGACTCCCACCTCTATAAAAAGAAATTAAGAACTCATAGGTTTAGGCCAAGAAAGGTAAAGAAATGGGAGAAGTGAAGTTATTCATTGGTCAAGCCCAATTGCCCTCAATTATTTGGGCACTTAAACTCAAAACCATAGACTATGAGACAATCAATGAAGATCCACAAAACAAGAGTTCTTTGCTACTCATATACAACCCCATCGATAAAAAAAAGTCCCCGTTTTGTTGCACAACGGAACCCCATATGTGAATCACTTGTATTCTCGAGTACATTGATGAGATATGGAATACAAGTCCTCGCATCTTACCCGAGGATCCGCTTGCCAGAGCCACCGCACGTTTCTGGACCAAATTTGGCGACGAGCAGGTAAATCATCACTACTCTTACACCATGATCTGCAATTGATAATACTCCCATATCAGCTAAACAAAAACCATCAACAAGTATATATGTAGGAAACTAGGAATCTCCCTCTTTATAAAGACTTCTCTAGAGAAAGATTGAAAAGGGTACCACATGTCCTAACATATATGTTGTTTACTCCCTCAATTCCTTATTACTACTGATGTTTGGTTTGATATAATATAATAGAATCATTACCCCAAACCCATTAATTTTCATTCCTGACCAAATTGGGGGGAATGAAAATTTTATTCCCGCTTAGTCATTTTTTCTCATACGTCCCCTTCATTTCTCGATGTTGAATGAAAAATATTTTTTATTTTCACGTTGGAAGTCACATATTTGTATTAAAAAATTTATATAATTTTTTTATTAATTATATTGGTTTAACCAAACAGCATCAATGAAATGCTCATTCTTATTCCCATTCTCCTGCATTCCCATTTTCATTTTCATTCACATTCCTTAAAATGAACCAAACGCCCCCTAAATGTAGGTTTTCATTTGGGTGGTTAGCTTATTATCCTGGCACATTGTACAAGGAGTTGGCATTGGAATAGAGATCAAATTGGAAATGCTTGTAGATGGAAATATTCATTCTTGTAAATGCTTGTATTCGCACCTCCAAACCATCCCCCCTCCATCTCACTCTGTTATTTACATTTTCAAAAAAGAAACAAAAAACCTATTTTATCTGTTAAAAAGAGAACTTGGTCATCCAAGATACTTGATTTTGTTTTTGTGGAGACAGATGGCACCATTTCGTTGGGTGTTGTAAAATGATTTTTTAATTGATGGCTAAAAAGACTAAAATACCCCTGACTTTCGAAGTTGGCTTTGTTTTGTAATCGGCTTTTCTTTTTCCATACCAATCCTTTACCGGTTTAGGCTTGAAAAATAGAGACCTTTTTAGGTCCTTAAAGCAACAACAAACACCAAGTTTTAAAAAAGTAGCCACTTTAAGGACGTTGATTGAGCTCATCCCTTGAAAATTTGATAAAACACAACCATTAATCGTAATCACAAAAAAATATTTACTTTATCAAACGTGCTCCTGAGTTTTTTGGGACTAACTTAATAGCGAGTGATCAATACCTTTTTTAAGATGACAATTGGTGTAGTAAGTGTAGGTACATATAGATACTAGGTAATAGGTAATAGATACTAGTGGAGGAAAGATGACAATTGGTGTAGTAAGTGTAGGTATATATAGATACTAGGTAATAGCACCGTGCCTTGCGCGGTGAAAACAAATATTATTATAAACATTAATATACTTTATTAATAAAATTATTGATTTATAAGCACTTGTTATATTACTTAAAAACAAAGAAATAAAAAATATTTTATTAAATAAATATTGGTTTATAATCGTTGTTAGGTTACTAAAAAAATATAAACATTGGAAATAAAATAATTTAAATTTTTTTGATTTATCATCATTGTTAACTTACTAAGAAAAACAAAAACTAAATAAATAAAAAATATGTGGGCCACGAGGACAAAATCCGTGGGCCTTGTAAAATTTCCGTGGGCAAGACTTTTGACCCAAAATCCGTGGGCCACGGGTATGCCCACGGATTTTCAGGGTATTTTGGTAATTTGAGAGGAAAATAGGGCAAATGGGTAAAATGGGTGGTGAAGTTAGGGCATTTCAATGAATTACTCTATTAACTAAGTTCTAATTTATAAGTATCGTTAGCTTACACAAAAAAATATAAATAAATAAAAATATATTTTTGATTTATAAGCATTGTTGGCTTAATAAAAAAATAAGTATTGATTTACAATGATTGTTATTTATCTTAATAAAATAAATTCATATAATATTTTACTCATTTAACCTTACAAAGTAAAATAAATAAATAAATAAACTCATCAATAATAATAAAATAATCATCGTTATCAAATAGTGATTACAATTTTAAAGAATATAAGCATTGGAAATAAATAATTTAAAAGTTTTGATTTATCATCATTGTTAACTTACTAAGAAAAATAAAAAATATACACTATTAAATAAGTTTTGGTTTATAAGTATTCTTAGCTTACACAAAAAAAATGTAAATAAACAAAAATATATTTTTGATTTATAAGCATTGTTGGTTTAATAAAAAAATAAGTATTGATTTATAATGATTGTTATCTATCTTAATAAAATAAATTCATATAATATTTCATTCATTTAACCATACAAAGTAAAATAAATAAATAAATAAACTCATTAATAATAATAAAATAATCATCGTTATCAAATAGTGATTACAATTTTAAAAAACACTACTAAACAAACCGAGATTTCCGACGGATTTTCCGCCTGAAATTTTTCGGCGGATTTCCAACGGATTTCTGATGAAAATTAAAAAAGTCAAATTCCGTTGACTTCTGCTGAAAATTCAAATTTTTTTTTAAATCTCGACATTTTTTCAGCGGAATATAATTAATTATTTTTTTAATTCTGATCCGTCGGAAATCCGCCGGAAATTATTTAATTAGTTAAAAATTAATTAAGAAAAAAATTATTTTATTTTCCGCCGAAAATATGTTTTTAAAAAATTAAAAAATTATTTTTTAAAATCCGCCGAAAATCCGTCGGAAATTTAAATCATATAAATTTAAATGAAAATTAATTTTTTAAATATCCGCCGAAAATATGTTTTTAAAAAATTAAAAAATGTGCTGCCTCCGCCTCCGTATTGATTATGAAACCTTTATAATTGTGTTTTGTGTTATTTGAACAATTTGGAACAACTATTTGGTCGTTTTGGCCCGAACAATGTATTGGGCGTTTTAATTTATGATATTTAGCGTTTTAGCATATTTTACAGTTTTTAGCAGATTTTTGAATAAAAAAACAGGTTTATCAGTTTTTAGCTGAATCTTAGAAAATCAGCCAATTTTTCGGCGGATTTGAGACGGATTATCCGCCGAACAACATAAAAAATAAATATTAAATCAATAAATAAAAAAATAATTAAAAATATTTTCGGCGGATTATTCCGCCTAAATTCCGCCGAAAATATTTCGCTGAAAATAATATTTTTATTAATTTATAAATAAATAAATAAACAAATAAAAAAAATCCGACGGAAAATGGCTTGACTTTTCCGCCTGAAAATCTGAACTGTTTTGTAGTGAAATATGTGAACGTTGAATTTATTAAATTATGGTTTGATTAAATAAATAAATACATTGATTTAAAATCAATAATAAAATATAAAAAATGAAAGGGTGAATACATTCAATGCTTCATTTTCTATTTAAAAAAGTTCAAAAATTTCACAAAATTTTAAATACTCAATAGTGGTCTCTCCTTAACTCACTCTCCCACATTCTCCTTTATATATATATATATATATATATATATATATATATATATATATATATATATTGATGTTGACTTAATAAAAAAATAAGTATTGATTTATAATGATTGTTATCTATCTTAATAAAATAAATTCATATAATATTTCATTCATTTAACCTTACAAAGTAAAATAAATAAATAAATAAACTCATTAATAATAATAAAATAATCATCGTTATCAAATAGTGATTACAATTTTAAAAAATACGTGAACGTTGAATTTATTAAATTATGGTTTGATCAAATAAATAAATACTTTGATTTAAAATCAATAATAAAATATAGAAAATGAAAGAGTGAAGACATTCAATGCTTCATTTTCTATTTAAAAAAAATTCAAAAATCTTCCAAAATTTTAAATCCTCAAATGGTGGTCTCTCCTTAACTCACTCTCCCACATTCTTCTTTATATATATATATATATATATATATATATATTGATGATTGTTGGCTTAATAAAAAAATAAGTATTGATTTATAATGATTGTTATCTATCTTAATAAAATAAATTCATATAATATTTCATTCATTTAACCTTACAAAGTAAAATAAATAAATAAATAAACTCATTAATAATAATAAAATAATCATCGTTATCAAATAGTGATTACAATTTTAAAAAATATGTGAACGTTGAATTTATTAAATTATGGTTTGATTAAATAAATAAATACTTTGATTTAAAATCAATAATAAAATATAGAAAATGAAAGGGTGAAGACATTCAATGATTCATTTTAAAAAAAAATTCAAAAATCTTCCAAAGTTTTAAATCCTCAATGGTGGTCTCTCCTTAACTCACTCTCCCACATTCTCCTTTATATATATATTGATGATTTGTGACAACCTTTCTAAGTGTAACAAGTAACAGAATTCCCAAAAAATGTCACTTTATAAATATCATAAAAAACTTTATTTTAGGTATATATAGCTAATATGTCACTTTATTTTAAAAAATATCATAAAAAACTTCTTATTACGAAATCCCAAAAGCGTCGTATAAACTTATTGTACCATTTTTAAATAGGTCGTATTATTTTATCTATTAGAATACTTAAACATTTTAGGCATTCTTCAAACCAGATTTTGTTGTAGTGATAGGTCACTAATTCGAGTCCTTCCAAGGTCACTGGATTTCGAGGTTGTTTTCCAAGGCTCCATAGGATTAGTCGAGATGCGCACAAGGTAACAAAAAAACGTTTGTTTAGTTGTTAGGTGGATATAAGAAGGAAGAAGAAAACAAGAGTTGAGGGAGGTGATAGATGCATTTTTGTTCGATGCTCAACTTGATGCATTATTGTTTGAGTGAAGTGACATGACAGTGTTTCTTTTTCGATAGCACAAATGAGAGCACCATTCAAAATATCTTTCAACCGTAGCAGTTGCAACAAGCAAAACCAGTGTTAGCTTCAATTGGGCGTTATAACAAGGTTTTTAAGACATTTTCAAAAAAAATGTTGTATTAGCTAATTTTATAGGACGTTTTTGAAAAACGTCTTATAAACCCATCTTTTTAGAGGACACTTTTTCAAATAGTGTCCTATAAAATACTTAATAGGATGCTTTATTTGAAAATTGTTCTAAAAAACTTGTGACGATGCCCAAAAACGTCATATAAACTTTTTGTAACACTTTTAAGGGGTGTTTGGTTGGGGGTATTAATGGGAATGATTATAATAGGAGAAGTTTGGTTTGTTATAATATAATAGGCCCATTCCTGAAGAATCTTCAGCCCAATTTTTCATTCCTGATCAATTTGGGAGGAATAGAATTTCATTCCCGCTTTCTATCTCCTCGACCCTAATCACGCCTCCTTCCTTGCCTTCTCCTCAGACAGAATACGAAATCAGGTACGTCATCTCAATGCAAAAATCTGAAAATTATTTATGTTTGTTGCTTTGTTCTTCTCTATTGATACAAAAATCGAAATTGTTTTTTTCCTCTCCTACTGAATCTGTCACTGCTGTTTCACCAGTGTTGTTCTTGTGGTTACCAAAATGTAGAATATTTACGAAGCATTTGATTTGTGATTGTGGTTTACATTCTCTGACATTCAAGCAATAGTTGCCAAAATATGTATATTATTTGTTCCTGGAGTTTGAGGTAGCTTCGTAGCCTTGCATTTGTGCAGGCGTTGTAGAACTTGGCTTTTGGTTGGTTTGATTAATTTCCTTTCAAAAACAATAAAATATGTAGATTATTAAAATACATTCTTCCATGTAGGTTATTCAACATATATTTTTTTAAGAATGGAATTTGTACAGGTGGTTTGAACCACCTTCTGCCACCAAAGTATGTAATGGATTTGTTTTAAGAATAGCATTTGTATAGGTGGTTTTTTGCTTATGTTTCCCAAATAGTAGAAATTACAAGAACAAGAAATCACCTTCACTTCAACATATCATTGACACGAGGTTAGATGAATTTAATTCCAAGTTTGAGGCTATTTATGGTCAAATGATCTCACAATATGCCGCTATTGCCAATGTTTTGACCGAAGCTAACAAATCTGATTCTTTGAGTGAAGAGAAGATGCAAGAAGTCATGAATGAACTTCTTAGCCTTGGAATATCTACAAGTGATATTGGTAGAGCTCTTGTAATTTGCTATGATGAACCTACCAAGGTTAAGGTCTTCTTTACATTGCCAACTCATATGAGAAGAGCATACGTGCTTGGGTTCTTGTATCCTGTTAGTCAATGAATTTGGATCTTAAACATAATCTTTTGGTATGCATTTTGAATTTGGTTGGCTACGTAAGCCCCCTTTTGGTATTGTATTTTGAAGTAGGATGAAATCTTTGATGAAACATCCAATAGTATTGTATTTTGATGTTGGATCAAGCATTGAAATGTATTGTATTTTTTAAGTTGGATGAAACACGAATTGTATTGTATTTTTGAAGTTGGATGAAACATCGAAATATATTGTATTTTTGAAGTTGGAAGAAACGTAGAATTGTATTGTATTTTCCCATTTTGGATAAAACATATTTTGTATTGTATTTTTTAAAGTTTGTTTAAATGATAAGTGATTGGTTAATGTTATAAAAATGGTAATATAATGCTACAAGACAAATTTTCAATTATTATATATGATAAACAACCAAACAGCATCAATGATAATGATAATGATTCCCAGTATTAACCAAACAGCATCAATGCAATGCTCATTCCCATTTTCATTACCTGTCATTCCTATTTTCATTCCCAGATATGACGTTTTTTTGATTGGTCCTATAAAACACTATATTAGGACGCTTATTTATTTTAGGCGTCCTATAAACTCAAATTTATTGTAGTGTATAGTTGAAGTACCATACAAACCAATCTCAATAATCAGAGGCGATATTTTAATTTTAGAAGTTGTTGAGAAAACAATCAGATAATTTATATTTGATAATATTGAATTATGTCTAGTACAATTATGTTCTAAATCTTGTACAATTATGACTACTGATGAAAAATTATGCATATGTTCTTTTATCACAAAACATAATGTACCTCAATCATATATCTCCGTTGCAGCCGACAGGCTCTCCAACGCTTGATGTAGCTCCTCCAATTGTGTAACAACCCAAATTTAAACATACAAGCTAAAAGCAACCTTTTTAAATTAAAACGCCAAAACTGGCTCAACGAGGTCACACTATCCAAATTTTACAACACATGGTTCGCGGAAATAACCCTAAATACAGCTGAGAGATCTAACTAGACATAAAAGGAAGTTCTTCTACTTCTTCTAAACGCAAGCTCCGACCCACGTCTTGCCCAAAACCTCTAAACGCGCTCTCGGCTACCTGTTTACCTGAAAAGGTTTTAGTTTTGAAAAACGAGGGTTAGACCATGAGGTCTAGTGAGTTCCCTCCACACCAGGTCACACCAAAATATTTCAGTTTATAAAAATCAGTTATGAAAGCATTCATACCAATCATAACAAGTACACTAAGATGATATGCACACATTGACACATGCTACTGGCATACACTATAGTCACACACACACACCGTGACAGCACTATAAGGCACACACACGCTATAGTCACACACACCGTGACAGCGCATTAGGGCACACACCGCCCATATATGAAACGAATTCATATATATAATTATTATGGGACACACCCCCATTTCACATCAAAGCCAGAGCATGGTCACACACATATAAATCACACATTTAATCTTTGCTTTGAAATAGAAGCAGTTGAAAAGCACACTGTTAGATAATAACCATGCCACACACTTATTACTTATTTGAAATAAAAAACAGTTGAAAGGCACACAGTTCGATAATAACCAATAATCACACTTGTATAAAGTTTAGGTTTAGAAAGACGCACCTGAAGTCCAGATTAAAAATGCTTACCCGTACCGATTATCTCTACACGAACCTACAATTTAAACCCATCACACAAACCGGGTTTAATTAATAAACCACTTCTAGAATTAATTAATTAAACCACTTCTAGACTTAATTAATTAAACCTCTACTAGTCTTAATTATATAAGCCACTACTAGTCTTAATTAATCAAACTACCATTGAAAGTCACGTCCCAAAAAGAAATGGAAATATGATCCATTTAAAATATAAATACTAACATTTGTGATAGTCTTAGCTCACGTGACTAAATTCAGCACAAACCAAATCTCATGTCTACTAATTAATGAGGCTCACTTAACTAAAACAAAAATGAATTACTTAATCGGATTCCACGGCCCAAGAAAACAATTCCCACCGACCCATCTTATCTCAATTTGGTTTTTGAATCGGTCCACTACAAAAATCAAATTCCACAAACCCATATTTCGGTCCAATTAAAAGGGTACATCGGCCCAGATCCGACTTTCAATTTTAATTATCCAAAACATCTTATGCTAAATTAAACTACTCACCGGCTCACGGCCCAAGACCAAAAACCGGTTCCGGCCCACTTATTAACTTACTGGAACTCCACAAAATTGTTTACCGGAACCTCATTTATTTGACTACTGGAACTTCATTTTTTGACTACCGGAACTTCATTTTACAACAACTACCGAAACTTCATTTTACAACAACTACCGGATCCCACTTGGGTTCCGGTATCGGATTAACGCTCGAACGCTAAGATTTCAACAAGAGTGATCACTCTTTAATCGAAATTAAATCTTGGTATTTCAACCATTAGACATTATGAGCGTATTAGTATAATTAATTTACTGTTAAACCTCCCCAACTATTGCACACAGTGACCATTTATTTCTCTCCGAAAGATTAACACAGCTCAACCCTAACTTTCTCCATCTCCTGCATAAATTAATAAGTGATAGGAGAATAAGATTACCTCAAAACAGGTGAAGTTTTCCACTTCCAAAGCTGCGATTCTTCTTCTTGGGACTCCAAACGATTTCTACCCTTTCACCCACTAAAATCACACACACACACAGCCGCACTCTGATCGAGAAAATGATTTAATCCCTAGGGTTTGTACCCTTTTTATACTTCTCACCACTAACCACTAAACTTCTCCTATTTCACACTTGAACCACGAAACTTCTTAACTTCAAAATTCTACCACAATTTTATTTGATGAACAAAATAAAACTCGGTTATTACAAATTGGATAATCTTGGTGAGCAGAAAAAATACTCTAGGTTTGAACGTGAATGTTGAAAGGTCAAATAGAGCATATAAAAGGTTGGAGGAAACTTCACTAGTTGATGAGTCCAAAGTTATGAGTACGCAAGTATCATAAAGAGGCATTGTTTGACAAGTTGTCGAACGAGGCATGGCATGCAATCAAAATATTAGCAGTGCGTCCATAGTTGGTACGCGTGTGATTGGCAAAACCACTCTTGCCAAATTTTTGTACAACGAAAAGATGATGAAGGATCAATGTTAAAAAAGGCGTGCCATGATGCACGCCATGATTCGATATGGTGCGCAAGGCGCGTCTTCGTCGCTACGAAATGACCCATAGAGGTTTTTTATGGCATCGCTCACACCATCGATCCTGAAGTTTTGGAGATGGGAGTAGGAATTTAAATAGGATAATATTAAATATAATAAATAAACTTTCTAGTGGTAATGTAGAGTCAAACGTTATTTTTTGGGGCGTCAAAAGAGGTATATATCAATAGAAATAAAAATTTAATATTAAAAACGCAAAAATTTAAAACGTTATGAATGTTACGACCCCCCTAACTAATATGTACATCCGCTCTTGGATCACGTTACGACGCGCCGTGGCGTGCACTTTTTGTAAGACATCATTTTAATAAAAAAAATTAATTTTTTTTTCTTTTTTGTTTTTACACATTTAACTTTACATTTTACATTTTTTATAGGTCTAATCACATCACTCACAATTTCACAAATTCATAAACTTTGTGGAATCACGATTAAAACGAAATTGTAAAATTATCTTTCTAACTTATACTTTAAATATTCAATCAAATACTATTTTTATAATATAATAATAACCTATATGATTATTTCTTCTAATATGAATTATTTCTAAGTTCTAGTTTAAATATGAGTAAATTACATATTTGGTCCATGTGGTTTAGTGGTTTTAACACTCTGAGTCCCTAAAATGAAATAATTATGGCCTGCATCCTTGTGGTTTCTATTTTATAACGTGTTTGGTCCCTAAAAGTCACGCCGTCCAAAATTGGTCCGTTAAACCATCCATGTGCACGACACATGATGGGAAAATATGTCATTTCAATTTTGCTCCGTTCATCTTATCTGTTTATCGACTTTAAACCCAAAACCCTCCTTCGATTAACCAAAACCCTCCTTTGATTTTGACCCAAAACCCTCCTTCGATCAAAATCCAAACAGATTAGGTTCTTCTTGTTCTTTCTTCCTTCGATCAACAAAGTAAGTTGCTTTGAATCCTAAAGACTATATTTTTTGGTTTCGTTTCATCTTCCTTATTAGATGATTTTTTTTTTCATTTTACTTGGAGATGTCACGCTCACTGTGTCAGGTTCGATCATATTGTGGTGATGAATTTCGTGATGTTTATGGTAAGTATTTTGTTAGTAGTAATGTTTATGGTTTAGATGTTTATGGTAAGTATTTTGTTTGATGAATATTTTTGGGTACACAGATGCATATCCAACCCTTGTTAGTTTCAAAATTCACCATGGAGGGAGGTTCACAAAGTTCCCTGGTAGGGAGTACGTAAAAGGTAAAACTCATTACATTGAGTTAGTGGATACAGACACATTTTATGTTCTGGAGTTGGAAGATATGATACATGAGATAGGGTATAAAACTCCTAGACCTACTTATTATCATTTTTTTAGTTCCTGGAAAGGACTTAGATTGTGGTCTACATGCTTTGGGTAGTGACATGGATGTGATAAAGATGCTAAAGTTTGTGCCTCAGTGTAAGGTATTTGACATATTCACAGAACACTGGATGAGTAGGTTAAATACATACAACCTTAGTGCTGGTGTGAGTAATGTGGTTATAGAACAACTCCCAGATGAAGTACCACATGTTATGTAATACCCCGGGTAAGTTCGTTAGTTAAATTCTAGTTCCGTTAAAATTAATTAACTTTATAATTAATGTTTAGGGTAAATTTGGATTAGTTTATAAATCTAAGGTGTTTTGGTCATTAATGATTAGTTTAGGGACTAGAATGGTAAAATTGGTTTGATAATATCTCTTAACCTCCAGATATTATCCAAAAAGCAGAAAAATCAGTCTAAGGTGTATGTGTGTGTTTTGAGAAGAAGCAAAAGGGGAAAAGAAGGGTTAGGGATTCATTTGGTGTACTTG
The DNA here is from genome assembly GCA_033807775.1 of Saussurea involucrata. Taxonomy (NCBI): domain Eukaryota; kingdom Viridiplantae; phylum Streptophyta; class Magnoliopsida; order Asterales; family Asteraceae; genus Saussurea; species Saussurea involucrata. Next base: position 32,134,773 of record CM066325.1, on the reverse strand, counting down.
GAAGTGAATTCAGGTATGTTTCCTTTACATTTTATGTTGGTAATTGCTAATAAGTAGTTTCCATCGGAGTAGAATAGTCGAATTCGTATCTGGTAGTATTTTCTGTTGAATCTGGGTAAAAAGAGGGTAAACCGACAGAGGTTCCCGGACAAAATGAATGTGTCCGGGTAGTTTTGTTGGTGGTGTCCGGATGATGTTCTAAAGGTGTCCGGACGAGTCTTTTATCTGGGTAAGTCTCTCGTTTAAATGGTTTCCGGATGATATAAGATACCGGATGGTATCCGGGTTACTTTGGTTTCCGGGTGTCGTCCGAGTTGTTTATGCCGTCCGGAAAGTTATGCTGTCCGGATTGTGTGAGTTGTCCGGATAGTTTATGGTTTCCGGATACTTTGGCTGATTTAGTCGTTTTGAGAGTTGTGATACTTTTGAGTATCCAGAAACCTGTGTTTTGTTGACTATTGGATAGGGAATGAATGAGGACTGACTATTCTATGGACTGGACTTAAGTTCGGGTTTGGGGGAAACATTTGAGGATAAGAGTTAGATAGATGTATCTAGAGTTCTTAATCCTAGTGAGTCTTATGTGTTATATAGGGTAAAAAGATACTTGCATCTAATTGTTTCAGATACTGTAAATTTGGAGTGAAAGTTGAATCTTGTGGAAAAAGACTGGAACGAGTTATGTTAAACAAACAGGTGAGTTTTACTTTAAAATGTTTTCAAACTGGAATACATATATGTGTGGGGTGGGAATATGATAGATGGTGTGATTATATGTTTATGTTTGAAATATAATATATTGAGATATTGTATTTACATGAGCATACTTTATATGAGAATACGTTGGTCGGGCTTAGGACCGGTGGTGTTGGCTGTAATACTCGTACAACGGTGTTGGCTGTAATTGTCGTACAGCGGAGTTAATTTATTAGTTGGCTTGCAACCAACTAATATGGCCATGGAAATGAGACAGGGAAGTACACAATGCATGAGTCCTATTTGGTATTTATACTTGTGATATGTATATGGTGTTTGTGCAAATGGTTTCAAACTAACAAGGATTTTCTCACTTAGACCTCTAGGTCTAACCCTCATTTTGTTTTAAAAATATGTATTCCAGGTCGTGGATCGGGTAAGAGCACATGAGAAGAGTACTGAGAAGAGTACTATGTGTATAGCTTTTGGAAGAAGGATGTTAAGAAGACTAAGACGTGTTTTGTTGTTCTAATTTTATAACTAGACATCATGTATGTAATTAGCAAAAATTTTGTAACGAAATACCTTATTCTGGATGTAAAGACTAAGGGACCTTACTTGTTATATTATGAATCTTTTGGTTATGTAACGATGTTATGAAATATATGTTATTTGTTGTATGTTTGGGAACCAGGTTGTTACATGTTACTACAGTAAGGAAAGCCTCAAAACCAAAACCATTGTTACTAGAATGGAATAATGAAGATGGAGACACTTCTAAGGACAAACCTTTTGATGAGTCAGTTGATGGTTTTGACCCTTCTATCCTGGATAACTTTGATCCAATATGGGACATGAACCAAATGCAGCACGGTCTTCAGACATAAGTAGGAAGTGGCAGTGACATGAACCAAATGCAGCATGGTCTTCAGACAGAAGTAGGAGATAGCATTGACACAGGCAAAACAGATGGCATAGACACAGGAAAAACATATGGCATTGACATAGGCAAAACAGATATAGACACAGGCAAAACAGATGGCATTGACACAGGCAAAACAGATGGCATAGACACAGGCAAAACAGATGGCAGTGATCAGGACAATGTTAGTGACTTTGAGGATGGCAGTGACACAGATCAGAATATTAGTGATTTTGAGGATGAGATGCAAAATGCAGTTGATGAACCAAAGGTTGACATGAATACTTTTAGGGAAAACATTGACTGTGATGTTGAATGGGTTGAAAAGAATGCTGATGACACTGAAACACATAATGTACTTGGAGATGTGGATGTAGTTGACATGGATGACAATGAAAGCAACACAGATGATGAAGATTTGGAAGCAGAAAGGAAGAAGTTACTGAAAAAGTTGAGAATGGAGAAGGCTGCAGCTGAGGAAGACACAGTCTCCTTCTATGTTGGGAAAGTTTTTGGCAGGAAGGAAGGCATTAAAAGGTTGACAGACTTGCATGGGATACAAACTAGAAGACAAATACATGTGATCAATAACGATTCTATTAGGATCAGGGCTGTTTGTAGGGGGTCCCTACCAGAAATGAATAAAGACAAAGGTGTGGGGTCCACTTCTAGTAATGGGGTTGGTTGTCCTTGGCTAATATATATATCAAAAGGTAAGAAAGACATCACATGGATGGTCAAAACATTTGTGGATACCAATAAATGCCTTTAAACTATGAAAGTAAGAGCCTGCACATCATCTTTCTTGTCAAAAGAAATTGTGGACACCATTATCCATAACCCAGAAATCCCCATTAAAGCTCTAAAGGATGAAATGCAAAGGACATTTGGACAAAAGTTCTCTCACATGAAAGCTTTTAGGGCTAAAACCATGGCATTCAAAAAGATCAGGGGAAACTATGGAGAATAGTACAATCATCTGAGGGAGTATGCTTTAGAGTTGGTAAGGACAAACCCAAGTACAACTGATGTGGAGTTTGAACCAAATGCAGCAAGTGATAGTAGAAGGTTCAAGAGAGTATACATCTGTTTTGGGGCACTGAAATATGGATTCAAAGCTGGAATAAGGGAATTTTTGGGGGTTGATGGAGCTTTTTATGAAAGGACCATTCCCAGGTCAAATTTTAACTGCTGTAGGAATAGATTCTAACAATGGGACATATCCTCTAGCTTGGGCCATTGTTGAAGTTGAAAACATTAATTCTTGGACTTGGTTTCTGGAATTGCTTGGAGATGATCTGGATATCACAAGTAGATCCAACTTCACTTTCATTTCTGACAGGAAGAAGGTAAACTATTTGTTTATTCATACTGTATTATCACTCATATTGTATTATCACTCACTTTGTTTATTCATAGGGCATATTACCTGCTATTGCAAAGGTATTTTCTTCTGATGAGCACAGGTATTGCTTAAGACACCTTCATGAGAATATGAAGTCACATTCATGGAAGGGTAAAGAGTTAAAAGATGCACTTTGGAAATGTGTTGTTGCACCCACTGTACCAAAATTTCAAGAGGCAATGGATGCCCTTAAATCATTGAGTAAACACGCATATGAATGGCTTAAAGACATCCCACCACATAATTGGGCAAGGTCACATTTCACAGGTTGATTTAAATATCTTATTTGATTTAAATACTTATTTGATTTAAATACTTATTTGATTTACATGTGTAACTGATTTACATGCTTATGTGATTTACAGGAAGAAGTCACACAGATTGCCTATTGAACAACATATGTGAAGTGTTCAATAGACAATTGATAGAAGGGAGGGATAAACCAATCATAACAGCCTTGGAGTTCATCAGAGAGTATGTATGAGGAGGATAGGGAATGTCAACCAAGTTATACAAAAAGCTAATGGGCCATTGACACCAACTGCAGCAAGGGTGTTTGAGTCAATAAAGAAAGAGGCCATCAAATACAAAGTCACCTGGAATGGAGGGTCAAAATATCAGGTAAATGGTCCCTGGGTAGACAATTGTGTGGTTGATATTGAGGAGAAGTTCTGCTCTTGTAGGAGATGGGAACTAATTGGCATTCCATGCAAGCATGCAGTGGCTACCATTTGGAGTATGAATAGTAATGGGGTAGAAGTGGGCATCCCTGAGTATCTTGTTGAAGAAGTGTACTTGTTGAAAACATGGAAGAAGATGTACTCATTTCATCTTCAACCAATTAATGGACCAAAGATGTGGCCAAGGTCTGATTGTTGGACGTCACAAGCAAGTTGGACGTCCAAAGAAGAAGAGAGTGAAGACTATCACAAATATCACAGAGGGAAGAGGTTGAAAAGGATTGGGAAGACTGTTAGATGTGTCAACTGTAACCGAGAAGGCCACAACAAACGTACCTGCAAAGGACAAGCACCATAGGGACAAGCACTGTGTACTTTTGATTTTTTGGGATGGTTGCACAGTTAGTATGCACATAAACATTACTGCAATTGTGTTTTTGGTATTTGAATTGGTGCATAACTGTATTTGAATTTGAATTGGTGCATAGCTGTATTTTGTGTTAATGGTCAATATAATGAATTGTATTCTGTGTTAAAGGTCAATATATTGATGGTTGCACAGGTTTGTTTTTTGGTATTTGAATTGGTACAAACAGCTTTCTTTTTGGTCAATAATATGAATTGGTTGCACAGGTTTCTTTTTGGTCAATATAATGATGGTTGCACAGGTTTCTTTTTTGGTCAATATAATGAATTGGTTGCACAGGTCAGTATTTGAATTGGTACAAACCCCTTTCATTTCCAAACAAGATAAACATTACTGCAATTGGTACAAACCCCTTTCATTGCATAAAAAAAGATGTTACAAACAAATGCTTCCACAAGCTTGATACAACATTTTCCTAATCTAATGTAGCAAATAAACTACAATACCCATCCAGGTTATAAGCATCAAAAACTTCCATTTTCGGGCTTCATATTCAAGATTTGAATTTTTGGCTTCAAGCTGGTTCTTCTTGATTATTAGCCAAGGTATAATCTCCATTGAACGATAACACATTGGAGGGTCAAACCATTTTATGAATCCACAACTTCTTTCCTGCCAACTCAGTAAAAATTAGGGCAAACTCAGATTAAAAACAAACCTGGTTTGAACAAGCGTAGAATCGTCGTCCTGGATTTCTAGCAGTCCATGATGTTCGTGTGATTGCTATTGAGCTGCATCTTGGTGGAGTAGCCATGGCGATGAAGAAAGCAGGAAGAAGAAGATGAAGAAAGCAGGAAGAAGAAGAAGAAGAAAATAAAGTCGATGTAAAGGGGTTGGGTTTTAACGGTACAAATTAAAAAAACATTTGAAATGACATATTTGCCCATCATGTGCCGTGCACATGGGTGGTTTAACGGACCAATTTTGGACGGCGTGAATTTTAGGGACCAAACACGTTATAAAATGGAAACCACAAGGATGCCGCCCATAATTATTTCATTTTAGGGACTTAGAGTGTTAAAACCACTAAACCACATGACCAAATATGTAATTTACTCAAAAAATCAAATACTATTTTTATAAGAGTAGATTACATGAATGGTCCCTGTGTTATAATGGTTTTAACACTCTGAGTCCCTAAAATGAAATATCTATAGATTGCATCCTCATGGTTTACACTTTATACGTGTTGAGTCCCTAAAAGTAACTCCATCCAATTTTGCTCCGTTAAAGTACCCATGTGCACGACACATGATGGGTATTTTAGTCATTTTATGCATTTTCCTCATTTTACATTAAAAATAAAAACTATAAAACAAACACCAATAAAACCTTGCCACGTGTCCCTCTTTCCTCTCCCTCCTATCTTCCTTTACTTAAGAAGTTTTCCGGAAAAATTCCGATCACTACCACCACCATTCAAACAATAAAACTAAATCAGTAAGTTGCACCGTGTTAATAAAAAAACCAAGTATCAGTAAGCTATGCGCTATAAAATAATAAATACAGTAACAGAGTCATTTATCACAAATATAATATTAGCCATTGGTAAAATGATTTATCACCAATCCGAGGAAAAAACTCAAGATCACCAAGCACATCCTTCTTTACCAAATCAGCTCTCCAATTATTTAAATTGGATGAAAAGCTTGTGGTTGTTTTTAACAATGTTACAATTTCTAAACAGGTTATTTTTGTTTTTAATTTTGCAGCTGCAAGGAACTCACACAAAACATACTTTAAAATCACAATCTAAGGATTAGAAATAGGTGATTTGTACTAGATCAAAGAAAAAATTCAATATCTCTTGATTGAAACTTCATCCTCTGTTGTGGCTTCTTTGGTGGCTTTCCCCTTTCTTCCTTCCTTTCACTTTCTACAGCCGAGGGCTTTGCAATTTCTGCAGAGACGAAAGGGCGGTAGGGTTGCTCGGGCGGTGGGTGTGCTAAAGGTCTAAAGAAGTGAAATGACAAATTTACCCGCCGTGCACATGGGTACTTTAATGGAGCAAAATTGGACGGAGTTAGTTTTAGGGACTCAACACGATATAAAGTCTAAACCACGAGGATGCAATCCATAGATATTTCATTTTAGGAACTCGGAGTGTTAAAAACACTATTACACAGGACCATTCATGTAATTTACTCTTTTTATAATTATAAGAGTAAATTACATATTTGGTCATGTGTTATAGTGGTTTTAACACTCTGAGTCCCTAAAATGAAATAATTACGTAAATCATCGTCGTCGTTTACACTTTGTATTCTATTGAGTCCCTAAAACTAACTCCGTCCATATTTTGTCCGTTAAGGTACCCATGTGCCAAGCACATGATGGTAAATCCGTCATTTCATGTATTTCTTTAATTTTTCACCGAGTAAATTACATATTCTTCTTCCCCAAATAACATCTGAGCAATTATTCTTCTTCCTTCTTTCTCTCCATCGCCATGGCTACTCCAACCTGCAGGTCTTTCCTTCTGCAGAGAGAAAGAAGGTTTTAGAGAAATTACATTAAAATGCTCTGTTTTAGAGAAATTGCATTAAAATTTTCTAACCCACCCCCTTATTCACCTTCGCTCCCATCCCAAATCAAACGAAGCTTTCTCGACCTCCTGCTCCCAAATCCATCCAAGCTTTTCTCCAATCGGGTCAAGTCAAACGGATCATACTCTCGGAACACACTCCTCCTACTATCAGCTATCCGAAGCACTCCCTTCTTTCTCTCTATCGTCTCTCCTGTAACATCTGTAGGTATTTAAAAGTTTGAATAGTGATTATGTTCTTGTGTTTCTTGAGTGTGTTTTTTCTGTTTGTTGTTGTTTCTAGTGTAGTATGTAGGTCTTAAATGTTAATAAAGTAGGGTGGTGTGTTTGATTTCTTCAATTTCATCACCGGTACTTTTCATTCTTCTACTTATTGTGTAGTTGTGTTAGATTTATTTGATCCCACTACCTTTGTTCGTTCGATTTTTTAATTTTGGTGTTAAATATCGTTGCTTTCTTACGAACACCAAGTGTTTGATAAAAGTTTCCAATGAGGAAAACTGAAGTTAGAAACTTTTGTGGTTTTTGGTGTTTGCCCCTGTTCGTACCATTAAAATTGGAATTTGTGTGTATGATATTGCTTCACATAGTGTGAAGCAATAGAAGTATTATGTTGTGTTCTGCTTGCCTCACACTTCCTCCACTCAATCGAATTGATACCAATTTCACTTACTTGGTTAAATACATTTGCCCTAATTTGATTTGATTTCAGTATTGATTTGCCCTAAATTGCAAATTTTCTTTATTGTTTTGTAGATTTTCCATTTGATTTGTAATCTGTTACTTCACACTTGTTATTTGTTAGTTGTTACCTGACTCCAATCTTATTGATTTGCAATCTGCCTGCAGGTCTTTCCTTCTGCAGAGAGAAAGAAGGTTGGAGTAGCCATGGCGATGGAGAGAAAGAAGGAAAAAGAAGAATTGCTCAGATGTTATTTGGGGAAGAAGAATATGTAATTTACTCGGTGAAAAAGTAAAGAAATACATGAAAATGACGGATTTACCCATCATGTGTTTGGCACATGGGTACCTTAACGGACAAAATATGGACGGAGTTAGTTTTAGGGACTCAATAGGATACAAAGTGTAAACCACGAGGATGATTTACATAATTATTTCATTTTAGGGACTCAGAGTGTTAAAACCACTATAACACATGGACCAAATATGTAATTTACTCTAATAATAATAATAACCTATATGATTATTTCTTCTAATATGAATGTACATTTTTTATTTAGTTACTTGATTAGAATAATATATTGAAAACATATATGTATATATAAAATTTTATATATAATCGACATACAAATTTGTCGCCTTATGTCACACCTTGAGAAACGCTGCGTCCTGGTCATGCCGTGTAAGGCTTGAGGCTTGACCTCGTCGCCACGTCACACCTCACACCATTTTGAACCTTGTGAAAGATCACTTTGAGCCCAAGGTATGAGTTTGTGTTTCTGAAGAGTTAAATGTAGTCAATATCAACAAGGCCATTTTTCAAGCTGTAATGGGAAAGATCGTGATTTTGCTAATCTAAATTTGCTTCAAGTGGTTCTTAAAGAAAAAATTTCAAAAAAAAAGGTTTCAAGTTGTTCTAGACAAGGTTCTAAATGGCGTGAGGCGTGACGTGGCGGCGAGGACAAGCCTCAAGCCTTAGGAGCCACGACGAAGCCATGGCGTTTTCAAGGCGTGACTTATGACGTCAAATTTCTAATTTATATATAATATTATATATAAAAACGTATGTTTTGTAGTGTTACTCAATGAGTCAATAGTAATAAGCAAGTTATATTAGGTTATATATTAAAAACTTGCAAATAAGACATTAAAATCGTAAAGAAAAATCAAATTTCTCATTACGATAACTGCTCATTAGGCAATGGTGTGCCATGGCTTAACGTGGCGTGACACAAGCCTTGGTGCCATGGCGCGCCATGGCGGCTGTGCGGCGAGTTTTTTAGAACAGTGGTTCTAGACGATGTCTGGAACGATAACTACACAATGTCCAAAGACCACCTTTTGTTGAAAGGGCACCTGGAAGAAAAGTTAATGTGACAACCCATATGTGATGAACTCTTTTCAGTCTTACGATCTCGGGCTTTGTCTTTAAATCATATAAAGCAGTCTATAGAGATCGATAATTGTACATTTTTGTCATTTAATAAACCCAATTTTTACAACAGTGTAAGAAACTATATTTTCCCCATTTTACCCTCGAATCAACGACTTTGTGAACAACGACTATAAGAAAAAACAACTTTTAGTGTACATTTCCGAGTGGAAGACGACCCTACTTAATTAATAGACCAAAGAACTCAACTTGTGTTTTTTTTTGAAACAGAACAAACCATTCATTAAACAAGAAACATTACATAACAAGGAACACCAAAGAGAAAGGACTTAAAAACAACAAAAGGATAAAGACAAGACAATAACGGAAGTGACTCAAAAACCGCTTCGTAACCTCGTCTATCCATCGCTAGGATAAGTCCCCAATCGTTCCAACTGAAGGAAATCAACATCTGATTCCATGGTTTTCTCGCAGAAGTAGATCTGAAGGTAAGAGAAAAGTGGGAAGGTGCCACTTTGAAGTTTTCTCCTTGATGAAAGTGGATAAAATCCACTCTACTTGTTGTGTTTTCCTGGGATCTGCTTTGACCGGAACAAAAGACTAAAAAGCCACAAGGGAAAAGATCCACACAGGGATATAGAAAGCCACAAAGGGATTATGAGCCACAAAGAGACGAAGAACCGGAAGCGGCGCAAGACGGCAGCACTAACCAGTACCCAGCGACGGCGGCAGGCGGCGGCGACAGGCGGCGGCGACAGGCAGCGCGACAGGAAGCGGCAGGCAGTGACGGTAGGGCAGCGTCGGTCTCGTTTCAGCGGGCGGAGGCCGACGGCGCGGCAGCGGCACTCCCTCTCTCTCTTCACAGTCACACACAAGGCCTGAAAAAAATGGAGGTGGCAAGGTGGTGGTGGAGATGATATGCAGATGGTGGTGGCGGCGCTTGAGGTGAAGAGGAAAGAGAGAGAGGTGGCCGATGATGAAGGATCAAATTAGGGTTTTCTAGAGAGAGGTTGGAGGGTTTCCTTAACTTGTGTTTTTCTTTTGAAAAGCTGGAAAAAGAAACAAAAACTTTATAATTATACTTTTTAATGTAAGGTCATCCTCAGCGCATTGATAAAAGCCCTCAAGCACTCAACGCTACATCAACGCCACATCAGCTAAGCCCTCAAGCCCTAAAGACCCCCAGTGCATAACTAAAAGCCCTCTCGCCACCTCATTTTTTTAATTCTTTTATTTATACATTTAATTATTTAACAAAATAAAAATATTTATATATTTTTTAATAAATAAAAATAAGATAAATAATAAATAAAAATAAGAAAAAAATGTCGTAACTTAAGGATAAAAATGTAAAATTTGATATACAATAAACAAGGACCAAATATGTAATTTTCTCAATTATTTTTTGGAAGAATTAACTCTAATTTTAACAAAGTTGGATGGAGGGATGAAAATGGAAGGAAAATAGAAACCATAAGGATAAAAAAGCAGTTTTAAAAGATCAAAGACGAAAACCGTTATTAACAGTAAACCACAGGGACCAAAATCATAGTTTACTCAATAAATAATTTTATGTAGTTTATATGATATATATTAAAATATATAAATCCAAAAAAATTCAATGTTTGGCTCATTTCGAACGTATCGAAGAGACGATTATAATGGTGTAACTTGTTAAAATTAAAACGTATTTTTTAACGTGTTTTAGTTAATAAACGATTATATGTGTTAAATGTAAAATTAAAATAATGAAACTAAAAGGTATAAAGTAAATTTAGTAAATAAGTATAGGGGTTGAAAGTGTAAATTTTAATTAAAAATCATTAAATTATGCCAAATTATGTCAAACTTTACTCACGGGTTCCACGGGCTTACAAACCCGCTGAGCCCGAGCCCGCAGCTAGCCCGCTCCCCCCTTACCCCTTACCCGCGTACCCGCTTGCCATCTGGCGAAGCCCGAGCCCGTAGGCGCTGCGGAAGGCCTAAGGCCATCCAAAGCGCATAGATAAAAGCCCTCAAGCCCTCAACGCCACATCAGCGCCACATCAGCTAAGCCCTCAAGCCCTAAACACCCCCAGCGCATAACTAAAAGCCCTCAAGCCCTCAATGCCACATCAACGCCACATAATTTTTTTAATTCTTTATTTATACATTTAATTATTTAACAAAATAAAAATATTTATATATTTTTGAATAAATAAAAATAAGATAAATAATAAAAATAAAAATTCATATCATTCATTAAAAAATTAAAAATTACAAAATAAATTTAAAAATTACAAAATAAATTTAAAAAGCTACTCGTCGTCATTGTTGGGAACTTGGATACACCAAATATGTTCGACCAAATCCGACCGAAGGTTATTATGAGTGGCCCGGTTTTGGACTTCTCGAACATTTGCCGCGCGTTGTTCCTCACTGATTTGTGTTTCGTTATCATCCGTGAAAAGGCCGTGGTCATCGCCACCACAAATAGCATGATATTCGTCTTCGAGTATCATATTGTGTAATATGACACAAACGTACATAATGTTTCCCAATCTTGAGAGTTCCCATCCGCGTGCCGGGTTATGAAGTATATGCCAACGTTGTTTAAGCACGCAAAAAGCTCGTTCAACATCTTTACGTGTCGATTCTTGCGCGGACTTGAATTTTTGTCGTTTAGGGTCCCGTGGGCACGTAAATGATTTTACGAAAGTAGCCCATTCCGGATATATCCCATCCGCTAGATAATATCCGTGCTCGTAGGTGGCTCCATTCACCTCAAAAGGGCAGTCGGGTGCTTTTCCATCATATACATCGTTGAAGATGGGCGACTGATTGAGAACATTGATGTCGTTGTTGGAACCGACAACACCAAAGTATGCGTGCCATATCCATAGATCTTGAGAGGCCACTGCTTCTAGCATGATTGTCGGGTGCTCATGATCACCTCTCATGAATTGACCTCGCCATGCATTCAGACAATTTGCCCACGACCAATGAGTACAGTCTATGCTGCCGAGCATGCCGGGAAATCCGTGTTTAGTTTCATGCGCGGCGTACAACTTCTGAATATCAATAAAAGTAGGGTTGCGTAAATATTTTTGACCATACAGTTCAATAATACCTGTGCAGAATTTGTACAGACAATCTCGTGACGTTGTCTCTCCCATACGGATGTACTCGTCAAGTGCGTCAGCAGTTACTCCATACGCCAATTGCAGAATAGCGGAAATACACTTTTGTATCGGAGAAAAACCTTGTTTGCGTCTGCCGTCCACCCGAAGTGTAAAATACGGATACTCTCCTGCTAAATCTTCAAATATTCGTTCGAATAGTTGCCTGCTCATCCTGAACCGCCGCCTAAACATATCCGGTGTATAAACCGGGTTGTTGCCAAAGTAGTCCCGCATAAGCCGCTCGTTTGCAACTACTCGACCTCTTTCTATGTTCGCGGCCCTCTCTGTTGTTGACGACGAGGCGGTGCTACCATAAATCCATTGTGCAGTATGTCGAAAAAGTTCTCTTTGTAGATTCAACAACTCGTCGGTGTCTACGGATGATGATGATGCGGTCGGTGAACCGGGTTGTGGCGAATCCATATTGTTTAAAATATAGAGAATGGAAGAGAATGAGAGAGTTTGAGAGATTGTTGGTGTGAAAAAATAAGAGGTTGAGGGTTAATATATATAGTGGGATTAAATTGAATTTTTTTTTTATTTTATAAAAGTAGCCGTTTGGGAGAATTTATTTTGAAGATTTAAAAAAAACAGGAAATAGCCGTTGGAGATGCTCGGGTTCATCGGGTTTTCAAACCCGCACCCCGAGCCCGAGCCCCAAGCCCGCGTACCCCGCACCGCTGCACGCAGGAGCCCGCAGGCGAGCCCGAGCCCGAGGCGCTGCGGATGGCCTAATAATGTATTCACTCATTTTATAATTTTGTGAGAATAAGTTGAACTCTAAACAATCAAAAAAATTACAATATGTATGTAGATAACTCATGAAAGACATAATTAATACACTAATAATAATCGAAAAGTTAAAGCTCTTAGGCCATCAGTACCCCATCCCTCTATCTTTCAAAGATTCCAGCTCCACATCAGCGGCACATCAGCTTTTCTCAATCCCTCACTCAATCCCTAAACACCCTTACCCCATTCCCTCAAACCCTTTTGCCACCTCATTTATTTTAATTCTTTTATTTATACATTTAATTATTTAACAAAATAAAAATATTTATATATTTTTTAATAAATAAAAATAAGATAAATAATAAAAATTAAAATTCATATCATTCATTAAAAATAAAAATTACAAAATAAATTTAAAAATCTACTCGTCGTCATTGTTGGGAACTTGGATACGCCAAATATGTTCGACCAAATCCGACCGAAGGTTATTATGAGTGTCCCGGTTTATGACTTCTCGAACATTTGTCGCACGTTGTGTCTCACTGATTTGGCTTTCGATATCATCCGTGAAAAAGTCGTTTTCCACGTCACCACAAATAGCATGGTTTTCGTCTTCGAGTATCATATTGTATAATATGACACAAGCGTACATAATGTTTGCCAATCTTGAGAGTTCCCATCCGCGTGCCGGGTTATGAAGTATATGCCAACGTGCTTTAAGCACGCCAAAAGCTCGTTCAACATCTTTACGTGCGGATTCTTGCGCGGACTTGAACTTTTGTCGTTTAAGGTCTTGTGGGCACGTAAATGATTTTACGAAAGTAGCCCATTCCAGATATATCCCATCCGTTAGATAATATCCGTGCTTGTAGGTGGCTCCATTCACCTCAAAAGGGCACTCGGGTGCTTTTCCATCATATACATCGTTGAAGATGGGCGACTGATTGAGAACATTGATGTCGTTGTTGGAACCGACAACACCAAAGTATGCGTGCCAGATCCATAGATCTTGAGAGGCCACTGCTTCTAGCATGATTGTCGGGTGCTCATGATCACCTCTCATGAATTGACCTCGCCATGCATTCGGACAATTTGCCCACGCCCAATGAGTACAGTCTATGCTGCCGAGCATGCCGGGAAATCCGTGTTTAGCTTCATGCGCGGCGTACAACTTCTTAATATCAATAAAAGTAGGCTTGCGTAAATATTTTTGACCATACAGTTCAATAATACCTGTGCAGAATTTGTACAGACAATCTCGTGACGTTTTCTCTCCCATACGGATGTACTCGTCAAGTGCGTCAGCACTTACTCCATACGCCAATTGCCGAATAGCGGAAATACACTTTTGTATCGGAGAAAAACCTTGTTTGCGTCTACCGTCCACCCGAAGTGTAAAATACGGATACTCTCCTGCTAAATCTTCAAATATTCGTTCGAATAGTTGCCTGCTCATCCTGAACCGCCGCCTAAACATATCCGGTGTATAAATCGGGTTGACACCAAAGTAGTCCCGCATAAGCCGCTCGTTTGCAGTTACTCGACCTCTTTCAATGTTTGCGGCCCTCTCTCTTGTTGACGATGAGGCGGTGCTACCATACAGCGATTGTGCAGTCTGTCGAAAAATTTCCCTTTGTAAATTCAACAACTCGTCGGTGTCTACGGATGATGATGATGCGGTTGGTGAACCGGGTTGTGGCGAATCCATATTGTTTAAAATATAGAGAATGGAAGAGTGTTTGAGAGAGTTTGAGAGGTGTGAAAAATAAGAGGTTGAGAGAATTTGAGAGAGTTTGAGAGGTGTGAAAAATAAGAGGTTGAGAGAATTTTAGAGAGTTTGAGAGGTGTGAGAAATAAGAGGTTGAGAGAATTTTAGAGAGTTTGAGAGGTGTGAAAAATAAGAGGTTGAGAAAATTTTAGAGAGTTTGAGAGGTGTGAGAAATAAGAGGTTGAGGGTTAAATATATAGTGAGATTAAATTGAGAAATTTTTTTATTTATTTTTGTTTAAAAAGAGCCGTTCAACGGCATTATTTTTAAAAATTAAATTTTTTTTTAATAAAGCTTCGGGATGAATCGGGATCCCATCCCCGGAATCCATCCCGCCCCGCCAACCACGCAAGGGCCGTAGCCCATCCCGCAGCCATCCCGAGCCCCATCCCGAATGGGGTACGGATGGCCTTAGCAGTTAGCATCCTACAATTTCGTAACTTTCCAGATCCTGTCATCTACACAAAATCCAACAAAAATACCATAAAATGACTAAAATAATATATTTTTTAATGGGACTTAATTAAAATGCCCTAAGTCAAACTTTGTGTTACCAAAATGCCCCAAAAAAATTCACGGTTTACCAAAATGCCCCAACGGTCCGCGATGGAGCCCGCGATCGCGGGCTAGGCCTACGTGGCACCCCGTTTTTGGCCAAAGTGGCCCGCGGAGCCCCTCAACTATGGCTGCGGTGACAATTTTGGTCCCTCCCCGCGATCGCAGCCCGCGATGGCCCGCGATAGGCCAGAAATTTTACACTTTCAGCCCCTGAACTTGGACGAATCTTGCATGCTTTTACTGTTTGTTTCCACAATTATTGTATTTTGAAGACCAATTTGTGGTTCAAATTCAGCATGCTTTTACTGAATTTGAACCACAAATTGGTCTTCAAAGTACAATAATTGTGGAAAAAACAGTAAAAGCATGCAAGATTCGTCCAAGTTCAGGGGCTCAAAGTGTAAAAGTTCAGGGGCTGAAAGTGTAAATTTTCAGCCCATCGCGGGCTGCGATCGCGGGGAGGGACCAAAAGTGTCACCGCGGGACACTTTTTGTCCAAAGACCATGCCACGTAGGCCCTAGCCCGCGATCGCGGGCTCCATCGCGGGCTGTTGGGGCATTTTGGTAAACCGTAAAATATTTGGGGCATTTTGGTAATACGAAGTTTGATTTGGGGTATTTTATTTAATTTCCCTTTCTTAATTATTATCTTCAAGATCTAATGAGATTAGTTGGTGGTAACACCCCGGTGAAAAAAGGTGTGGACTTTATATACCAAAATACTTATGATTTTTGTCTCGACTTCAACTGTTATGACAGCTGCAAGTTTGACTATTAAGGGGGTGTTTGGGATTGCTTATTTAAAACAACTTATGCTTATTTTTAAAAGTGTTTATCAACTTATGTCGTGATAAAAAAAAGTTAGAGGTAAAAATGTAATTTGAACAAATAAGTTAGAATGAATTAACTTATCAAAAATAATTTATTTGTGGTGGGAAAAAGTCATAAACATTTTTTTTTCCAATCAAAACACTAAAAATAACTTATTTACGGTGAGAAAAAACAATAAACAAATAAGTAAAAAAAAAATTCCCAAACACCCCCTAAATGTTTTTTTTTGTTACTTTTTTTTATGTAACAAGTGGAACGTAATGATTAGGGGTTGGATATTTCTACACCTCCGTCCACACAACTCAAATAGTCTATCCGGTTCTGCTTTTGCTTCTAAAATCTTCATATCTTCTCTTTCAATTTCAGATTTCAATGGCTGAAATAATTGTGGGTGCAATTGTGACTGTGCTGTTTGACAAGCTGGCATCTGCTGATTTCATGAAGATGGCTCGATCTGAAGGAATCGATGTTCAGCTGAACAACTGGAAGAAGACCTTTTCCGATATTTATCTTGTGCTTGCTGATGCAGGACAGAAGCAGATAACCGACAAATTCGTTGAATCCTGGCTTCACGATCTCCAGGATTTGGCTTACGATATAGACGATGTATTGGATGATTTGGCCACCGAAGCTATGCGACGCAAGTTGAATAAAGAATCTCATGCCAGCTCCAGCACCAACACCAACACCAACACCAACACCAGAAAGGCCTTGCTCAAGTTTATTCCAACTTGTTGTACTAATTTCACTCCTCATACCATTATTTATGGTCATAAGATAAGTTCAAAGCTAGATGAGATTACGACCAAATTGCATACTCTTTTTGAGCAGAAAAATAATCTAGGTTTGAATGTGAATGTGAATGTTGAAAGGTCAAATAGAGCATATAAAAGGCTGGAGGAAACTTCACTAGTTGATGAGTCCAAAGTTATGGGTAGGGAAGGGGATAAAGAGGCATTGATCGAAAAGTTGTTAGGGAATGAAGCATGTAATCAAAATGTTAGCATCGTGTCCATAGTTGGTCTGGGTGGGATTGGCAAAACCACTCTTGCCAAACTTTTATATAATGATGAGGGAGTGAGAGATCACTTTGAGCTCAGGGCATGGGTGTGTGTTTCTGAAGAGTTTGATGTATTTAATATTAGCAAGGCTATTTTTCAAGCTGTAAATGGAAAAAGTCAAGAATTTGCTAATCTAGATCTGCTTCATGTGGCACTAAAAGAAAAACTTTCAAACAAAAGGTTCCTAGTTGTTCTAGACGACGTCTGGAACGAAGACTATAGAGAGTGGGAACTCCTTCAGAGCCCTTTTGTTGTAGGAGCACATGGAAGTAAAATTATTGTGACAACCCGGAAGACCAGGGTTGCATCTGTGATGAACTCATTTCAACCTTACGATCTAAAGGTTTTGTCGGAGGAAAAAGCATTGTCTTTATTTGCTCAATGTGCGTTAGATGAACAAAATTTTGACGAGCATCCAACACTAAAGTTGCATGGTGAAGGCATCGTGAAGAAATGTGGCAGGTTGCCTTTGGCTTTGATAGCGCTTGGAAGGGTGTTGAGGACAAAAACAAATGATGATGAATGGGAGGAGGTGTTGAATAGTGAGATATGGAACTTACAGGATGGAAGCCAGATTCTTCCAGCTCTAAGACTAAGCTACTACGATCTCCCTTCACATTTGAAGCAATTAATTGCATATTGCTCCTTATTTCCCAAGGACTACATATTTGACAAGACTGGACTAGTCCTGTTGTGGATGGCAGAAGGGTTTTTGAACCGATCAAATGGCAAGAAATCTAAGGAGAGTTTGGGTCGTGAGTATTTTGAAGAGCTAAAGTCAAGGTCTTTTTTTCAGACATTAATTGATCAATCACACTACATAATGCATGACCTGATCAATGACCTGGCCACAAGTGTTGCAGGAGAGTTCTTCTTTCGGTTGGATGATAAGATAGATGCAAATGATGAAAAAGAATATTTTGAGAAGTTCCGTCATGTTTCATTTATAGGTCGAGGGTATGTAACATATAGAAAGTTCAAGGAACTACATAGAGCAAAAGGCTTGCGAACTTTCCTGCCTGTTTCACTTGATCGATGGTTAAGTTTCAACTTACCTGAAAATGTTCTTGCCGAATTACTTCCCCAACTACAGCTGTTAAGGGTGCTAAAGCTAAGTAATCATACTATCACCAAGGTACCACAATCCATTGGTAGTCTCAAGCATATTCGATACCTCAATTTTTCCGGAACTTCCATCGAACGGTTACCGGAACAAGTCAGTGACCTCTATAATCTACAAAGCTTGTTGCTTCGAAATTGTGAGAAGTTATCTAGCTTGCCGGTCAGTTTTGTGAAGTTGATAAACCTCCGACATCTTGATATCAGCGATACTCCAATGTTGAACAAGATGCCGTTGGGGATTGGTGGGTTGACGGGTCTACAGACTCTATCTAAGGTCATTATTGAAGGAGGTAATGGGTTTAAAATATCCGAGCTTAAGGGCCTAGCGGATCTCGAAGGTCGGCTTTCCATTATGGGACTTGATAAAGTGATAAGTCCAATCGAAGCAAATGATGCCAAGTTGCAACAAAAGAAGGGTCTTGATGTTTTGGTGATGGAATGGAGTGATAAGTTTGATGATTCTCGGAATCATATGAATGAATATAAAGTCCTTGAAGAGCTAAGGCCTCATCATAAGTTGAGAAAGCTGGAGATTTTGTTCTATGGGGGAATGGAATTTCCTAGTTGGGTCGGGGATTCCTCGTTTGATCGGTTGACAAAACTTACATTACGTGGTTGTAGAAGGTGTACACAATTACCAGCACTTGGACATCTACAGTCACTTAAGGAGTTGTCTGTGGAAGGCATGGATGGGGTGAAGACTTTTGGTTTTGAGTTACTTGGACATCTACAGTCACTTAGAAAAGTGGATATTTCTCGTTGTGAGAGTCTGGAGAGTTACAACTGTCCCGAATAATGTCGAGAGTTTGTATATCAGGTCTTGTGATTCATTGACATCCTTGACCTTCTCAACGATGCACGAGCTCCCATCCTCTCTAAAGATTCTTTCGGTTGTTCATTGTGATACCTTAGAATCCATTTCAGATAAAGATTTTGGTATTCTTCCCCTGGAATCTCTACAGATTGGTAATTGTAAGAATATGAAGTTAGTTCCTCATGAGCATTTGGAAAGTCTGACATCTTTGAAAACTCTGCTGATACATAATCTTCCAAGTATGGACTACTCATTTCCTTGTGGGTTGTGGCCTCCTAATTTGACAGGCCTATGGATAGGAGGATTAAATAAGGCCATGTCAGAATGGGGGATGCAAAATTACCCACCATCACTTGTTCATCTAACCTTATATGGCAAAAAGTCAGGAGTAGTTTCGTTTGTTGCAAATGCAAAAGACGTTACTTCATCATCGTTTCTTCTTCCACCATCTCTAACTTATCTAGCAATCAAGGATTTTATGGATGTGGAATCAGTTTCAGAGGTCTTACAACACCTCCCCTGCCTTAAACAACTTCATATTTGGTCATGCCCGAAGCTTAAAGATCTACCAGAGACAGATACTACCGACCCAGCGTCTTTGAAAATTACGGTGCATCAGTAGAAAAGGCATGTACTAGCTAGCTAGTGGCCCATCATCTCCCAAATCCTTGACGTTGATATTAATTGATCATGGTACGTTATCTCTTGTTTCTTACTATGTTATTTCAAAAAAGCCGGTGTTGTTTTTCGTTATTATTTTAGGAGTTGTCACATTTGGTGGATTGCTTACATGGTTTTGTGAATTTTTTTAATCAATTTGTATCTACCAAATGTGAAACAAATGTTTTATGATTCTTTTTTGTAGACATACATATTTATGTTTGTTTAAGAGCTAGATAAAAAAATTGTTATTATATATGAAATAGTTTTTTTTTAATGTTATAAGCTAAGTTGGGAATTTGTTATGATGTGTTTAACAAGGAAGATTGAGAGGTTTCAAGGAAAAAGTATGACTTGTTATATAATATACTAGTCACGTACCCGTACGCGATGCGGTGCCAAACATCTCGAAATCGAAACCGAGAACTCAAAACGGAAGTCATGTTTCATTTTTTGTTCTATTAATTTCCTTCTTTCTCGATGTTAAGTTTATGGATCTATATGGTTTTATATCTCCAATTGGATAGCATATAAATTGAAGGTTAAATCGCAAATCAAATGATATGTTTTGTTTTATTCTTCGTCCCTCAATGCTAAATTTTATAGTTTGTTGTGATTTTAAATCGCAAATCAGATGATATATAAATTCAAAGTTAATACATCGAAGATTTTGAAATATAATAGTTGGATAAGAGTGTTTTTAACCCACCATATCATTTATCAAAGAGATGATTTACCACACAAATGAAGACTTGTCAAATTGATATGCACATTCTCAAGTTTCTTGATATTGTTGAGAAATTGATGTATCAACCATATGCATATTGCAAATATTATATAAATACACAATCCTTTCTGTTGCTTATGCTTGCTTCCCATGAATATCAAAACAATCATTTCTGTTGCTTATGCTTCCCATGAATATCAAAACAATCCTTTCTGTTGCTTATGCTTCCCATGAATATCAAAACAATCCTTTCTTTTAAGAAGTTCCGTGGGAATTTAACCGAATTGCATGAAGAAAAGAAAACCTGGTAGATTCCTTGATTTACAAGAAAGAGTAGACAAGTGTGAATCTCTTTGTACTTGGCACAACAAAAATGTTTGTTACTTCAAAATGAAATAATACATAATAATTTTATTAATTAATCCACAATATGCAAGCTAGACAAAGAAAATATCAAAATTTAAGCTAATTGAATCTACATCACATACCATTTCAACCTTTGTTTCCTTCCTTTGTTTCTTAGATACCTAGATCCACTCCAGCCATGGAGTTTGACCAACCATGTTTTAGGAAGCAAACCTCGATCTCAAGTTAAAGCCAAAACTATATATAGCTCCCACATGTCACATGCCGAAAGATGTAGAAGCTCTGATCAACCCCAAATTGTTTCCACACATGCTGAGGTGTAGGTTGTTAGAGAATGCCTATTTCTTTGGTAAATCTGAGCAGATGAGCAAGACAAAGCATATAAGCCGGAATTCGATGAACAAAAGGAAACAAGTTTTAACCCTTGAGAGTTAGTCTTGAATGATATGTTGTCCTCCCCTGATAATACATTCCGGTATGAAACATATTTGGCCTTCTCACCAAACCAAAATGTCAGTTGTTTGGTGAAACTGAAACCTGGTTACAGTCTTCCAAAACTATATTAAGCAACATATACAATGAAATTAAGAGCATAACTTGACTGCAAACCGCAAAAGTGCAAGAAATTAGAGCATAACTTACCAAGAGAGAGAGGTTAGAATGTTTGTGAATATTAGCAGACGATTGTTGAATGATAAACATAAACAGAGAGCTATTGATGAATAACAGACCTAGGCAATTAATCTCCAGATTTATGACGTCTTGCTAAAATCAAAGTCGTGTCATCTTTCTGCCTTTATTGTTTTCGTCTTTGTGGAATCGTGATCTACTACAAACAGCCCTCATAAACTAAAACTTTTTCTTAAATTTCGGTTGAGAGAGAAACATTGTATTCGCAAAATTAGAAAATGCCTTCATTCCCTTCGATTTGTTCCTGAAGGGGTTTGATTTAGGATGGGATAGGAGACACGAGTTTGGAAAACGAGAGTTTTCATCGGCCACATAGGTTTAGGAGAGGGAGAGGAATTTGTGCGATATTGTAAGAACGTGGAGTGCATAAGTAACTTGTACCTATTGCTTAAAAAAGAGAACCTCATAAAAAGATCAAGCTACCCATAATTTGAATAGACGGGTGAAAGAATTCCAAAGATATAGTATAATACCCGTTATATTTGGGCTGAATTATTAAAATGTCGCACCGACGTGCTTAATGAAAATACAGGAATCCAAGAGGCTCTTAAGTCTTAAATACATCTGAAATTAGAAGGGGTAACCTGATGTCTTATAACCTCTTAAAACGCCACCTTATTAATCAGACGTGAAATAAGACTTCAGACCTCTTAAAAAACAAACGCCACCTAAGTGATTGTTATGGTTAATTGGGAGTTTATGGTTGTTGTGGTCTAAGTTTTAAAATGAAGTGTCTAGCATGAGTGGGTTGGTGGTTATTATTGTATTAAGGGTGCAATATTTTGTGTGGTATTTAATTTATAGTAATGGGGTGCTATTGAGAATAGGATGTGTGTCCATTAAGAAATTATTTGGGGTGAACCTAAGTGAGTTATGTAAGACTTTCTTGTATGGCGGATTATGAATTGTTACCCTAACCTCATTAGAATTCTTTCTTTCAAAAAAAAAAAACAAAAAAATAATTGTAGATGTTCGTGAAATCAAAGTTAGACGCGTTTTAAAAACCGTGAAGTCCAGGTGTGTGGACATAGCGGACACTATCTGGTATGCGTTGTAATGTTTGTTACAAATCTTCAATTTGAGTTGGGATACTAAGCAAGTTGTTGATGGAAAAGGTGATAATTTTGATTTGGTTTTATCAAGTAAGATCGTGATATCAATAAGACTGTGTGTTCTGTAAGTTTAATCTGAGTTGTGCAGTGAAAGCGTGGCAGCGTGTTAGTAACTGTGTCCGATGGTTCCACTTAGGACCAAAGCATCTAGATGGGAAATCTAGAAGGTCGATTATGTCAAGGTTCTTTAGATTTTTTTAAAGGTATTGATATGTTGGACAATTCCGAATTTGATTTTTGGTATTAAGTTACCCTCCTTTGTTGTTTGAATGAATTCCGGGACGAAATTCCGTTAACAGGGAGAGTTTGTAATAACTCAGTTTGCAATAAAAAAATTGCAGGTTTGGTTTTGTTAAATGGTTAATATTATGAGGGGCCATTTTTTATTTATTTATGGGTATAAAATTGGTATGCTTCTTATCCCCACCATTCTGTCGCCTCATTTTATCCTACATCGTTCTTCTTTGTCCTTCTCACCTCCATATATGCGTCTTTAAGAAAGTGTTATGAAAGATTTCGATGGTAAATAATTTATGGTTTAATCTTAAAGAATTTTTGGGCTATCAAGATTTCTGGATGAGATTGTTTAAATGTTAAGACTTAGGGTTGAATAATTGGATCGAGGTGAATATTATATCGGGATTGCTAGTCTAGGAAAGAGAGTAAGCGGTAATTATTATGGTGGAGGTTGTCTACAATTACCGGTTCATTAATATTGTCGAGTTAAGTATGTTTTACGTTAAGGATCTGGTGATTATAAATCGGTAAGAAAATAAATTTTGGGTTGCATTTATTTACTTCCGTTGTTGCGGATTAGTAGAGATTTTGATAATTTTATGTGAAAGGGTCCTTGTCGGATGAGTTAGTGATTTTTTAAATTTTAGTGCAGTTAGGATGAGTTTCTGTAGTTGTGTTTGAGGTGATTCTGTATTATTTATTATTGTCGAGTTTTTTCGAATCATATTTGAATAGTTTTATGTTAGTGTGGTTTAATTTGGAGATCGGGTTTGATTTAGCTTGATTTCGAGGACGAAATCTTTTCTTTTGGGGGGGAAGAATTATAATACCTGTTATATTTGGGCTGAATTATTAAAGTGTGCTTGCGTGTGTGTGTGTATATATATATATATAATGCTGGAAAAAAGGGAAAAGAAAATAAAAGATGGGGTATTTTCTAAAAGGGTTGTGCGTGGGTTTAAAGAAAAAAAAAGAAGAAAACATGAGAATGTTTTTGGGGGTAATTTTGGAGTTGGATCATTCTTGAGGGACTAGTTTGGCATAACCCACTTAAAGTTTGGGAATTAGAGTTGGAGTTGGTTTTTGAACGGGTGATTAGACCACGACGTCTCCTCTTTTGTGCTCATGTGTGGAGCGATATATGATGTGATTATTTGATTTAGGAGGCGTATGGGTTGACCCTAGTTTATGTGATATGTTTGTAGGGTGGATGTCGGTGTAGTGCCCAACGCCACATCTCACAATTAGTACGTGTGGATTTGCTACCCAACGTACGGGCCTTTGTGGCCATATGTCTGACACTTGTCACGTCGGTTGATATGCAAGTGTATGCGTTATTCGAGCTCGATTCGTACCATCATATGTTATTTGTTTGATTTTGATATTATCAGTTAATTAGATTTTTGTCTCACTATATGTTATTCGTGGAAGGTAATAATCATCGTTTTTACCAAATTTTCGAAACCATTTTAGTATTGTTTCCTTTGTTACGACTATGTATATCCGCGCACTGGGCTTTTGGGCTCAGACGTGTTTTTCTTTCTTCCTCACGACAGGTAATCAAGGGGGTTGCTAAGGTTTCGTGTGAAGAGTGGATAAGTTTTCGACTCGAAGAAGGTTTCAAGAGAATGATTACAATTTTAGACATTATTTAATTTATTTAATTCGTTATTAGACTAGCTTTTCGGTAGATGTTTATGTTTGGTTTGATTATTTGTTGGGACCTACTTGAATATGTTGGTTTTGAGGAATGCAAGTTTCTTGTGAGTTTAAGGAAGTTGTATATAAGGGATTGTAAGAAGTTGGTATCTTTGAGAGAGGAAGTGGTTACTTTGGGGATTAGTATGGAACATGTTAGAGAAGTGGGTGTTAATCGTTGTGAGAGTCTGGAGTTACAGTTGTCCAAATAGTATTTCATTGACATCATTGACCTTCTCAACGATGCACGAGCTCCCATCCTCTTTAAAATTTCTTAGGGTTGCTTCTTGTCCTAACTTAGAATCCATTTCAGATCAAGGTTTTGGTATTCTTCCCGTGGAACATCTAGAGATTCGTAATTGTAATAATCTGAAGTTACTTCCTCATGAGCATTTGGAAAGTCTCGCATCTTTGAAAAGCCTGGAGATAATTGATTGTCCATGTATGGACTACTCATTTCCTTGTGGGTTGTGGCCTCCTGATTTGACAGGCCTATCGATAAGAGGATTAAATAAGCCCATGTCAGAATGGGGGATGCAAAATTATCCAGCATCACTTGTTGAGCTAGAGTTATCTGGCGAAAATTCAGGAGTGGTTTCATTTGTTGCAAATGCAACAGATGTTACTTCATGATCCTTTCTTCTTCTACCAACTCTAACTTATCTATCAATCAATGATTTTATGGATGTGGAATCAGTTTCAGAGGTCTTACAACACCTCCCAGCGTCTTTGAAAATCACGGTGAGTCAGTAGAAAAGGCATGTACTAGCCAGCAAGTGGCCCATCATCTCCCAAATCCTTGACATTGATATTAATTGATCATGGTACGTTATCTTTGTCTCTTTCTATGTTATCTTAAAAAACGCAGTGTTGTTTTTTTGCTATTATCTTAAGAGTTGTCACATTTGGTGGATTACTTAAAAGGTTTTTGTGAATATTTTTTAAATCATTTTGTATCTAGAAATCCGAAACAAATATTTTACGATTCTTTTTACACACATACATATTTCTGTATGTCAGATAAAAAATTGGTATTTTACATGAAATAGTTTTTTGGTGTTGTAAGCTAGTTAAGTTGGGAATTTGTTATGATGATGTGTTTATTAAGTAGGTGGGTGCGGCTTCATCTGGCAAGTCAGGGGCTGTTTGTTTGTCACTGAATGGTTACATTAAGAAGTAACATCTGAATCGGTCAACCATTCAGAGATGCTATTCTTCCATTTTTGCCGTCCGTCTCTCTTCTCTCGTCTTTCGCCTTCTCTCGATTTTGGCATTGTTTTGGTTCCTCTCTGCGTAAAGCGATTTTGGTTCTTTCTCTGCGTAAATCGATTTTGTAAATCGTCTCTCGCTCGTCTCTCTTCTCTGCGTATGGAATCCAAATCGATTTTGTAAATCCCAATGATCTATCGAATCTCTGTTCTTCACTACTTGGGCGATTTTGATGTTTTTTGGATGATTTTGATTTTGATTTTGATTTTGATTTTGATTTTGATGATCATAATATGTTGATTTTGATGTTCATAGTACGTTGATTCATGGTTTGATTTTGTTGAAAAAATTTATCTGATCTGTTTGGTTTGATTTGTTTGAAAAAAATGATAGGGTTAAAATGGTAATTTATTATATCATTCAGAACAGTTACCAAACAACCAAATTTCATTATGCACTCAACCATACAGAGCCCCTCAATCATTCTGACCTCTCAACCATTCTGCATTAAACCATTCAGCAACTGCCAAACAGCCCCTGACTTGCGCGGCCTTCATCGTGGGGTGAAGTCGCGCACCAAGCCGCGTGCTTCCGTTTTATGGGTTCGAAATCGTCTCTCGTTTTGGAGCGGTTTTTCTTCTTTCTTGAGATAAAAACGAGGGGGAACGTGATTTGAGGGGGGAGTCAATTCCATAAATCAGTTTTTAGGGGGAGACAAAAGCAACGAGGAGACCGATTTGGAGCAATTTCTCCATCAATTTCACTTAACCTTTGATAAATTCTTTTGTAGTTGTAACCCTAGTTTTAATTCCAACAATAGTTTGATTAGATAATCAAATCCACCCCCCCCCCCTTTACTTAATGTGTAGAAGTTGATATAATTGTCACGACCAATCCATGTGGATTCGACCTGGCTTACCACTATTACAATTTATATTGTAATTTGGGACAGTTAGAAACAAATACTTATTATTTGACGGTCTCGACGCCCGTCAACCTCAACGATATATCTTCATTGCAGCCCGACAGGCTTTCTAATGCTCGGTGTAGCTCCTCCAATTGGATACACGATCTACCGTTATAAACAAACCGAAATACACGACCCTTCAACTCAATCCAACTACACCCCAAAACTTTCTTCACCCCAAGACATGATAGCAACGTTCTAACGTTAGCCACATCTTCCCACATATATTTGATCGAAGCACACCCATCCCAGCATCCAAAGGCCGACTACCAGAAACCTTTCGTGCCACCCTTCCCCAAGTTCAAAATTCTCGTGGACCCTACAACAACTTAGTAAAGTTTCCCACGTATACACGGAAGCTCAACCGGCAATCATTTCACCAATTCATATGCTTCCGCTTGCATCCCTGTTCTACCAAGAACATCAATATGATTGCATTTGAGCGTATAAATCCAAAGATTCGTCGTTCTGATGCCCACATATCATTATATTCCAAGTGGTTTTATGTTTATTAGGAATCTTGTCGAAAAAGATCCGAGCTTTAAACATATCATGATCCTGTGCATATCCATGAAGAATCGTGTTCCAATACACTACATTACGCTTTGGCATCTTCTTGAAAAGCTCAAGAGCTTCTTCTAAGAGTTTGTTTTTAACATACCATTGATCATTGAGTTCCATGCAACTGTATCTCGATGAGGCATTTCATCAAACAATTCCCGGGCTTTCTCCATCTTCCCAGCTCTCATGAAACAACGAATCGCACTTGTCCATGACGCCAGACATCCCAGTAAACAACTTCCACAATGATTCCAGATCTCCGTTTGCATCGTAACCGGTTAACATCGCATTGTTAATCAAAACATCCTCAAAAGGGCAAGAACTGAATAATTTCTCTGCTTCCTATACAAGCCCTTTGCAGAAACAACCTTCGATCATAGTCGCCCAAGATACCAAATTCTTCTCTAGAGTTTTGTCGAACAACCTCTTGGCGTCTTCAAATTTCCGGTTCTGAACATACCCTGATAGCATAGCGTTCCAACAAACCATATTCTTATCAGTCATAGCGTCAAATAAGCTCCGGGCCTCAACCAATCTCCCATACTTGGCATAACCGTTTAACATTGCTGTCCAAGATACAACATTTCTGCTCGGCATTTTATCGAACATTTGGCGGGCATCACAAATCATCCCATTTTTAACACACCCAGATATCATACAGTTCCATGTCACGGTATTCTCGACTGGCATCTCATCAAACACATCGAGTGCAGCTTTAATATCACCGTTTCTGAAACACCTTGCAATTTTTGAATTGTATTGAAACAAAGAGTTGACATCGGAATACAGAGTGTGAATTCTTGTTAATGGGAAATATATATTTTCTTTACATATCTGACTCGAATAATCATATGTGAATAACACCTTCACCTTGTGCATTAGTTAGTACAAAGATGGTAACTGGAATCTTTAGTTTTAAATTCCAATTCACAATTGATGAAAAAGAAAATAGAGTTTTGTAACAAAGAAAACGAAGTAACCATCAAAAAGTAGAAATTGGTGTTAAATTTATAGGTATATTTTTTTTCTCAATAAAACGCCATCTCCTATTTTTCTTGTCAAATATATGAGCTTAAAATGCATAATAGGTTACAACATCTCAATAGTATCTTTAAAACAGAGATTTAGGGCATGTTTTGTGATCCTTCAATGCCTTTCTTTAAAATGAAGAAATTAGGAAAAAAGAGCAAAATTCTCCAAATTTATAGAATTCTCCCAAATTTTTTTTTTTGAAAGGCATCCAAGAATATTTTATTAAACCAAAACAAAGTTACAGAACCAACTGGAACCAAAAACAACAGCAACAGCCATTACAATAGCCTACACAGACCAAACAACAAACTTATTCCAGCAGAAAATTAAGAAAGAGGAACCAACAGCTTGTGAGAAGCAAACTGGCAACCGATCACATAAGGACGCTGATGTCGCTGCTATTAAAGCATTGGGCGTAGCTGCAGATTACTTCCCGAAACCTCACCCATCCCTTCGCCAAGATCCGATAACATACTGTCCCATCGAGAAGAGTCCCGCACCTGTTAATTCACGATATCCCGAGATAGCAGCGCACTCCGCAGGTTAGATAGCCAAGCTGTCCAATCGATCCTATTTCTGCGAGTTTTTGCTACGATCCACTCAAAACTCTTCCGTTGAAAGTCGAAAAAGAGGTCTTCCACTTTCTTTGATTCCTTATCAAACACCATGCGGTTCCGGTGTGACCATAGTAGGTAGGTAAACGTCCATACCGCTTCCTTCCATAATTTAGGATGTTCTACGTTGTCTTCCGATCCGCTACAAGATGCTAACAAATCCTCTACCGAACCAATATTACCGAAATCCATGCACCACCGCGCCACGGCTTGCCACACCTTATTAACTTCATCACATTGGAATAAGGCATGGTTAACCATTTCCACTTCTTTCATGCATCTTGGACATAACGTCGAGTTCATGTCAATTCCCAAGTTATCTAGGACCGCCCTGCAACGTATTCTTCCAAGTTTCACCCTCCATATAAGGATGGCGACCTTTTTTGGGATTAACTTTGACCACTGAGTTTCCGAGGCTACTCCACCCGCAACCGCTACCTTCTCCTCTATCAATGTCTTCAAGCCGCACAGTGAGAATTCCCCGTCCACCCCTAACCACCATTTCGGTTTATCAAGGGTATTTGCTTTCGGCCTTCACGCCTCCAACAATGAATTGAGATCATCAAGCTCTCCCCCCTCCCTCCCCCTTGGAACCCTCCTCCACCCCCAATTCCAAGACCACTCCTCACCGACCCATGCCCCTCTCTCGTCTATCTTCACGTCTTTATTGGTTTCAAGACGCCAAAGACGCTTATACTTGTGATTCAACAACTCCCTAGATACCCATCTTTCCGACCAAAATTTCGTTTCACTCCCATATGAAGAGATGTCAAAGGGGCATTATTTATGCGTTTCGCAATTTCAAATCTATACAAAGAATAAACGATGCAATAAGTAATATCAAGGGCATGATTTCTCAATTTTAGAATCTACTTACATTGTGTTGGTACACAAATTAACGTTGGCAACATGGTGATGTTAATGGTGCAAACAGCTCCCGGTACTGTAAAACTAAGGGGCCGTTTACCTAATCACTTACCCGGGTAAGTGCTTACCGGTAAAATTCAAGACTATCACTTACTTTTCGAGTAAGATTTTAGTCCACCAAAATGGCATCGTATGCAACAATTTAGCCGGTAAGGGCTAACTGTGGTAAGAGCCGTCACACTCACTTACCGGGTAAGACTTTCGGTCCTTGCTTCCGCTCTTACCGGGTAAGATTCTTAGTCCTTGCCATATGCATCCGGTAAGCTAACGTGACTTGGTAAGCACTTACCCGGGTAAGCGTTTTGTAAACGGCCCCGAAGCCTCATTTGAGAGATTACTTTCATTTTTGTAAAATTAGGTGGAGTATACTTTATAATTATTTTTGAATAAAAAATTACTTGGAATTACCCAAAACAATTATTCAAAAGACCGCATCTTCAATGTTTGTAACTTTTGCTTGGAACTGTCAATCTTAAAAAGGAATGATACACAAGATTTATTGTTCAGCGGGACTGCATGGTACCATTAAATCTTAATTATTCTTTGCATCAAGAATTACAATAGCAAAGAAATTTGTTATTATAGGCATTTTATGGATAGATATTTGAATCTAACATTGGTACAAAAGTAACAAATATTATGACATCTTGAAAGAGATAAAGAGATTTCAAAATTGAATAAATCTTGATTAAAATTTTACATCCTGCCGCAAAGCATTGCACGGGCACATAACTAGTCACACTAAAACTTGTTTGATTTCCAGATGATGCCGCACCCACCTAGCTATTTAATAAACACATCATCATAACAAATTCCCAACTTAATTATTACCTCACAACATCAAAAAACTATTTCATATAAAATAACAATTTTTTAGACAGACAGAAATATGTATGTGTATAAAAAAGAATCATAAAAAATTTGTTTCGCATTTGGTAGATACAAAATGATTAAAAAAGAATTTCACAAAACCCTTTAAGCAATCCACCAAATGTGACAACTACTAACATAATAACGAAAAACAACATTCACTAGTGAAGTTTCCTCCAATCTTTTATATGCTCTATTTGACCTTTCAACATTCACATTCACATTCACATTCAAACCTAGAGTATTCTTCTGTTCAGCAAGATTATGCAGTTTGGTTGTAATCTCATCTAGCTTGGAACTCATCTTACGACCATACATAATGTTTCGGGGAGTTGAATTAGTGCAACAATTTGGGATGAACTTGAATAGTACCTTATTGGTGCTGGTGCTTGAATAATTAGATTCTTGATTGAAGTTGCGGCGCATAGCTTCGGTGGTGACATCATCGAGTGCATCGTCAATGTCATAAGCCAAATCCTGAAGATCGTGAAGCCAGAGTTCAACACGTCTCTCTTTTATCTGTTTTTGCTCTGCATCAGCAAGGACAGCTTGGATCTGGGACAAGGTTTTGTTCCATTTGTTCACATGAGATTCGATTCCTTCAGATCGGACCAACTTGATGAAGTCAGCAGAAGCCAACTTCTCAAACAGCACACTCACAACTGCCCCCACAAATATTTCAGCCATCGGAAATATTGGAAAAAGAAACACGAATATCGGAAGAAAGAAGCAAAAGCAAAAGAGCAAATAAACTTATTGTGGTTGTGTGATACAGAGTATAATAAATAAATATATGTAGTTAGGATAAACCTCTTTTCCGAGAAACAGGGGAGTCGATGGTTTATCTTTAACTATACAAAAATCAACGGAAATACTTTTAAATATCCAGATATTCATGGGTTCATACGAAAACGCTGACTATTTAAGAAAACAACCGTTGTGTACAAAATCATATATGATTCACGTACAAAATCATATATGATTACGCGACTTTCCCGCCACTTTAAGTCGCAGCCAAAATCGCACGTGTCCAAGTTTTTGCAGCTAATGTAGCGGTTTTTTGTTTTTTTAAATTGTTAGCGTTTTCGTTTGAACCTTCCTCTATGATCCAAATATAAAAATATAAATTTCAAATAGTGACTCGATCATATCTCCCCACTTGTTATTAGATCCACCCATTGTGATCGTGAAATCTATTGATTGATTTGTGGTTATTAGTGCATTCAATTCTCCATCATGTATTTATAAATTTTTGTATCATTGAAAACAAGTGGTGGATATGAATGTAGAAAAGATAAGAATTATAAACATGCATGAACCGGTTATCTATTAAAATGGTTGGATGTAATCTAATTATATAATAGAAATTCATTAGAGAAACCGGTTCATGATAGAAGATCGAAAAAATACTTATAAATTATATCTTTCTATATCTATACTATATTATAAAGCATTTATTAAAAACTCTTAAAAACAACCCCTAAAGCTTCATGTATCGCTATTTAATGCTAATTACTTAAAATCTCTTAAAAACAACTAATGAAGCTTTTTGCACCGTTTATAAATGTTAATTACTTGATTAATAATTAATTCTAACAACCTTCAAATCCTTAAATCGTGAACTCTTATTAATTGATCATTATCTCTAACCACTTTCAAATCCTCAAATAATGAGCTCCTTAAAAAACGTTATTCTTTAAACAAGTTTATAAAAAATATGACAATTTTCTTAAAACCACACATTAAAATAAATTAGAACATTAAAATCGAGATATATCGCGCTGCAACTTCTAGTAATTTATAATGTATAAAAAGTTTACGTGGCAGCATGAACCGCTCGTGACTGAAGATGATCTTGTAACATTGAAAAATGGTATTTTCATCCTTATATATCGCGGTTTTATAATTTAAATTTGCTTAATTAGAATTTTTTGATCTATGATTTAAAATTAGAAATTTGTATTTAATGAGTTACCAACATATCTATACTATATTATAAATCATTTATGAAAAACTTTTAAAAGCAACCCCTAAATCTTCATGTACCGCTATTTAATGTTAATTACTTAAAATCTCTTAAAAACAACTAGTGAAGCTTTATGTACCGCTTTTAATGCTAATTTCTTAATTAATACTTATCTTTAACAATCTTCAAATCCTTAAATCATGGACTCTTATTAATTAATCTTTATCTCTAACCACTTTCAAATCCTTAAATAATGAGCTCCTTAAAAAGCGTTATTCTTTAAACAAGTTTATAAAAAAATATGACCATTTTCTTAAAACCACACATTAAAATAAATTAGAACATTAAAATCGAGATATATCTCGCTGCATTGCGCGAGTAGACTTCTGGTAATAAATAATTAAATAAAAAAGTAGGATTAAATTGTTTTCTTCCATGAAAGATGATTGATCATTTTACAATTCATATGTTTTTTTCCATCCAATTATGAAATGTATTCTAGTAATTTTCAATTTACCTTATATCTACCAATTAAACATGTTAACAAACTAAAAAAAATTATTTTTATGTTCTGTAAGAAATTTGGTGATGAGTACGTATGGTTTGTATCAATTTCCCCTCGTTTGGGTTTATCATCATCTAAATTCTAAAAGGTAATGTATACAAATCCCTATCACTGTAGAAGGAAAATTTTCATACCCAAATTTAGAGGTGTAAATTATGCGAATCGATATAGTCGACTCGATCGCCATTTAAGATCCAAACTCTAGTCGAACTCGATAGCAATTTTCTAAAACTTGAATATTATTAGTTTACAATAGCATTTATTTGTTTATTTATTATTTGTCTATGTTAGAATTTAAATGATTATCTTTTCTTAGATGTTTATCTTAATTATAATCATGATTTTAATAATTAAATTTTGAAAGTTACACTTCAACTTCCATAATTTTTAGTATATTGCTAAAAGCTCTAGCATTAAAATATTAAAATATTTATCTTGATTATAAGTTCCTACTCATTATTTTCAATCTTAATTCATTTTTGGAAGTTACACTCCTAACCCCTAAATATTTTGGTATTATACCTAAAGCTCTAAAAATAGCATGAAAATGTTAAAATATTAATCAAATGTTTATCTTGATCATGAGTTCCTGTTCATTAATTCCAATCTTATAAATAACTTTTGGATGTTACACTTCCAACTCCCTGATATTTGGTCTTTTACCAAAAGATCTATAAATACCAATAAGATGTTATAAGTTTGAATTTGACTTTATGTAAAAACTAATATTGATTTGTCTAATGACAAAATCTCTAAAAATACTATTAAGATATTAAATATAAAGACCCGTTCTAAAGATAAACAAGCATATCATAAAATATAAAATATCCCAAAATCGCGGTCTCAAAATTTCATTACAATAATCACTAACAGGTTTGCGGAAACAACCTACACAACTGAGAATAAACTAAACTGAACTATGGTGCTGTTATACTATCGGGCATCCTTGCTAAATCCTTACTCACTTGCGAAAGCCTTTCATCACCTGCTTTCCTGAAAAGATTTTTAGTTGAAAAATGCGAGGGTTAGACCATGAGGTCTAGTGAGTCCCTCCTAACAGTTATCAAAGCATTTAAAACAGTTTATCATTTTCAGCATAAAACTTTCATAAATAAATCATTTAGAAATCATTCACGGAATAAGGTCCGCCCCTCGTAAATTGGCACCCTAAGATGACAACGAGTCAGACTCATGCTGCCTTAAAGTGGGGCCACACTACCCCTGACATGAACGGGTCACACCTCCCGACATGAGCTGGCGGGTCACACCTCTCGACTTAGCCAATTTACCTCAAAAAAACAATGTATGCATACATTCACGTTAACTTTAAACCACTTCATGCAATTAACAGCATAATCATAAAACTTGTCATTTCTCATCAAATACTCGCTTTAGAAAACATATTCAAAAGCCACATATTTCAGTTTGGAAAACTCACCTGCTTCTTGCTTCAAAGTTCTCTTCTCAACCTTTCGGACTCCTAGGAAAAACACCTATAATTTAAAATAAACGCTCGTCACTACTTTAAGTCAGCACACGAGCCTAATAATGCGCTTCTAGCCCAAACGTATAACTCACCGATCCAGCAGAAACAAAGGTCTCGGATCCTAAACAGTACGGATTCATGATTTCGGATCTTAAAGGATTCTGGTCCATGGTTTCGAACCTCAAAGGGTACGAATCCCATGGTTTCGAATCCCAAAGGTTCGAATCCATGACTCACAAATGGGGGGGTTCCAAAGCAAGGTTTCGTACCCTAAAGGGTACGAATTCTGAGGGTTTCTCATCTACGTCTAAGGACGGATTCCGGATCCTTCATAGGGGATTCCGGATCATTTATAAGAGGGTTTCGGATCCTTCAAAACTTCAACAAAACAATTCAAAATCCCCAACATTTTCCAGAAATCTCAAGGGTGCGACTCAACAGTTTTTTCTCATAAAAAAGAACCATTCTAACCTCATTGCACTGATTGTGGTACATGCTTAAAACTCTATAAAGTTTTCTTTTATATTTTTAAACCCAACTCACTAAAATTTGATTTGATAACAAGCTTAAAAGGATTTTGGAATAAGAAAGCTTACCAGAAATTGAAGGGTTTTCTCTTCTTCTTGCTCTCCTCTTCCTCCAGCCGACACCCACTCCAAATGATTGGCAATACTAGGGTTTTGTGCCAATCATTTGCCTTT
This sequence comes from Saussurea involucrata, assembly GCA_033807775.1. Taxonomy (NCBI): domain Eukaryota; kingdom Viridiplantae; phylum Streptophyta; class Magnoliopsida; order Asterales; family Asteraceae; genus Saussurea; species Saussurea involucrata. Next base: position 32,099,589 of record CM066325.1, on the reverse strand, counting down.
TATACCCATTTCTAAAATTACACATTAGCCCCTCAAGCTCCACTTTAATTTCAATTATATCACTAAACTTTAGCCCTTCTTTGCCAAACAACCCTTCCACTTTCCTAAATTTAAAACTTCACACATAACATGACAACTCTTTTATTTTAAAAAGGCTCGTTCGTTACATTAAAACATTGAAATTGGATTCACATGCCAAAACTCGTATTCATTTTGGCCTCTTGCCAAAAGTTCTACAATTAACAACATTATATTCAAATTAATTAAATCGCAAAATATCGATTTGGATTTTGTCAAACGGGTGTAAATATCCTAAGATTTGTAGGGACTTAAGAAATCCACGTGATTCTCATACTATCTGGAGATCCAATAGATTGAGTGATTTTTATTCGCAAATTGAAATGTTGATGAAGTATTATCAATAAAATGTAAGAATACAAAAAATCCAATATTATTATGATAATGAAATTTTATAAATAACATAATAAGTATAAACCATAATTCACTATTTTAGAAAATAATATGTTCTCCATTTTCTATGACATCTTTGAATCAAAAGTACTTGATTACCATAAGATAGGTTTGGAAAAACATAAGAAAATACGCAATAGTCATCGAACCATTTTGACCCTAAAAGAAAAAAGACTAGATGTTAAGATACAATTAAATACTTTAAATTTTTTGAGACAATACATCAGTCACAATCTTCAGAGAGAATAACTAGAAACCCCCAAGAACTGTGGGTAGTCCCAAAAAGGAAATTCGGGAATATTCAGTACCATATACTTCTTAAACTAATCATGCAATGGAAAGAAACCTACTTACTTGATTACAAGAAGGTAACTGATTTTGACAAAGAAATGTCATGTCTCAAAATGCATCTCAATCTTTGTGGCAAGGAACTCACAAAAGATTATACGAATCATAACATATTTTCACCTTTCCTATATCACCGATCATACTAATGAAACAGTATAAGTTGCAATATAACCTTTAACAAACTCATTAACTTAATGCAAGTGGTTAAGAGTTGTAGCAATGTTTTTTTAACAACGCTAGACATACCCGGATAAAGAAATCTATTGGGATCCCAATTCACGTTGGAGACTTCTCCAAAACTTCGACGTGAATCGACTATCACGGTCAGATACGATAGATTTCGGCACTCCATGCCTTGACACAATCTCGTTGATGTACAAACGCGTCAACTTCACCAACGAATCTGACTCCTTCATAGGCAAGAAATGCGCCGATTTGGTAAGAATATCCACTATCACCCAAATCGTATCATTGCCCTTAGGGGTCTTTGGTAACTTCGTGACAAAATCCATGGTGATATTGTCCCATTTCCACACCGGTATCACCGTGGACTGCAAATCTCCATATGGCCGTTGGTGTTCTGCTTTAACTTTCAAGCAAGTCACACATCGCTCCACTAGGTGAGCGATATCATTCTTCATTCCTGGCCACCAATAGAACTGTCTTAAATCTCTGTACATCGTGTTAGTCCCCGGGTGCATGGACAACCTCGACTTATGCACTTCTTCGAGAATACATACCCTTAAGTTTCCCAACTTGGGTACCCACACCCGGCCTTGCAAACACTTCAACCCACCACTGTTAACTTCGAACGATGATGCAACATCGACGACTCTTTCGCTCTTCACGTTCATTTCTTGCAACGCTTCCTCCTGAAACTTTTTAATCTCTTCTAGAAGGTTTGAGGTTTCCTCAATTCTGAAAGCTACCACTCTGGTCTGTTCCCTTCGTTCCTTTCTGCTCAACGCGTCGGCCACTACATTTGCTTTTCCCGGGTGGTAAAGAACCTCACAATCATAATCATTCAACAGTTCCATCCATCTCCTCTGCCTCATGTTCAGCTCTTTCTGATCAAACAAATGCTTCAGGCTTTTATGATCGGTGTAAATCTGACACTTTACCCCATATAGGTAATGTCACCAGATTTTTAATGCAAACACAACCGCCGCTAGCTCCATGTCATGAGTGGGGTAGTTCTTTTCGTGGTCTTTCAACTGTCGAGAGGCGTAAGCAATTACTTTCCCGTTCTGCATCAGTACACACCCTAACCCAAGCTTAGAAGTGTCGCTATATATTACAAACCCTTCTGACCCATCAGGTAACGACAAAAACGGAGCACTGCATAGGCTTTCTTTAAGCTTTTCAAATGCAGACTTATGTGCTTCTGTCCACACGAACTTGACGTTCTTCCTCGTCAGAGAGGTCAGTGGCGAAGCTATTCGAGAGAAGTCTTGAATAAACTTCCGATAGTATCCGGCTAAACCGAGAAAACTTCTCACCTTCGAAGGATTTCTGGGAGCTTCCTAATCCTTAATGGCTTCAATCTTAGCTGGGTCTACCTTGATACCGTCTGACGACACCACGTGGCCTAAAAACTGGACTTCCCTTAACCAAAACTCGCACTTTGAAAATTTTGCGTATAACTTCTCACGCTTAAGCAATTCGAGCGTTGCTCGAAGGTGCCTCTCGTGATCTTCTCGCGTCCGAGAGTAAATTAGGATATCGTCAATGAAGACTATCACACATTTATCCAACAGTGGGCTACACACTCGGTTCATCAGATCCATGAACATTGCGGGCGCGTTAGTCAACCCAAAGGGCATGACTAAGAATTCATAATGTCCATACCTCGTACGGAAGGCTGTCTTCGGCACATCTTCTTCTCCCACCTTCAACTGGTGGTAACCCGATCTCAAATCTATCTTGGAGAAATAGCTCGCACCTTGAAGTTGGTCAAAGAGGTCATCGATCCTCGGAAGCGGGTACTTGTTCTTCACGGTTACTTTATTGAGCTCGCGGTAATCTATGCACATCCGCATCGATCCGTCCTTCTTCTTAACGAAAAGTACTGGTGCTCCCCAAGGCGATGAGCTCGGACGAATGAAACCTTTGTCGAGCAATTCTTGCAACTGGGTCATCATTTCTTTCATCTCCGCCGGTGCTAACCGGTAGGGCGCACGGGCAATCGGTTCCGCCCCAGGTGGCAGTTCGATTCTGAACTCCACTTGACGATCTGGAGGCAGACTCGTCAAATCATCAGGGAATACTTCCGGATACTCGCTTATTACCGGCACATTCCCCACACTCTTCTTTTCCTTCTTATCATCTAACACATAAGCTAGATATCCTGCACAACCCTTTCCCAAACATCGCCTAGATTTCAATAACGAAATCAGACACGACTTCCTATTCCGTTGGTCCCCATAAATTACCACTTCCTTCTCATTGGCCAAAGGAATACGAATCAACTTCTTGTTACAAACAATACTAGCATCATTACCGCTAACCAGTCCATCCCTAGGACTACATCAAATCCTCCCATTCCCATAGGGTATAACTTCAACGGGAAAAAGTGACCATCTACGTCTATGTTGCAACCCTCATAGACCTCCTTTACCCAGACTCGACAATCACCAGCTATCTCTACTTCAAACCCAAAGTTCAACCTCTTGGGTTTCACTTGCAATTTTTGAGCAAAAATGGGCGACACAAACGAACGGTTGGCCCCCGAATCAAACAACACTTTAGCAAACATCGAATCTATAGGAAAGGTACCTGTCACCACATCAGGCGTGTTCTCCGCCTCCTCAACTGACATGTGAAAGGCTCTCGCTCTGGCGCGAGCCGGTTCTACTTTCTTCTCATTTCCTCTTCCTCCGCTACTGCCACCTTCGCCCCCAACATAGCCTTTCTTTAGCTGCGGACAATCCCACTTGACTTGACTGGTTAAACCGCATTGATAACAAGACCCCGGGCTGCGACAGTCTCGAGCTAGATGCCCCGTTTTTCCACACTTGAAGCACCCTCCTTTATCCGCCAAACATTCTCCCCGATGCATTCTATTACACTTTGCACAAGGTTTCTCCACTGACTTGGATCCCACCCGCAGATCGGGTCTGGTTTTATTCGGCTTCTTACTATATCGATTCGGCCCGTCCCACTTACGTTTGTCTCCGACCCTTTCGTTCATTTGCCTGTTCTTATCCTTTTCAGTAAGTTCTGCCTTATCCACGACCGCCTGAAAAGTAACTGGTTCCTTTGCCTACACCAGTTCCCTTATACTGCTCTTCAGCCCAAAGATATACCTCTCGATCCGTCTTTCTTCAGTAGGTACGTACAATTCAGCAAATCTGGCATTTTCAATAAACTTCGACGTATATTCCTGAACGGTCATCGACCCTTGCTCCAGACCCCGAAACTCCTCCTCCAATTTCTTAATTGCTGCTAGTGGGCAATACTGCGCTTTGAATCTTTTAACAAACGTCCCCCACGACATGCTCTTAGCAACCTCTGACCCCTTTCCTCCAGTTTCAACATCCCACCAAAAGATTGATTCAGATTTCAACATCGATCGAGCAAACAGTACCCGATCCTCTTCGGCGCACTTACTGGTATCAAAAGCTAGTTCCATCTCGCGGATCCATTTCACAGCCAAAACGGGATCACGTTCTCCGTTGAAGGTAGGAGGTTTGCACGACGTGAAAGTCTTAAACGAACATCCCTTTTCAGCCTTTGGTTCCGAAGTAGCAATCAACGTTGTCACCGAGTTGTTCCCTATTTCAGTCCGTCGCTCACTACTTCCCCCGGTCTTCTTCCCAGTACTGCTCTTGGTTCTCTCCCCAGACGTAGTTTTGTTCTGGTTTTCCAACACTGCTTGTAGAGTCTTTTGCAACTTATCCATCTCCGCCATGAACTTATCCTCTGTCACGAATGCCGGTGCAGTTCCATGCTTACTCCCTTTCTTAGCCTTTGTTTTCTTCACTGGCATCGAACTTTCCTGTTCTGATACCACTTGTACTTCCGGTTCCCTAACACTTTTTGCCTTGCGCTTGACGGGCACTTTCTTTTTCTTCCCTTTATCTTTTGTGGTTGTTGCCCCTACTTCGGTCACCGCCTTTCTCGGTATCGCTCCTCTGGGTCTCCCACGGCCTCTTCCTCGCCCACGAGTGGCTGTCACTCTTGGCTGATTCACTGGTTCGTCCTCGACTCTCCCAGCTTCCTCGTGCAGTGTTGTACTCTTTGATCGGGCATCTTCCGTGATAGGAACCGACCTACTTATCAAAGTTCTTGCAGACATTCTGATTCATAACACCAACAGGAGACTCATTTAATACTAAGGACTCAACAGTGTCACACAACAACAGGGTAATAAGGTAATTTAAGCACATACATGTACCTGTAAGTTCACAATTACACTGGCCAGGTGTAACTCTAAACCTACCTTACATGACTGTCCTCGATACCCTATTAGTCCTGCTTCAAAAATAGTGATCTCCTAACGCATTCCTGATTCTCAGTTATGACCTCTACTCATCACAGTTTAAGTCTAGGCCCATCCGGTCACCTAAATCCCTTAAACTATGGCTCTGATACCAACTATAAAGACCCGTTCTAAAGATAAACAAGCATATCATAAAATATAAAATATCCCAAAATCGCGGTCTCAAAACTTCATTACAATAATCACTAACAGGTTTGCGGAAACAACCTACACAACTGAGAATAAACTAAACTGAACTATGGTGCTGCTATACTATCGGGCATCCTTGCTAAATCCTTACTCACTTGCGAAAGTCTTTCATCACCTGCTTTCCTGAAAAGATTTTTAGTTGAAAAATGTGAGGGTTAGACCATGAGGTCTAGTGAGTCCCTCCCAACAGTTATCAAAGCATTTAAAACAGTTTATCATTTTCAGCATAAAACTTTCATAAATAAATCATTTAGAAATCATTCACGGAATAAGGTCCGCCCCTCGTAAATTGGCACCCTGAAGTCACCCTAAGATGACAACGAGTCAGACTCATGATGCCTTAAAATGGGGCCACACTACCCCTGACATGAACGGGTCACACATCCCGACATGAGCTGGCGGGTCACACCTCCCGACATGAGCTGGCGGGTCACACCTCCCGACATGAGCTGGCGGGTCACACCTCCCGACTTAGCAAATTTACCTCAAAAAAACAATGTATGCATACATTCACGTTAACTTTAAACTACTTCATGCAATTAACAGCATAATCATAAAACTTGTCATTTCTCATCAAATACTCGTTTTAGAAAACATATTCAAAAGCCACATATTTCAGTTTGGAAAACTCACCTGGCTTCTTGCTTCAAAGTTCTCTTCTCAACCTTTCGGACTCCTAGGCAAAACACCTCTAATTTAAAATAAACGCTCGTCACTACTTTAAGTCAGCACACGAGCCTAATAATGCGCTTCTAGCCCAAACGTATAACTCACCGATCCAACAGAAACAAAGGTCTCGGATCCTAAACAGTGCGGATTCATGGTTTCGGATCTCAAAGGATTCTGGTCCATGGTTTCAAACCTCAAAGGGTACGAATCCCATGGTTTCGAACCTCAAAGGGTACGAATCCCATGGTTTCGAACGTCAAAGGGTACGAATCCCATGGTTTCGAACCTCAAAGGGTACGAATCCCAAAGGTTCGAATCCATGGCTCACAAATGGGGGGGGGGGGGGGGGTTCCAAAGCAAGGTTTCGTACCCTAAAGGGTACGAATTCTGAGGGTTTCTCATCTACGTCTAAGGACGGATTCCGGATCCTTCATAGGGGATTCCGGATCATTCATAAGAGGGTTTCGGATCCTTCAAAACTTCAACAAAACAATTCAAAATCCCCAACATTTTCCAGAAATCTCAAGGGTGCGACTCAACAGTCTTTTCTCATAAAAAAAACCATTCTAACCTCATTGCACTGATTGTGGTACATGCTTAAAACTCTATAAAGTTTTCTTTTATATTCTTAAACCCAACTCACTAAAATTTGATTTGATAACAAGCTTAAAAGGATTTTGGAATAAGAAAGCTTACCATAAATTGAAGGGTTTTCTCTTCTTCTTGCTCTCCTCTTCCTCCAGCCGACACCCACTCCAAATGATTGGCAATACTAGGGTTTTGTGCCAATCATTTTCCTTTTATACCCATTTCTAAAATTACACATTAGCCCCTCAAGCTCCACTTTAATTTCAATTATATCACTAAACTTTAGCCCTTCTTTGCCAAACAGCCCTTCCACTTTCCTAAATTTAAAACTTCACACATAACATGACAACTCTTTTATTTTAAAAAGGCTCGTCGTTACATTAAAACATTGAAATTGGCTTCACATGCCAAAACTCGTATTCATTTTGGCCTCTTGCCAAAAGTTCTACAATTAACAACATTATATTCAAATTAATTAAATCGCAAAATATCGATTTGGATTTTGTCAAACGGGTGTAAATATCCTAAGATTTGTAGGGACTTAAGAAATCCACGTGATTCCCATACTATCTGGAGATCCAATAGATTGAGTGATTTTTATTCGCAAATTGAAATGTTGATGAAGTATTATCAATAAAATGTAAGAATACAAAAATCCAATATTATTATGATAATGAAATTTTATAAATAACATAATAAGTATAAACCATAATTCACTATTTTTTTAGAAAATAATATGTTCTCCATTTTCTATGACATCTTTGAATCAAAAGTACTTGATTACCATAAGATAGGTTCGGAAAAACATAAGAAAATACGCAAAAGTCATCGAACCATTTTGACCCTAAAAGAAAAAAGACTAGATGTTAAGATACAATTAAATACTTTAAATTTTTTGAGACAATACATCAGTCACAACCTTCAGAGAGAATAACTAGAAACCCCCAAGAACTGTGGGTAGTCCCAAATAGGAAATTCGGGAATATTCGGTACCATATACTTCTTAAACTAATCATGCAGTGGAAAGAAACCTACTTACTTGATTACAAGAAGGTAGCTGATTTTGACAAAGAAATGTCATGTCTCAAAATGCATCTCAATCTTTGTGGCAAGGAACTCACAAAAGATTATACGAATCATAACATATTTTCACCTTTTCTATATCACCAATCATACTAATGAAAGAGTATAAGTTGCAATATAACCTTTAACAAACTCATTAACTTAATGCAAGTGGTTAAGAGTTGTAGCAATGTTTTTTTTAACAACGCTAGACATACCCGGATAAAGAAATCTATTGGGGTTAATAAGGCAAGCGTTGGAGGTGGAAAAAACTCCAAAGGATAGTGAGTTGAACATATTAGTCCACACACATATGCTAAATATGTACCATATGGACAAGGTTGTGGAAATGGTCAAATTCATGGCAAGAGTCGGGAACGAACTCTTAATAGAAAATGGGATAAGTTATAAATGAACTATGTCATATCTAAGATTGGTTAAGTACAAGTTTATTTGAATACACTTTAACTATCAAGTTAATTGCATTTGTGTATATATACACCTGAGTTTATAACCATTAAAGATGTAAATGATCACATAAAAAACAAATGCAAAACTCTCAACGTTCTTCGTTCCATGTAGAAATGTATCGAGGAGAACTTGATTGTTTTTGTGGCATCTCAAACATTCATAAGAAATAGATTGTTATTCATTGAATTAATAATTTTTAATTCCTCCAAATACTTAGACGATGGACTGTCACTTGTTGCTTAATGACACAAGATCAGACACTATATTAATAGGAACCTTGTTAAGATATATGCTAAATATGTACATGTATCAATGAGAAATCATATTATAAGAATGGAAATGGGTATATGTACATCAACTCTAATGATATGAAAGCAACATACATTAGTGTAACGACCCGGTTTCCAAATACATAACAAATAATATACATTGCATAACATCGTTACATAACCAAGATACATCATATATCAAATAAGGTCCCTTAAGTCTTTACAACCCAAAACATGGTATTTCATTACAAACTTTTCGCTAAATACATACACGATATCTAGTAATGAAACTATTACTGCAAAACACATCGTAGTCTTCATATCATAAGTCTTCACAAAAGCTATCCACCAATTACTCTATTCACTTGCTCTTACCCGATCCACCACCTGAGATACATATTTTTAAAACAAAATGAGGGTTAGACCTAGAGGTCGAAGTGAGAAAATCCCTGTCAGTTTGAAATCATTTATATAAACTCCATTTACATAAATTCTATTCACATAACACAATCACAGATACCAATTTGAACTCACACTTCGTGTACTTTCCCTTTTCATTCCCATGGCCATATTAGTTGGTTGCGAGCCAACTAATCAATCATCTCTGTTGTACAACAACTACAGTAAACACACCGGTCCTATGCCCGGCCACGTATTCTCTTTATAGTAGAATACTCATATAAATACAATATCTCATTATATTATATTTCAGACATAAACACATAAAACATCATTTGTCACACTTTCGATACACACATATATGTATTCCAGTTTAAAAACATTTTGAAGTAAAACTCACATGTTTGCTTAACAAAATACTTCTAAGCCTTTCCAATGGATTCAGTCTTTCACTTCAAATTCTCAGTATCTGAAACAATTCAAATACGAATATCTCCTTACCAAATAAAACACATAAGACTCTTTAGCAAGCTAAGAATCCTAATTAACCTATCAAACCCTTATCTTTAATTGTTCCCCTACGGCGACTTAACACGGGGGTTCCGCTACCCGGTTAGCGGATGGGGTCAAGGGGCAACGCCCTTGCGGGGTCTGGGGGCGGCCCCCCAGGAAGTTTTCGGAACAACTTAACTCAAAATACAATTGGGAACTATATCCGGACACTCAAAAGTATCCGAAATCACAAAATTGGTCAAACAGCTAAAGTTCCCGGATACCACACAAAACTATCCGTACAGAACAACCTTTCCGGATAACACAACAAATCCGGACAGCACAACCTTTCCGAATAACATACGCAATCCGGACGACATCCGGATACCATCCGGAAAACATTAGAAAACGGAACTTACCCGGATAAAAGGCTCGTCCGGACACCTTTAGAACATCATCCAGACACCACTAACAAAACTACCCGGACACATTCATACTGTGTCCGGACACCTCTGTCGGTTTATCCATTTTCGCCCAGAAATCGACAGAACTAACCCCAGATGCGAAATCAGTGTTTCTACTCCGATAAAAACTACCTATTAACAATTATAAACATACTTTGTAAAGAAAACATACCTGAATTCACTTTCAAGTACACCAAATGAATCCTCAACCTAAGTTTTCTTCTATTCTCCTTTTGCTCTCAAAACACACACTTACACACACTAATTTTCTGCTGATATGAAAATATCCTATGGCTTAAGAGATAATATCATCCATATTTACCATTAGGACATTAAACTCTTCATTAATGACCAAAACACCCTAAACTTGTAAACTGACTCAATTTTACCCTAAACATATTATTATAAAGTTAACTAATTTTAACGAAAGGAGGATTTAACTAACGAACTTACCCGGGGTATTACAGTTAGAGAAATTAATGTATCAAATTAATGGATTATCTATGTCATTAAATCATATTTTGTTACCAATAAAGAACTTTGGGACAATGACACATATATGTTTCGGCATGACCACGTGGGACACCATGGTCATGACATAGTGATCCATGTATCGCAAAACACACTTAGATACATTTTCTTTCGAGTGAAAGACAAAACGAGGGAATTAACCAAATTGCAACTATTAACTTCTACCGCACGAGAAGCAACACCACCATCATAATATGCCCTCTCTAATACCTAGAACTTTTACACCTTGATCCTTAGCCAAAACAGGAATGAGACCATCCTAAAGCTAAGGACATAATATAAAAAAAAATCATTCTTACAACGAATACAAGGTGATATTTATGGACATAAACATCCAGAATGCGGGCCATTAAAGTACTTTATGGTTCTGGTTTTGACATGATGAACACGTGTCGTATTATAGTCCACATGAAATGTTGCACTTCTACATTAATTATACGTTTAAGGACTCACCACCCTAATTTTTTCTTATCAAGTCTACATGACTTAGAATGTTGGAGAATTTACATCATAAGGATTTGATGATTATTGCATTTGTACAACATGCGTATGTATAAAATGGTCTCGTAGAATGATTAACAATGGAATCTGAGTTTATTGCTTTGGATAAAGCGGGTGAAGAGGCAGAGTGGCTTCAAAACCTTTTGGAAGATATACCTATGTGTCCAAAGTCGTACCTACTATATGTATTCATTGTGACAATCAATCAACAATATTGAGAGCTTTAAGTTGTATGTATAACGGTAAGTCTCGTCATATCAGAAGACGACACAAAACCATTAGATAACTTCTCACAAATGGAATTATTTCTATAAACTATGTAAAGTCGGTTGACAACCTAGCGAATCCGTTTACAAAAAGTTTGTCAAGAGAGAAAGTTGTTAGATCAAGAGGAATGAGTTATAGCCTATGACGAAAGATGAAACTTGATGGCAACCCTACCTAATTGATTGGAGATCCCAAGAAGTAGGTTCAAAGGGACAACCGCATCTTGTTGAATCGACGAGAACACTGTGAATATATATATATATATATATATATATATATATATATATATATAGGTTGGGTATCTTTTGCAAACCAGTGTATTTGTACAAACCATACCTAGCGTAATGATTTTGTAAATTTGGCTTCATGAATATATATATATATATATATATTTTTTGGCTTCATGAATATATCATTTGGCATTTTTAACTAATTTTTTTTCAAAAATAAGGGTATTTTAGGGCTCCATCGAAAAAAATTAGTTAAAAATGCTAAATGATATATTCATGAAGCCAAATTATATATTCATGAAGCCAAAATATATATATATATATATATATATATATATATATATATATATTCATGAAGACAAATTTACAAAATCATGAAGCTAGGTATGGTTTGTACGAGTTTGTACAAATACACTGGTTTGCAAAAAATACCACCCATGTATATATATATATATATATATATATATATATATATATATATAACCCATTCTTAGATGATAAACGATGTGTGACAATAAACTAAGATTTTAACGATTCTCATAGTTTTGAGATATAAGTGGAGTATAACTACGGGTAATCGCCTAGTGAGTGTGAAATGAGGTCATTTCTAGAAGAATGAAGATAGGCTACATTCTCTAAGTTCACTCATGAATAACCACGGTTGTTCAAGGCCGAAATGAACACAACAATAGAACTCAATATGTGAGATGTTTTGTGTGATAATTGTTGTCTAGATTTACATCAAATCCTGGGTAGTTCAAGACATCATGTTCACTACCTAGCCGAGTAAATTTGATGATTATTCACTAAGGTTGGTTCAAGGTTGAAAAATTGCTACCATTCCTACTGTAGAACTTCTCAATTGGGCTCTCCTTTTTTGTGATTGTCTTTTATAGTCTTTCTTTGAATTTCCATTTATATGGGGGATCGTTGGATATTTTATATATATTTTAAATGGAAATTCAGTTTGAGTTCAGTTTTCTTTTCGGTTTGTCAGTTTTGTAGTTGACAATTTTGGTAACTGTCTTAATATCTTACATAAACTAGCCTATATACATTAATGTTTATGATTCTTTTGGGCAATCCTTTTCTTCTTCTCTTGTTTCTTTTAGTTGTGGGTTTTCTTATTGTTCTTCAAAGTGTTCTAACACAAAAAGGAGAGTTGCACATTATTGGGTTCGAACGACTTCAAACATTGGTGTCGCGATTGACGAAGGTACGCATACGTTGTTGTATCCTGGGAGACATCGTCGTCTAATTCCGTCGGCGAATACGGGACAATTTTGTCTTAAGGAGAGATATCTAAATCTCGACTCAACGTTTCTTTTTATACGGTTTTCTGTTTTATGTTTTTATATATATGTTTATGTTGTTTTAATGAAAATTTGATATATAAGATATACCAATTGAATCGTCGTTGCTCAAGGGAGAATGAAGGTGGATATCTTGGTGGCTAAGATTACCCAGCCTAGGTGAAAATCTCAAGAATAAAAGTTTTAAGACTTGTACGTTACCCTAGCTAGGAATTAATTTTAAGACTCCAAGACTTTATGCTTTAAAAGGTAGTACATTATGCATTAGAACTTGTTTTTAAAACTTTATAAGAATATGCTTTATAGGATAGTATAGATATAGATATAGATAAACGAGCTAGATTAAGATGTTTCAAGGAAAAAGTAAGACTTTTTTTCATCATCTATACTATATTATAAAACATTTGAGATAAACTCTTCAAAACAATTTTTTATGCATAAAGTACAATTTATTTATGCATATTACTTAAAATTCAAGATTATAAGTAAATGATACATGCGTACAACAATTAAAGCTGAATGTTTGAATTCATAACTTAACCTAACTGATAAACATAATCAAATACATAATAAACATCTCATTTTAAATATAAAGAATTTAAAATATAATTAAGATAATGATTGAATTCTAACCGAAAACTTAATTATAATTTTGTTAAAAACATTACATTATTAAACCCAAAATAAATTACATTATTATTATGCCTAAATTAAATTATAGTACAACTTAATTAAACGAATTTATAACATTAATAAAGACAAAAATAAAAAGAAACTTTAAAATAAAGATGTATCGCGCTGCATTGTACGAGCATATATATATATATATATATATATATATATATATAGAGAGAGAGAGAGAGAGAGAGAGAGAGAGAGAGAGAGATCAAATGCAAACCACTCTAATTTTGCAACCCGTGCAAACCGTCGATTTCATTTGTTAAGTTAATGAAATTGGTTCATGAAGTTGTTTAATTTGATGAAATTGTTTCTTATAATTTTTTTCTTGATGGAATTGTTTCATATATTTGTGTTTTCATGTAGTTTCATGCATTTTTCTCATTCTAATGAAATTGTTTCATTCATTTTCTCGGTCTGTTGAAACTTCTTCATTTTTACATGAAAAACACATATATATGAAACAATTTCATCTATAAAAAGAATTATATGAAACAATTTCATCAAGTTAAACAACTCATGAACAAATTTCATTAACTTAACCAATGAAATTGACAGTTTGCACGGTTTGCAAAATTAGAGTGGTTTGCAAATGAAACTACCCCTATATATACATACTTATATAGACTTAAGATCATGTGAGACCAAGCTATTTCCGTGAGACCACAAAAATAACACTAAACCTTCACAACAAAAGACTGTGAAGGTATTGTGAAGGTAAACCTTCACAGTGTTTTTGTTGTGAAGGTTCGCTGTTTTTCATACATTCACAATGAATTGTTGTGAAGGTTTAGGGTCTGTTTGTTTTTCTAAAAAAGTCTTAAATCGTCTTAAATCTGTTTCGTTCAAACATTTGGTCATTAAGACTGTTTGTTTTTAAAAAGAAAAAAAGAGCTTAAAACCTCTCATAGCCTCTTATTTCACAAGAGGTAAATATATCTCTTAAAACCTCTGAGCATGCTCTAACTTCTCTCTTCCATGGCGGTGGCGGTGGTGGTGGTGGTGGAGGCGGAGGTGGCGGTGGTGGAGGCGGGTGGCGGTGGCGGTGGCGGTGGCGGGTAGCGGTGGCGGTGGTGGTGGAGGCGGAGGAGGTGGTGGTGGAGGTGTGGTGGCGGTGGTGGTGGAGGTGGTGGTGGTGGAGGTGGAGGTGGTGGTGAAAAAAGATTCATACTTCAAATCTTACAAAAACAAACAGTCTTAATGATTCAGATTTCATGCTGTCAGCACCATCTCTTAAAAAATAGAAGTGAAATAAGATTTCAGACTTCAGACCTCTTAAAAACAAACGCAACCTTAGTGTTATTTTGTGGTCTCACGAAAACATGTTGGTCTCACGTGAACCCAACCCTACTTATATATATATATATAGGGTTGAGTTCTGGTGAGACCACCCACTTTTCGTGAGACCCGTGAGACCAACTTCTGTCCGTTGATGCCATTTAATGTGGATGATCTGATTGATGAAATTAGTCTCCCTTTTTAAATGTGAAAGGGTACTTTTGACCATAACATTTTTTTAGTTTGAATACAAATAAACAACCAAACTCTCATTAATTTCTTCTTCCTGTTAGAGGCGTCATTTCAGTCATTGTTCTCCTAGTATTCCGGACAATTGCCTCTACGACTTTCGATTTTTTCATAAATAAAAAATTGAGACAATTAAGATGGTGACAGATGTCACCATAATCTACTAAACCTTCATAGATATACCTCAAAACAATGTGCTATAAACTTCATACAATACTTCGAAACAAACTTTGATTATCAAAATATAATATGAAGATTATGCATTTAAAAAAAATATGAAGATTATGCACATATATCAAAAGGTTAAACTATGATAATTTGACAATATGAAACAAAAATCTAATGTTAAATGTCTTCATCAGCTAAATCTTTCATTCAATTCATGGCTACTCTTATTCAAATACGGTTTCGTTTCAACATCAGTTATAGTATAGTTGTCCCATTCACTGACCCATTCCACTACTTTATCCTTGAACATGTGTCATATTAGATAATTTTTGTTTCGTCATTTCTTCTCAGTTTGTGTCTTTGCTTCTTGTGTGCATTCTTTTGGGGGGTTTCCTTTTACAACTCATAATTCCGTTCTTTGAGCTTGGTTCCAAAATACATTTTCATGCTCGTCACAAATACATCACACTCAACCAAATTCTTTTTCATCCTCCATTTCATTTGCAGCTTTCTACCTTATTCTGAAGCTCTATAATTTCATCAGGTCTTTGAAGGATCAACCTCAGATAGATAATGACAAATGGCAAACGACGCTACACTGTAAAGTAAAGTAAAATATAAAGTTTATATCACGAAGTCAAACATGGTTATATTCGAGAAAAGACCTATTATCATAATTGGAGTTACATAAAGCCGTTCCTCTTAAGAATTTGAAAAAAACATGTTTATTACATACTAATACCTAAAAGAACATAGAAACCTAAGAGCAAACCACAATGAAAAGTTAAGGTTACTTGATAAAATAGAACCTTCACAACGTGATTTGTTTCAAGTGAAAGTATACACACCAAATACAGGAAAAAACATGCTTTATTACGTACTAATACATTAAAGTACAAAGAAACTTAAGAACAAACTACAATGAAGAGTTAAGGTTACTTGATAAAATTGAACCTTCACAACAACCTTGTTGTGAAGTTTCATTTGTTTCAAGTGAAAGTAGAATCAATCTATATGAACATATGTATGAACTATGAAGTATATGATATTGTCTCATCCTAATTTTAGTAGTTTATTACTTGAGACTTATATGATCTGTCTATAAGAGGTTCAATAATAATAATAATAATGGCTATTATTACTATAAAGGTCAAGTGACATTTAATGGAATACATACCAAAACAGAAATCAAGATACCTTATGTGTGATGGAGGGGGTATGTGTTATTGTCTATCACACCCTTTTGCTTTTGACACTTTGTTGAGAACTAAACCTTCACAATAAGGTTGATGTGAATGTTAAATATACACACACATATTCATGATCGATAATATTTTTTATGATAATTTATTTTAGTTACCTTGATAATAAAATGCCATTAACTTAAATAATATATAATATTGGTAGCATGTCAATCTTCACAGTAAGTTTGTTGTGAAAGTATGTAAACGGGAGGAGAAATTGGAGCATTGGTAAACAATCAAAGATATTAGCAAACACACTATCTATCCTAATTCATGGTATATGTCGATGTCAAACTTGTATATATACACATATTAATCATGGATCATGTTTTTATGATATTCTATTTTATCGGATGTAACATTGGTATTAGAATATCATTAACTCACTTATAAACAATATATAAAAGTAAGTTGCTCCCAAGTGATATCAAGTTAACCTTCACATTAAGTTTTTGAGAAGGTTTCTTGTTTGGAAAAGGGGAAGTTTTTGTGAAGATTTGTAAATTGTAAAGGAGAAGTTGGAGCATTTGTTGTAGAAATTCGAAGCCATTAGGGAATATGTCCAAATGAAGATTGGTTGCACTTACAGATCTAATACATTGGTTGTAACCTTGGTATTAGGGGTTAGGTTCACGTGAGACCAACCTGTTTTCGTGAGACCGTGAGACTAAAAAATAACACTGAAACTTCACAGTGATTCATTGTGAAGGTACGAAAAACAACGAACCTTCACAGCAAAAACACTGTGAAGGTTTACCTTCACAGTCTTTTGCTGTGAAGGTTTAGTGTTATTTTTATGGTCTCACGGAAATAGTCTAATCTCACGTGATCTCAAGTCTTGGTATTAGAGTACCATTAACTCAAACAATAAACAATATATGAAAGGTTAGTTGGTCACAAGTGAAATCAAGTGAACCTTCACAATAATTTTTCTGTGAAGGTTTGTAATTAACTCAATAGAAACTACACTGGAAGGATATTGTTACCTTCAATATTCATTTTTTCATCATTTTCTGAAGTGTAGAAGCCATTTAAGGCAAGTTGACATCATCCTCCAATCTTATAGCTTCCTGCAGAGTATTTGTAAGCTTGTTCAAACTTTTTTTTTACTATATAACCATTGGCTTCTTCTACTTTTTTTTATAATGTTGTTGAAATCTTAACAAAATAACACACAATAAACAATAATGTACATGTTCTACAAATAGCAAATCAAGCCAACCAAGACTATAGTTTTGAAGTCCACATCATCACTTTAGAAACCTTGTTTAACATCAAATATGAAAAAGGAAGGCGAAAATCATTGGCATACACTGAAAAGTTGCATCTTGCAAGTATTTGAAGAGAGTTTAAAGAACTAAAATGCCAATAGATGAGAATACATGAAAAAAGATATAAACCGTATATCTTTTAATGGGTAAAAGAATATATGCCACAGGGAAATGCACACTATAATAAAGAAAAGGAGTCTGAAAACAATTCAAAACTCTATTTGAAGAGTTAGGGATGATTTACCAATCGCTAACCAAATAAGTGTTTACCAAGTCACATTACTTTACCGGATGAACATGGCAAGGACCGAGAATCTTACTCGGTCCGATTAGCACTTACCGCGTAAATGGTTGCATATATGTCATTTTGATGGACTAAACCCTAACCCGGTAATACAATAGATAGTGTTGAATACTAGTAAGCGCTTAACACGTAAGTGTTCCCTCAATATGGTTTTTGGCTAAATCCTAAAAATAAGAGCTAAAGAAATGAAACAAAGAAAGCATTAAATCCTAAAAATAACAGCTAAAGAAATGAAACAAAGAAAGCATACAATCAACACTGGGGAAGTCACATAGTAGTAAAGAGAGAGAAGCATAAAACATAAAAGTAAAGCCATCATTATTTGAAGAGGAATCATTTTCTTCTAAATGCATATATAATATGAGAAAAACCAATAAATGAGGACTTGTAACTGACGACACTAGTGAATAGTCATCTAAAACACAATATTTAAACAAAAATTGTTCCGAGGATGAATTCTTTTTCTTCTGAAGGTATATATAAGATGATATGATAGTTACATTTTGTTTTCCTTTTAGCCCGAGGAGTAGTAGCCTAAAACATGAATACATAACAAACCTAAATCAATGAAAGTGTACACCATAAATATGCACAACATAGCAGTCTAATAAGGCGTGATGGCCAATTCAATAATAGAAGACAAAATAAGAGCATCTCTTTACGTCACAGAACCAATTACTACAAAACCCCCAAATTGGTTCCTAAAAAACCCTAAATTATTGTTATTTTCTTCTTTTAGTCGATGTAGAAGATGAAAAGCATAAATAAAACAATTTATAAGTCTACAGATAGTTACAAAATCATGAAATTCAAAAACCTAATTTTAGTTCCTTACCGAAATAGTAGACTTGTTTGTGTTTCTGACAATGTTGAAGATGATTTCCTTATAGTTAAATGTAGTAGAACAAATCTTGAGTAGCTTGAAGAGATTTTGCTAGTAGCCGATGGTATTTCGTCTTCAATCGTGGTCGTGAAGTTTAAAAACTTGAAAATGTTATGGACATCAGAACAAGGGTATTGTTTTAGACAAAAAAACTAATATTGAAGACCTGTTTCATTGCCATTGAATTTCAATCAAATTACAAAAGTACCACCGTGCAAAAAGCAACCATAGATCATTTTTAGGTCTAATCAAATGGACATTAATTTGGTCTTACGGGTCTCACGAAAATTTATTGGTCTCACATGATCCCAACTCTCTCTCTCTATATATATATATATAGGTGGGTTTAAATGATGACTAACTATTTAAGAAAACACGAGAACGGACGTCCATGTACAAAATCATACATGATTCACGTACAAAATCAAATATGATTCACACGACTTGCCCCGCGACTTTTAAGTCGCGGCCAAGGTCGCATGCGTCCAGTTTTTTGCAGTCAGTGTAAAATCACATATGATTTTGTATATGCGCGGCCGTTCTCGTGTTATCTTAAATAGTTAGCGTTCTCGTTTGAACTTTCTTCTATATATATTTATGTGTGTGTGTGTTATTTACTTTTACAAGATATCATATCATATAAATATATACTTGGTTGGACTATTGTTTAATTATATATAGTTCATTATATATTTATGGTTGTATTTATTGTAATTGAGTCTTGGATGTTAACTTTGTTACAAAACAGGAGCAAGTAGAAGTGGCAGCCACATCGTTCTCTCAGCCGCAAGAACACGCACACATGAAAGAAGCAAGGAGCAGTGGAGGATTTAATTTGTTGATGTATTAAACTGATCTCCCAAATCTTCGATTTCGATTTTGATGTTAATTGATCATGGTACCTTATCTCTGTCTCTTACTGTAACACCCCCATTCTAAGGAACGGGAGGTTACTTCTAAACTTAATAAACGATATAAAATATCTTCAAAATATAAAGTCTCCAAATAGAAATTAAACTCCAAAACCAACATATTCAAGTAGGTCCCAACAAATAATCAAACCAAACATAAACATCTACCGAAAGGCTAGTCTAATAACGAATTAAATAAATTAAATAATGTCTAAAATTGTAATCATTCTCTTGAAACCTTCTTCGAGTCGAAAACTTATCCACTCTTCACACGAAACCTTAGCAACCCCCTTGATTACCTGCCGTGAGGAAGAAAGAAAAACACGGCTGAGCCAAAAGCCCAGTGCGCGGATATACATAATCGTAACAAAGGAAACAATACTAAAATGTAGGATCTGATCTCGAAATATTAGACACCATGGTTTCGAAAATTTGGTAAAAACGATGATTATTACTTTCCGCGAATAACATATAGTGAGACAAAAATCTAATTAACTGATAATATCAAAATCAAACAAATAACATATGATGGTACGAATCGAGCTCGAATAACGCATACACTTGCATATCAACCGACGTGACAAGTGTCAGACATATGGCCACAAAGGCCCGTACGTTGGGTAGCAAATCCACACGTACTAATTGTGAGATGCGGCGTTGGGCACTACACCGTCATCCACCCTACAACATATCACATAAACTAGGGTCGACCCATACGCCTCCTAAATCAAATAATCACATCATATATCGCTCCACACATGAGCACAAAAGAGGAGACACCGTGGTCTAATCACACCGCCACGGTTAGTGCCACGTCATTGGTGCCACAATGACATGCCTATGGTACCCCCATAGGTGGTTAGTAGCTCGACTTAACTGAAATAATTGTCACCACACATGCGACATATAACAAATAATGATTTCACACGAACGATGTCGGAGTTAAATAAAAGGTTATTCACACTTATCCAAAATGGTCTCTGTTGGGTCATCAAGATTTGAAGATGACCTCATGATCTCCTTTTATACTTTGAAAAACATTTTATACTTAGAGAAATTTTGGATGCATGGTTCTTTGTAATGGCTTGTACAAGATATCAAATGTTTGGTGAAGTCAAAGATCAACCAAAGTCAAGATTAAAGATTCTCTCATTGTGGAAGTGAAAGATCTTTTCTCAAACATACAAGTCATTGTTCACCGAAATTGTTCTCACAATTTCGGTGGTATCTCCACCGAAACTTCTCTCTATTTCGGCCAAGTCTCAAAGAAGCTTTTCCCAAAGATGATGTCATATATCTCAAAGATGATGTCACATATCTCAAAGATGTGTCACATATCCCAAATGACATTTCGGTGGGACCTCAAAGAAGCTTCAAAGATGTTTTCTCCAAAGATGTGTCACATATCCCAAGTTTCCATCGGTGGTGCTTTTCTTGAAAGAAAATCTGAGAAGCAAAAGGAGACAAAAGTGAAAGGAGATTGTTGGGTCATCAAGATTTGAAGATGACCTCATGATCTCCTTTTATACTTTGAAAAACATTTTATACTTAGAGAAATTTTGGATGCATGGTTCTTTGTAATGGCTTGTACAAGATATCAAATGTTTGGTGAAGTCAAAGATCAACCAAAGTCAAGATTAAAGATTCTCTCATTGTGGAAGTGAAAGATCTTTTCTCAAACATACAAGTCATTGTTCACCGAAATTGTTCTCACAATTTCGGTGGTATCTCCACCGAAACTTCTCTCTATTTCGGCCAAGTCTCAAAGAAGCTTTTCCCAAAGATGATGTCATATATCTCAAAGATGATGTCACATATCTCAAAGATGTGTCACATATCCCAAATGACATTTCGGTGGGACCTCAAAGAAGCTTCAAAGATGTTTTCTCCAAAGATGTGTCACATATCCCAAGTTTCCATCGGTGGTGCTTTTCTTGAAAGAAAATCTGAGAAGCAAAAGGAGACAAAAGTGAAAGACATAATAAGACAAAATGAGAAGCAAATTCATTTTGTCTTGGAAGAAATCTTACAACCTTTCTTCGGTGGTGCATTTGTTGAAAGAGATTTTGAGAAGCAAAAGAAGACAAAAATGAGAGACATAAGAAGACAAATTGAGAAGATATTTTCTACATGGATAAAGTGACCTTCTGTCTTATTATCCATTTCCATGCAAAGCTCTTTTCTCATGCATGAGCTCTTATGACTGTACCTTGTAAAAGGTGACAAGGACTTCACAACTTTCCAGAAGTCAACATCCTCAGCAAGTGTGAAGATGACAAGTGTCCCAAGCATTCAATGCTTGCACACTCCTTGTCACTATAAAAGGAAGAGCTCTCCATACAGAAATACACACATCTTGAGAGACTTTGAAGATTACTGTGAGCTCTTGATATTCTACGCAAACTGGAAGAATTCTCTAAGTGCAAGAATTTCCAGTTTGCTTGAAAAACTTTATAGCTTTGTTCTAAGTGTTCTTAGTTATTTTGTTGTATACTTTGTGTAAGATTGTTAGAATAGTTTATCTGTTCTTTTCCGCAACAGTCTTAAGTTTTCTATGTGTAATTCTTGTTGAAAGATTTTCAATAAAAAGAATTAAAATTGTGAAAATTTTGAGTATTGTATTCAACCCCCCCTTCTACAATACTTGTTATAGCCATCTGGGACTAACAGTCTCAAAAGGGCTAAGAGATCGAAATCAAATCAAACCGATTTTTTTAATAAAATGATCGATGGTAAAACGTAAATAAGTCACATTTAAATAACGACGTTACCGACTATTACATATTGAACAATCGAATTAAATCTTCAAAAGTTGAGAATCCAACCAATGATACGACTCAAAGACGTCAAAGAGTTTCATATAATTTGGTACGAATAAGGCTAACACAAACGACCCAAGCTTACGGGTGTGTATATATATATATATATATATATATATATATATATCAAGTAAAACATCTTATTAGTATTGACATCACGAAAACGTGTGTAGGACAATTTTATAAAAATATGTGACCTTGAAGAATTACGAGCGAGAGAACGAAACGGTAACGGACAAATCAAATAATCATGAAGCACGTATTGCGAATTAAACGAAAGCTTGGGGGTTCGTAAACTTACTTAGACGAATCGAATGAACAAAAAGGTTTAAGAATCCGTACCTAAAAACTTCCCGAAACTTATCAGTTTACCGATCAATTACTCCTTCAATCCCGACCTAAAAATATCCAAAAACTTATTTCCACTTTATTGCCAAAACGCAGCAGCAAAATATGACTAAAATTGTCTATAGATTGGTCAAAACGCAGCAGCAAAACACTACTATATATGTCCCAAAACGCAGCAGAGTTTTACGGCTTAAATCGACTAGTAATCTTATAAAACGCAGCAGCGATTCTCGACTAAAAACGGCTATTAATAGTCCAAACACAGCAGCAAATTTGATTAAAATCGAATAATAAACGTCTAAAACGCAGCAGCACTTCACTACTAAAATCAAGTCGTTTCCGCCCGTTTTTCCATAACTACTAATGTTAGGCATATATTAAGGCCTTAAAACGAGGGAACGAGCAGATTTTGGGGTTCTAAAGATGGTTTTAGTCATCCCCGGCTGCTGCCATTATTTATCTTACCAAATCGGTGGCTTTCGAGCCATCGAACAACATCAAATCAATCCCAAATAATCTCAGAAACCCACATCTTGATTACTAATCACATAAGTTTGAGATGGAGATAGAAACTTACTTTAAAACGACGACGATTCGACGAAACTTTGCTTGCTTTTCTCGATCGATCTCTCCCAATCGATTTTCTCGATCGATCTCTCCCAATCGATTTTCTCTAGCGATCACCAAGAGTTGGGATTAGGGTTTAATAAAATAAAGAGGCCGATCAAAAGAACCGATAACCACTAATCTAATCTCTAATTTACAAACTTCAATTGGGTTATGCAAAATTAGTCCCTCAAGAATGGCCTACATCCCAAATTCAACCCACAACAATCTTTCCCTCGTTTTTTTTTCATACGCAAACCTCCATGGTACATATACCCATATTATTTTTCCAACTTTGCATCATATTTATATATAAAGATTATTTATATAAATATATATAAACACACTTTCTTAAATATGACGGGTATTATAATTCTTCCCCCCAAAAGAAAAGATTTCGTCCTCGAAATCAAGCTAAATCAAACCCGATCTCCAAATTAAACCACAATAACATGAAACTGTCCAAATATGATTCGAAAAGACTCGACTATAATAATCATCCCAAAACCACCTCAAACACAATTACAGAAAACTAATTCTAACCGCAATAAAATTTAAATTAATCACTAACCCATCCGACAAGGACCCTTTTACATAAACATTCCCAAAATCTCTACTAATCCGCAACAACGGAAGTAAATAAATGCAACTAGAAATTTATATTCTTATCGATCTATAATCACTAGGACCTTTAACTGCAAACATACGTAACTCGACAATATTAATAAACCGGTAATTATAGATAGCATTCACCATAATAATTACCGCTTACTCCTTTTCCAAGACTAGCAATCCCACTATACTATTTACCTCGTTCCAATTATTCCATCCCGAGTCTTAAAATTTAAACAATTTGATCTAACCGTCGAAATCTTGATAGCCCAAAAAAATTCTTTAAGGTTAAACCATAAATTCTTTACCATCGAAATCTTTCATAACACTTTCTTAAACAAAAACACATATATGGAGGTGAGAAGGACAAAGAAGAACGATGTAAGATAAATGAGGCGGCAGAATGGTTGGGATAAGAAGTATACCAATTTTATACCCATAAGTTACAAAAATGGCCCCTCATGATATTAAAAATCTCATGATATTAACCATTTAACAAAACCAAATCTGCAACTTTTATTGCAAACCGAGTTATTACAAACTCTTCCCCTTAACAGAATTTCGTCCTGGAATTCATTCAAGCAACAAAGGAGGGTAACTGAATACCAAAAATCGAATTCGCAATTTTACAGCATATAATTACCTTTAAGGAAGTTCCAAAGAACCTTTACATAATCAACCTTCTAGATGATTTGGTCCTTGGTGGAAGCATCTTTTGAATCAAAATAGAATTACTAACAGGCTGCCACGCTTCCACTGCGCAACTCAGATTAAACTTACATAACACATGATCTTATTGCTAATCACAATCTTATTTGATAAAACTAAATCAAAATTATCACATTTTCCATCAACAACTTTCAATATCCCAACTCAGAAATTTAAGATGCGTCTAACTTTAGATTTCACGAACAACTACAATTCTTTTGAAAGAAAGAATTCTAATGAGGTTAACGCCCTAACAAGATAACTTCCTGAATTAAGATAGCAATCTCATAATCCGTTATCTTAATACAAAGCATTTCTTGCATAACTCACTTAGGTTCACCCCAAATAATTTCTTACTGAACACACATCCTATTCTCAGTAGCACCCATATTATAAATTAAATACCACACAAAATGTTGCACCCTTAATACAACAATAACCACCAACTCGTTCATGCTAAACAATTCATTTTGAAATTTACACTACAACAAACATAAACTCCCGATCAACCATAACAATCACTTAATGCAATATTTTAATGTTCGTCTTGGATTCCTATATTTTCATTAAGTAAGCCGGTGTGACATTTTTTTACTTCATGTTCTTAAAGATAAATATGAAAAAAAAAATTACCACTAGATCATTCTTGCTTTCTAAGTCAGATTCACACAAAATAAGTTCTTAATGGACAAAAATGCAAATTTTCAAAATCATCCAATCATCACAAATTAAAATCCCACACAAATGGCACTACCCCTTTAATAAAATACTAAACACCAATTCCTCGACGCTAGTCACGTCATCTGATATTTACATGCATCATCGACATCTTTAATACCACTTTACATTCATAAGCAAAAAAAAACATTTTTTTACAATTTCAATATCTGAAAATCCCCCAATCAAAAATCCGATCCAAATCCTACAATAAACATAACCAGGATTTTCCCACTAATGAACTAATATCCCACAACTTTACAATTTTTCATAATAACTCAGAGATTCATTTACTTCTCAAAAGAAACAACCGATGCCCACGTGACACTAATCTAAATAACACAACATCAAACATGATAAACACCCAAAACATTTAGCGCACTAATATTAATTTAGACCCATCGCCTTTTCACACCAAACACCCTCAAATATACACTTTAACCAAGCCTTCTAGAAAAACATGAGATACACTTTCAATATACAATCCGCTAACAAATTTCAAGCTTTAAATTCGATCACACGAAGTAATTTACCAACACCTTAGCTGGAAAATGCACCACAACTCTTTCTCATACTCTTCCAAGGAGCTAAATATATATTCAACAAAGAGACAACTTAAAACATAACTTCACATTTGCATATCATTCGACAAGTTTCATACTTCTATCAAAACCACTTATTCCAACATACCACTAACACTTTCCCACACTATCATAACATACGAATGATCACTCATTAACACTTAATCAAATTTGGAACACGATTAAACACCAAACCATATTTACATTTGCTAGACTCGGTCTTGACAAACGGTTCCACTAAAATCCACTATCAATAATCAATTATAGCACGCCAAATCATCACAAATAACACTAAATGCTTCAACATACAACACACATCGCTATCTCTAACGGAGTTAGCCAAACCACTTACATTCCTTTACACTGAAGGAATACATCAACTATTCAAATCAAAATTCTTGAATCAAATATTAAATACTATTATTCAACCGAATCTGACAATTTCATCAATGTTCATTTGGATCAAATAAACTTATCCAACTTATAACCCAACCAAAAAGATCATAAAAAGATCATAAATCTGTTATTCAAGAAAAATCACCAGATACCACTAAGACCTCTTATTCCTATTCCGACATAAGCATATATTTGCCTATAATTCCCAATATCTAAATTACTTTACCTTCCAACCTTGACTTTCCACCAAAAACCCTCCAACATAACTTAGATCATTATATATATCCCACGAAACAAACAATCTAATGCTATTATTTTACATAATCTCAAAACTTGATAACCAATCAAAGATTTACACGACATCTTTGGCATACAACGCCATTTTCTCGATTATACCATAAAATCCTCGTGATATTCAAAGAAGATACTTCCACAAAATCAAATAATACATTGACATCAAGTTCAAGTAAAGTCTTGCGACAAATTAATTCCGTGAACACAAACCATCATTAAACATAACGACAAACCCGCTATCACATCAGTTCTTATACCTCTGACTTAGCATAAAAATGCTAAACACAAAGTCTTAAATATTTACTTAACTTAAATCATTCCATGAGGAAACTCATCACCAACGGTCTCTCCTCACATGACCAACAAAATCTCCAACTAATCACAACACTAATAATATAAAATCAATTCACGACTTAGAATCTCGAATCTAACGGAAGTACAAGGTAACACCAAACTCCCTTGGATAACTTTTCTACACCAATAAAAGCTCACAAGCATCAAATTCCGATAAGGATACTAATAAAATCAACAAATATTGTCCCACAGCTTAATGTTAGGCATATATTAAGGCCTTAAAACGAGGGAACGAGCAGATTTTGGGGTTCTAAAGATGGTTTTAGTCATCCCCGGCTGCTGCCATTATTTATCTTACCAAATCGGTGGCTTTCGAGCCATCGAACAACATCAAATCAATCCCAAATAATCTCAGAAACCCACATCTTGATTACTAATCACATAAGTTTGAGATGGAGATAGAAACTTACTTTAAAACGACGACGATTCGACGAAACTTTGCTTGATTTTCTCGATCGATCTCTCCCAATCGATTTTCTCTAGCGATCACCAAGAGTTGGGATTAGGGTTTAATAAAATAAAGAGGCCGATCAAAAGAACCGATAACCACTAATCTAATCTCTAATTTACAAACTTCAATTGGGTTATGCAAAATTAGTCCCTCAAGAATGGCCTACATCCCAAATTCAACCCACAACAATCTTTCCCTCGTTTTTTTTTCATACGCAAACCTCCATGGTACATATACCCATATTATTTTTCCAACTTTGCATCATATTTATATATAAAGATTATTTATATAAATATATATAAACACACTTTCTTAAATATGACGGGTATTATACTTACAGTCTCACTAAAAGGTGTTGTTTTCTATTAATATCTCAAGAGACTTTGGTGATGAAAGTATTTTAAAGATTTAAATAGGTTAAGCTTTTTCTATTAATGAATATTTTGAAAAAAGAAGTACAAAATAGAAAAATATGAAATAGTTATTTGGAAATTTCATTATATACACACACACACACATATATATATAGGGGCTCCTTCTTTTGTTAACCGGTGCATATATGCACATCAGGCAATTGTAATATGTGCATATATGCAATGCCCGATGTGCATATATGCACATCATGAAAAAGTTAACAAAAGAAGGAGATCCTATATATATATATAGGCGAGTCCTCTTTTGTGTCTGGTGCAGAGTTGTTACAAGGAATGGATGACATGAAGATGATCAAGATGGCAGCAAAACCACCTCGAAACAGATTGTCATGAGAACAGTACCTATTTAAAACAACACGAGAACGAATAAAATCATTAGTGATTTTACATTAACGCACAAAAAAGGACTTTGGTTGCGGTTTCAGGTCTGTCTGGCTTTTTTGCGCGGTAATGTAAAATCACTAATGATTTTGTTCATTATCGTGTTCTTTTAAATAGTTACTGTTCTCGTTTGATCCTCCCTCTATATATGTATATATATAACAAGTTCTTAAACATCTTCCTATGTTGTTTGTATATGCACTTTTGAATCATCATCATGAACATTGAAAGTTGTTCAGGTGATCCAACAAATCAGCCCCATGTTCGATCATCGTTAAGGAAGCAACGTCGTCAAGTTTTGAAGCAGAAGCAACACAAATAGCAGCAAATTGACAAAAAAGCAAGTAGAAGTTGCAGCCAAACAAACAGCAGTGGAGGATTTAATGGAGATTATTGAAGAACACCAAGTCGAGAATCAGTTTCAGAAATTATATTACTTGCAAGATAGATATACTTTCTCCAAACAACCTTCATGTAATGTGGATATTTTAATCCAAGGGGTATCATTCAACTATACATACAACATGCTTCATTATCCAATTAAAAACCATGCATATATACCAATGGGTAAATTATTCAAACACCTAAATCATGCATGAAATATTTGTACATTGTGCAGAAACGTGTACTAAAACTTGTTCTATTATGATTACATCTGAAAATATTTACCCATATATCTCCATTGCAGCAAAAAGGCTCTCCAATGCTCGGTGTAGCTCCTCCAATTGGATCTTTTCACGATCTATCGTTATAAACAAACCGAAATAAAGAACTTCCAGCTCTCGTGGACCATACCCGAATGAGCAAAACCCGTTAAGAGACCTGAAAAAGTCAAATGATCGGGTTTGAATCCAAATTCGGTCATGGAAGAGAATAGTTTCACAGATTCCACGGCAGAGCCATGATAAGCTTGCGCCACAATCATAGCGTTCCAAGAAACTGTATCTTTTCTAATAGTTGTATCGAAAACCAAATTTGCATCGTTCATAAATCCGCAATTGATTACAACTATGGGATCGTTACCATAAGCATATTTGATTACACATATGTGCATTGCTTCCCCCCCCCCCTCCCCCCCCCCCGACAGTGAAGAGCAAGTGATCCACAAACAGAAATCAAACCAGTGAATGTTACCTGATCGGGTTTGATTCCATTTGAAGCATTTGAGCGCATAAATCCAAAGATTCGTCGTTCTGATGCCCACATATCATTATATTCCAAGTGGTTTTATGTTTATTAGGAATCTTGTCGAAAAAGATCCGAGCTTTAAACATATCATGATCCGGTGCATATCCATGAAGAATCGTGTTCCAATACACTACATTACGCTTTGGCATCTTCTTGAAAAGCTCAAGAGCTTCTTCTAAGAGTTTGTTTTTAACATACCATTGATCATTGAGTTCCATGCAACTGTATCTCGATGAGGCATTTCATCAAACAATTCCCGGGCTTTCTCCATCTTCCCAGCTCTCGTGAAACAACGAATCGCACTTGTCCATGACGCCACATCGAGCTCAGACATCCCAGTAAACAACTTCCACAATGATTCCAGATCTCCGTTTTCAACGTAACCTGTTAACATCGCATTGTTAATCAAAACATCCTCAAAAGGGCAAGAACTGAACAATTTCTCTGCTTCCCCTACAAGCCCTTTGCAGAAACAACCTTCAATCATAGTCGCCCAAGATACCAAATTCTTCTCCGGAATTTTGTCAAACAACCTCTTGGAGTCTTCAATTTTCCGGTTCCGAACATACCTAGATAGCATATTATAGCGTTCCAACAAACCACATTCTTATCAGTCATAGTGTCAAACAAGCTACTGGCCTCAACAAATCTCCCACACTTGGCATAACCGTTTAACATTGATGTCCAATATACAACATTTCTGCTTGGCATTTCATCGAACATTTGGCGGGCATTCCAAATCATCCCATTTTTAACATACCCAGATATCATACAGTTCCATGTCACGGTATTCTCGACTGGCATCTCATCAAACACATCGAGTGCAGCTTTAATATCACCGTTTCTGAAACACCTTGTAATTTTCGAATTGTATTGAAACAAAGAGTTGACATCGGAATACAGAGTGCGAATTCTTGTTAATGGGAAATATATATTTTCTTGACATATCTGACTCGAATAATCATATGTGAATAACACCTTGTGCATTAGTTAGTACAAAGATTTTTTTTTTTTGAACGGCAATTGTACTTCGGGGGAATCCTGAACTATGTCCAGACTACAAAGATGGTAACTGGAATCTTTAGTTTTAAATTCCAATTCACAATTGATGAAAAAGAAAATAGAGTTTTGTAACAAAGAGACCGAAGTAACCATCAAAAAGTAGAAATTGGTGTTAAATGGAATAATTGATGATAAATTTATAGGTAACCATTGTTTTCCTTAAAATAGTCAAAATAAACATTGTTTTCCTTAAAATAGTCAACAAATGAACAAAGTTGAGATGTAGATAAAACCAAGAAACCAACTCAACATGCAAAACTGAGTCAAGTTATGTGTATGTGTTCAAAATTGTTTGAACGACTTAAAATCCTCTAAATACGTTGGACTATTTGGTTGTCACCAACGTTATTAACTCAACCCATCTATACTCCTAGCTCACAACCCTTTTGTAGAACATGTATGTTTATTTGCATATAACTATAGTAAAAGTCTTAAGTAAACATAAGACTATGAATAGTTACAACAACCTAACCAACACTTTGTTCTTATATCTTTTTACTCTTAGTTTAATTTAACTATGGACTCACAACTATGTCCAACCCAACCAACCTGAAATATAAAAAAATAAATTCAAACTGCAAGTTAAAAAATAACAAAAACACAAGATATTTAAACTGAACACACTCGGTATATATATGTACCACAAACTTAGAATTATGGTATGGGGCTCGGACTCATCATTTACTCTAGAAAAGTAGAGCATTTGTTGTTGTAAAGGCCTCGATTTGTGGGAAAAAAATACGTAAACAATATTTATAATGTATATTTTAGATAATAATACGAGACAAATTGAATAAAGATGGTGCCCATGCCGGCTTTTATGCAATAACAACTATTTAGCATCCATGTTGTACAAAGGCCGGCCAAGATACCCACCCTCCCATGCACAATAAACATTGGTTATTACGTAGAATTTACCAAATCAATTTAAAGCACAAAGACCAAACCAAACCAGATGTATCCACTATATTTCACTCGTAAGTATGGTTTGAAATGGTAAGATGTACACAGACTTTACAAATACGGAACAAAATTATCCCAAAACAAGCTGACCATTTTAGTGTCGGAGTCCCATATCAATTAAACTTGAACTATTTATCCTCACTATATGTTGGAATATTCCTTCTCCAATGGCTCTTTTGAAGAGTAATAGAATATGATAGGGTTCCACATATTTCTCACGTTGTGGGAGTGTGGTTCAATGCTTTGGGACTCCCACCTCTATAAAAGAAATTAGGATATCATTAGTTTAGACCAAGAAAGGTAAAGAAATGAGAGAAGTGAAGTTATTCAGCAATTGGTCAAGCCCAATTGCCCTCAGGATTATTTGGGCACTCAAACTCAAAGCCATAGACTATCAGACCATCAATGAAGATCTACAAAACAAGAGTTCTTTGCTACTCGAGTACAACCCCATTCATAAAAAAGTCCCGGTGTTGTTGCACAACGGAACCCCCATATGTGAATCACTTGTAATTCTCGAGTACATTGATGAGATATGGAATACAAGTCCTCACATCTTACCCGAGGATCCGCTTGCCAGAGCCAACGCACGTTTCTGGGCCAAATTTGGCGACGAGCAGGTAAATCATCACCACTCTTACACCATGACGTGCAATTGATAATACTCCCATATCAGCTAAACAAAAACCATTAACAAGTATACATGTAGGAAACTAGGAATCTCCCTCTTTATAAAGACTTTTCTAGAGAAAGATTGAAAAGGGTTCCACATGTTCTAACATATATCTAGTTTACTCCCTCAATTCCGCATTACTTCTAAATGTAAGTTTAAAGAAATTATTCGTTTCAATGTAGGTTATCCCATCGTTCTACCATTGCGTTATGAGCCAAGGGAAGGATCAAGAGGAAGCCAAAGAAAAAGCCATAGGGAATCTGAAACTAGTAGAAGAACATCTAAAGGGAAAGCAATTCTTTGGTGGGGAAACATATGGATTCCTAGATTTTGCATTTGGGTGGTTGGCTTATTATCCTGGCATCATTAAAAAGGCGGCTGATCTAGAGATGCTAGACGAAGAGACGTTCCCAAATCTATGCGCATGGAAAGAACGATTTTGTGACATTCCAGTGATTAAAGAAAACTGGCCTGATGAAGAAGCAGTGATCATGATGTTTCGAGCAATTCGCCAAAGCCATGGGATATATGTTCCTGCAGAAAAGTGAGATATGAAGATGTCAATAAGATTTAACAGTTGTTGTCTGTATGTGTGAGTGTAATAACAAATGTGTTTAATTTACTACAGCATTCTTCCAAATTGCATCAGATGCAAAGAAAAGTAAGGGGATGTTTCAGGTGATTACTTCAATTCGAAAGTAATAAAATTCATTTGGATAGTGCTTCCAAATAGCTTTTCCTTCAATATATGTATATGTAGACACCAGGTTTTAGATGCTTTAAATTTTGAGGGTGAATGTGGAACAAATGGATCGAACAAAAAAGATGTCTACTAAAATACGTAATCGACAATCAAAGTAAATACTCATGAATTAATGGGAAGAAGGATGATATACGTCCACACAAAAAGAGGGTCTTTATTCACCAGAAGAGAAACCGATACAAACTAGGATTGCAAATGGGAAATGCTTGTAAATGGAAATATTCATTCTTGACATATATCATTGGAATAATCATGTGAATACAGCATGCATACCAGAAATTTGATCATTAATGGCCATGGATGTAATCTCTATCGTCACCATCATGACCCCCTCCCTCCTCACCGAGATATATCCCACTGTGACCGGAGCATCACAACCATCAAACTTCTTCCTCTTGTTTCACCTGCTGCAATCATCTTCCCCGCCGCTGTAGCATCATCGCTACCACTGCTCACCGCCCCTGCACTCCTATCAACCTCTGCAAACTCCAGCCCTTGCCGCTGTCCCCTTGCCACCCTCCTGATCCATGGCCACAGTGCACCACTCTAATAAAGCACGTGTACATTGAAATTTATTTTAAAAAAAATCAATAAAACAAGATTAGAAAAAAGACAAAGAAAAATTAAAAAGATCACAATAACCCTGATTTAACCAATTTTTTAATAGTGTTAGTGAGAGGGATCAAAACCAAGTATTTACGCATATCACAGGGGTTCTTTGCCATAAAAAAATCGTAGGGACCTCATCCAAAAAATTTGACGAACCACAAGGATCAAAAATGCAATTAACTCTTATTATTATAATTATCATCATATGAACCGAATAAGTATTTCCCCTTTGGTCGGCTTTTATGCCATTATTCAAGAGACAACAACTAGTCAACAAAAAGGCCGGCCAACAAATGAGTAGGAGCCATGTACAAAAACAAAACCAAACAAATCCTACGCAAAAGTAAGATGTATGCAGATATTTCCTCTATCCCAAGAGATAGAGACACAGGTTTCAATGAAAACCGGCTTGCAAAACAAATAAAAATCAAGAGAGCAAGCAAAGTGTGTGTAAACAAACAACATAAATAGTAACAGAAAATGCAGCATGGACAACGTAAGGAAAATAAGTAAATGTGACCTGATCAATTTATAAATTATAATATGACAACCGAACCTGAATGTCACGAGACCAAACCAAGCTGAATGTTTTAGTTGCACTTATTGTGATTCAACGGTGGTGGGGTCCCACATTAGCTAGACATGTACCCGCAACCTGCATATATGTAGGACCAGCTGTAATGGATCTTTTAAAGACCTGTTCAAAGGGGGTCCATATATCCTAACAAATGGTTTGGTTTTGCAGCCTATATATAAGAAAGCCATAAAATGCAGGTTTAGACCAAGAAAGCAAGAGAAATGGGAGAGGTGAAGCTTTTCAGGACATGGTCAAGCCCATTTGCTCTCAGGATAGTTTGGGCACTCAAACTGAAAGGCGTAGAGTATGAGACCATCTACGAAGATCTTGCCAACAAGAGTTCTTGGCTACTCGAATACAACCCCGTTCACAAGAAAGTCCCTGTGTTGTTGCATAACGGAAAACCCATATGTGAATCACTCGTGATTCTCGAGTACATCGATGAGACATGGAACAAAGGTGTGCGCTTCTTACCTGAGGATCCGCTTGCCAGAGCCACTGCACGTTTCTGGGCAAAGTTTAACGACGAGCAGGTAAATCGTTACTACTCTTGTCCCATAAATAATCTTCAATCAATTTTTTTTTGTTTTTTTGGTAACCGTGGGCCCCCCGGCCAGCTTGCGCGCATTTCGACTAATCCCATGAGTCCCTGAAGAGAACATACACAGGAAAATCCCTAGTGGCCCGTAAGATAACACCCAAGAAAAAATCAATTCTTTTAGTAAATAGAATGATTCAGATGCTAAGCAAATGTTTAAAGAAAATTCTGCGTCTCAAATGTAGGTCTTCCCTTCGTTCTTCCGTTATTTTATGAGCCAAGGGGAGGATCAAGAGAAAGCCAAAGAAAAAGCCTTGGAGAACCTGAAACTAGTAGAAGAACACATAAAGGGAAAGAAGTTCTTCGGTGGGGAAACGTTTGGATTCCTAGATCTTGTGTTTGGGTGGCTAGTTTGTTATCCTGGTGTCATAAACAAGGCAATCAATCTAAAGTTGTTTGACAAACAGATGTTTCCGAATCTATGCACATGGATGGAACAATTTGGTGATGTTCCAGTGATCAAAGAAAACTGGCCCGATGAAGAAGCTCAAATCCTCAAGTTTCACGAAATGCGCCGAGGCCTTGGGATATATATTTCAACACCAAATTGAGATATGAAGCCTCATAGGAATCTTGAGAGAATGAGGGTGTCAATAAGATTTCCTAATCGAATATTGTCTTATCTTCACTATTTTTATAATTCTTCTTTTTTCAAATTGTTAGACTTTTTGGCAAGCTTTCTTTTTTGTTCACATTTTGCTAGCCGGGGTCTCATAATCTCGATTGGTCTGGATACATCCCCAACCTCGCCTTTGGATGGGATATACAGGGCTCGTTTGGTTTGGTTTAATAAGATTTCACGGGAAGTCAAGATTTACCATGCAATCTAAACATGACAATCAGAGTCAGACTATCCTGACTATCCATTCAGAATACTTACCAAACAACCATTTTTCAATTTGCAGTCAATACCAAGATCCAACAAGGGATAGAAGCATTCCTACCTTTTAGAGTTCCTTCCTTTCAATAACATTACTAGAAAATTTCATAAAAATGAACATTATCACGATTGATACTCATATTCTAGTTCAATGCACACATACATGATTCTTGTAGTACAGTGATCGAAACTTGCTTTACTCGACATGCCAAAAGTGGGTTATTTGCTAAAAAATTGTTTGAACGAGTTAAGAGACCAGACCAACTCAATCTATCTACACTCCTAGTTCACAACCCTTTTCTAGAAGATTGTATGTTTATTTGCTTTTAACCATAGTAAAATTTTTGAGTAAACCTAAGACTACGAATAATTACAACCAACTAACACCTCAACACTTTATTCTTATATATAATTTGTCTTCTTAGTATAACTTTAATTTATTCTTATGAAATGGGGCTCAAATATATGTAAACTTGTCATTTATTCTTAAAAAAATAGATCAACTGTTGTCTTACATGCCCTTAATTTGTGAAAAAAAAATACAGGAAACAAAATTTATAATTTAGTTATTGTAAATATTTAAATGAGACGAATCAAATAAAGATGTTGGCCATGCCGACTTTTATGCAATAACAACTAGTTATCATCCATGCAGTACAAAGCCGGCCAAGATAATCACCCTCACATGTTTATTGACTTTTATGCAATAACAACTAGTTATCATCCATGCAGTACAAAGTCGGCCAAGATAATCATCCTCACATGCACAATAAACATTGGTTATTACGTTAATAGTGCTATATTTGGTATTGTACCAAGTAGAGGGGCTAGTTGTGACTATTTGGTAAACTTGTAATAGGTATATATAGTTTGCTATTTTCCTCTTATGGAATCAGGTCATTTCATTCTACACATAGTAGCCACACACACTAGTTCTTTCATTGCATTCATCTTGTGAGCTACTTTGATCTTATTGAATATAGGGATGGCTTCCTTTGTTGTTTATATGGATTGATTACTTGTTCTGGATTCACAATTGGTATCAGAGCTTGTATATCATATTGATCAGATTAGGATTGTTAGAGTTTTTGGCAAAGTTGAGTGTTCTTCAAGTTTTTCTTCTTTTTGATTGATTTTAGCCATTAGAGTTCTTCTAATGGATTAGAATCGATCAAGGGTTGTTAGTAGACAATTCCTGAGTGTTTTTATTCCGCAAAATCACTAGGTTTGTAGCTCAGATTGTGCATTTACTCATTTTTCGGACTTTTGTATTTCTGCACTCTGTTTTGCATCGAAAAACCACTTTCTGTTGGTTTTTGGACAAAACACGAAGCATTAAAGTTGCCCAGAATAGTGTCACGAACCTGCGTACCAATTTTTAGCCAAATCCGAATAGTTTTGAAGATTCGACTCAAGAACACCTTGAATCTTCATAACTATCGCAACCCTCTAAGATTCATACTTATCGCAAGTGAACAGTACCATATTGCAATAGTCACTTGCGACAAGAGTTTTATCGCAACCTTCTTCGTATGAACAGTAACTTATCGCAATATACTGTTGCGACAAGATTTTACCTTTGCGCAAGATTTTACCTTTGCGACAAGAATTACCCTTGCGATATACTTTCTTATTGCGACAAGATTTGTGTTGCGATATCCTTGAATTGTGATATCCTCGTGTTGCGAGAAGAAGT
This sequence comes from Saussurea involucrata, assembly GCA_033807775.1. NCBI lineage: Eukaryota > Viridiplantae > Streptophyta > Magnoliopsida > Asterales > Asteraceae > Saussurea > Saussurea involucrata. The sequence goes on along the minus strand of CM066325.1, from coordinate 32,062,128 downwards.
TTGTTGCGACAAGTTGTGAGTTGCGATTTCATTGGGTTGCGACGGAGTTTGGGCTGCGACAAGACAGAGTGGTTGAGACAAAAGATTGTGTAATCATTAATTCCTAATCAGATCAGAAGGATATTAAAAGATCAACAACAAGTAATCTAAACATGACTGCAAGAGATATTTTGACCATAGGTTCAAAAGATAAACCGCCAGTTCTATTCCCTAAAGACTTTAAAATATGGAAAGACAGATTTCTTGACTATGTGGAACGACAAGAAAACGGGGCTCTAATTCATGATTCCTTAATGAACGGGATACAACCTGATGTTTTTCGAATAGAACCGGATGGAAATGTTATAAAACTTGATCCCAAAGATTACACAGGTAATGAAATAATAAGACACAAAGCAGATAAAGCGGCTAGGTCACTGGTTATGCAAGCCTTAACCAATAACATATATCAGAAGGTTGACAGTTTGAGTGAAACCAGGAAAGGAATGTTTGATGAGCTGATCAAGTTGTATCAAGGTTCAGAAGTGGAAACTCAAATGAGAGTTTCAAACGTCATCAACAAATATGATAATTTCAGTCAGAAGGATGGTGAGAATCTAGACGATGCATATGATCGTTTCACAACCATCCTAAATGAACTCAGCAGATACAAGATAAAGAAAAACATCATCGAGACTAATGTGAAATTCTTGAGCGTGCTTCAGCCCGAATGGAAGAAGTATGCTCATAGAATGAAACAGAATTCTAAGCTGGATTCTCTTCCGCTACAGCAGATGTTTGAAACATTAAAGCAAGATGAGGATGATGCTGATCTGAAAAAGAAGAAGTTGATGAAAAAGGAGAAAAAGGGTATGAAGGAGAAGAAGACAGTGGTGTCTGAGAAGAAAGAAGAGGAGGATGAGTTTGAGAGTGAACCGATAGCTTTGATGTCAAGAAAGTATGCTGAAAAGGTAAGAGTATTTAGAAAGAGGATTATGGGATAGACCAGGATGATTTGGATGAGGCAGAAAGCTTAAGGCATGCAATGATACTTCTAACCAAGGCCTTTCAGCACAGATTCATAAAAACTCCTGGATCAAACAACCAACGTTACTCATCTGGTTCTAAAATCTTTGAGCACAAGAATCGGATTGAGTCAAATAAACAGTTTGAAGATCATAAGGAAGATGGTAAAAGGTTGGAGGTCAAGAAGTTTGGTGAAAGAAAGGATGAAGAGCAAAAATGCTATAATTGTGGTAAGTCTGGCCATTTCTCCAAAGAGTGCTGGAAACCGAAAGTAAGGGATTCCGACTACTACAAGAAGAAGGCGCTGTTGGCAGAGCAAAAGGAGTCTGGAATAGCACTGCTGGTGGAAGAAGAGTACTGGTTGGACCAAACTGATGATGAAGGAGAAGAGGAGACGGCTGCCTTCTCAAAGATGTGTTTGATGAGCAAGGAAGGTGAGGATTCAGAGGCTGATGCGGCGCCTGAGACAAATGAGGTAGATTCCTGCACCATTAATCACTTTGCTAATCAATTTAAAGTCTTCCAATTAAAACAAGATGACTTAAATGAGAAACTCAAAATTGCGCATAAGACAATAGAATCTCAAAGAAAGGTAATTACTGAACATAACAAGTTAAGTGATGCGCTCAAAAAGGAACAAGTTGAGATCGAGAAATCTCGAACTTATTTTCGGAACAGAATGGATGAAATGGAAGAAAAAGTAAGAGTTTCTGAAAATAGGAAGAATGAGCTTGAACAATTGTTGAAATCTTATAAGGATGTTAACAACGAATTGACTGGAAAGGCAAGTGATCTAGAAGCAAAGCTATACAAACTTGGTCAATCTGAACAAACCATTTTCCTAAACACACCAAAGAATTTCAGATATTACAATTCGAAATGGGGATTGGGATACGACAATCCTCATTACTTGGAAAATGCTTTGAAAAAGGCACCATGTCTTTACAAGTTTAAATGGCTTCACCTTCCGTCCTTGAAACCTAAATACAAAATCAACTGGCTGAATGAGGAAGAACAAGGGGCTGAGGAAGAGATTAAGAGAAAGACGATTGTGACAATGCAACTTCCTTTTATCTACGAAAATGAAAATAGGAAGGCACTGGTTTGGAATTGGAAACAAACCTTGTCTAATGACTATTTTCAAAGCTATGTTGTTGAGAAACCAAATGATACTAAATCGAAACCCGTTTTTGAAGGAAAAACATATTATACTCCTTTGGTACTCGAACAGAAGGATCTTGAGTTGAATATTAAAAGAAAAATTGAGGAAATCAGAAATGATGATCAACTTGCTTTTGATATTGAAAAGGAAGTCTTGTTAACTGTTTTGATAAATAGCAAGAGAGATAAGTCTGAAAGGGTTGTTTCTGAATCGTCAATAAAAAGCTTTGAAGAAAAGAAATATCTTGAACTTAGATGCTTGAATCTTTCAAAACAAGTCTCTGATTTTCAGAAAATGTTATTTCTTGAAAAAGAACAAATAGAGAAAGAAAGATAGAAATTTAAGTTCGAAAGAAAATCTCTTGAATCTGAAAGTGTTATATTTTCAAAGAAAATATATGATTTAGAAAACATTTTGATCAAAGAGAGAAAAGATTTTGAGACTAATAGAGAGTACTTTCAGAATGAAATCTCAAGACTTATGGGAAAATTGTCAACTCTATCCACTGAAGCTATGACAGAGTTTGTGAACAAACCTTCCTCTGATTCAGATGCTTCCTCATGCAAAGCCTTCATAGGCAATACTCTTTTCAGAAGCACGACTGTGGATGAATTTGATGATTTTGGACCTATTGATCTAGAGAAACAACCTGTTAATGAAAACTCTTATGATACCTTCCACACCTCTTCTTCCTATGACAATAAGGTTGATTGTGTTATTGACATTCCTTGTGATGGGAAGGGTAAGAATGCAAAAGATAATGTTGTTCAAATCAACTTTAATGCTAAACTTCCAGATCACTCTGACTTCTTGATCAAGGAAGAGGAACCTAAGAAGAATTTCTTCAAAGGGGAATCTTCTAAAACCGTTGAGAAAAAGAAAAATAAAAAGAAGAAAAATAAGCGCAAATCTAAATCTTCTCGAGCTCAAAATTCCTACGCTTACGATTCTTATTTTGATGGCATTTCAGATCGTTATTTAAGAAACAACTCGCGGTTAGAGTGGAGAATAAAGGAGTCCACACAGGATGTGGCTCAGAGAAAATCATCTAATGTCGCTTTTCATTCCAAGAAAAACACTTTTGTTTCTAATGTTAGTAATCGTGTTGCTTACAACAAACAAAAACTTGTTATTCCTTACAAGATTTCTTCAATGCAACAACTGATTAATTTAGCACATGATCAAATTTGTTGTTCTTCATGTGGTGTAGATGATTTTATCTGCAAGTCTGATTATTCTTCATGGTTTGGTTATAATTTCTATGGTTCCAATCGTTTTTACACAAATAGATATTATAACCACAACACTTCAAAGAAACATGCCAACCCAAAACCTGTTAATTCTCCTAACACAAAAGGACCCAATTGGCAATGGGTACCTAAAACTGTTTAAATTCCATTTTGCAGCTCCGTCATGTGTGGTATTTGGATTCCGGTTGCTCAAAACACATGACGGGTAGAAAGGAGCTGTTGAGCAACTTTGTGGAAAAAAATGGAGGGAGAGTTAAATTTGGGAATGATCAGTACTCTCCAATCTTGGGCTATGGAGATATAGTAACAGACAACGTCAGGATCACCAAAGTTAATTATGTTGAAGGCTTAGGACATAACCTGTTTAGCATAGGTCAATTCTGTGACAAAGATCTAGAAGTCCATTTCAAGAAGACCCGGTGTGCAGTTCTAACCGACGAAGGAAATGAACTTCTAGTTGGTTCAAGGAAGTCAAATCTTTACACAATTGACCTATCAAAGCTTAAGCCAAATAATGACGTGTGTCTGATGTCTAAGGCATCATTTGAGAAAAGTTGGTTATGGCATAGACGACTATCTCACCTCAACTTCGTTACATTCAAAAGCTGACGTTGGGTGATTTAGTTATAGGTCTATCGGTTCTGCAGTTTGAGAAAGACAACTTTTGTACTGCTTGTGAGAAGGGGAAGATGAAGCGAGCTCCTCACCCACCGAAACCCGAGCCCAGCACACACAAAGCTTTGGAAATTCTTCATATGGATCTCTGTGGCCCGATGAAGACTCAGAGCATAAGTGCCAAACGATACGTGTTAGTCGTCATCGATGATTATTCAAGATATACATGGGTCAAGTTTCTACGATCAAAAGATGAAACGCCTGATTTGATCATCTCGTTAATCAAACAGCTTCAAGTGAATCGTCAACAAACAGTTCAGACTGTCAGGTCAGATAACGGGACAGAGTTCAAAAACAAGACTCTTGATGATTTCTTTAAGTCATTAGGAATATCTCATCAATATTCTGCGGCTAGAACACCTCAGCAGAAAGGAGTCGTTGAAAGACGAAACCGCACACTAGTTGAAGCCGCCAGAACGATGCTGTCTTATGCTGATCTACCTCTATTTCTGTGGGCTGAAGCTGTATCGACGGCATGCTATACACAAAACCTTTCAATTATCCATCGACGGTTTGGTAAAACACCATATGAATTGATCAACAATAGAAAACCTGTAATACACTACTTTCGTGTTTTTGGATGCAGGTGTGTTGTGCTGAACGATAAGGACAACTTGAACAAATTCAGTCCTAAGGGAATTGCTCGGATACTCGCTCACATCAAAAGCGTACAGAGTCTATCTCAAGTCTTCCAGAACTGTGATGGAAAGCATAAACGTCAGTGTTGGTTCCCGTTTTGCTTTAAACAAGATTATCAGATCTATTAGTTCAAGTTAATGTTTGATGCGGAAGCGTATTTGAAGAACTAACAGATAAGTTTGATAGATTTAGAACAAAATTGTCAGGATCGATTCTTAACAAGAATTAAACTTCTTAGAAACAGAATTTAGAGAATCTTGCGGAATAGAACTCTAAATCAATTAAAGAACAATCAATAGAAATTCAATAAACTGTATATATATCAAACAGTTATTACTCACAAGTTTTACACCAAACCTCAATCTTGTTGAACAGGCTCAACAAGACGATTTCTACTTCTCTAGAAATAGGATCTATGATCTTGAGGTTAATTCACTCTTGAATGAATATCAAATTCTATTTCACTCGTATAATGTTCATCTGTTCTAATAGCTATCTATCAATACTATTTATACAAAAGTAATTACAAGATAACTATCAAAAGTAAATTGATCTTCTGAATCTTCGTTAAACATATCTTGATCAATTCCTTATTTGTCTCCAAAAGCATCGCATCCCAGAATTATCAACTCAGCAGTATTAATGATGATTTGGCTCAGCAGCATTAACAACCTTCAGCAGTATTAATCTTCACAGTCTTCAAGCAGTAGTAACTCAGCTCAGCAGTACTAACCATGTCTAGCAGTAGTAATTTGGTCTAGCAGCACTAACTTCATCTAGGAGCATTAACTTCATCTAGCAGCAGTAACCTTGCCCAGCAGTAGTAACGAAGAACTGGCAGTAGTAATGAAGACTTAGCAGTACTAACTATACTTAGCATATCTTCAGTTCCCAACAATCTCCCCCTAACTTGACTTTTAGGAAAAGAAGTCAAGTTCTTCAGATGATGCTTCCAAAACTTAGTCATCATGTACACACAGATTAGGACTTAGGCCTAGACTCTGATTGAGAATCCTCTTTACCAAGAATCTACCCATTGCTGAATCCTTGTTGCAGGTCAGCTTAGTGTGTAACATTCCTTGCAGCCTCTTCATGCTGTGATTGTATATTTCATCTACAAGATAGTATTCTTGAGTTGCAGAGTCAAGGGAGATGACATATACTCCACAGTTTTCATAGAGCATCCAGTTGGTAATGACTTGAAACTGTGTGTTTAACCTATGCTGAACTGCTTCAGGTTTGAACATTTGGCACAAGAATTCAAGTACCATTTTAGAAATTGACATCCCTGGCTCAGTCAGTATGTTTCCATATATCTTCATCCCAACTTTGAACATCTCTTCTAAGTCTGATCTTGAGCAAGTTCTGACAATTTTTCCCCAAGTAGAAAATACTTCAAATTTTCCATCAGCTCTTTTTATCCTAATGAACTCCTTTCTACCATCTTTCAAAGTGTCCCAAAAGATGATTTCAGGAGCCTTAGATGATATTGGTTCAGCCTGAAGTGGAATTGGGTTAGAGTCAACACTAGTAATGTACAAGTCACATTGGGCATCCGTTTGTGATTGCACATTGCCTGATTGCCCTGATGGAGTTGCCACTTCTTCTTCAGCAACTTTTCCATCAGATTTCACTGTTTCCTCCTGGGCCTCTTCTGCAGATGACTCCACCCTTGGCTTCTTTTCAATTTTCTTCTTTGAAGTTATGGGCTGGGTTCTTGGTCTTTTCTTGGACATCATCTTGGTTCTTTTAAGAGTTTTGACAGCCTCAGGAGTTGGTTCAGCTGCTTTAAGTTTTTCAGCAGCAATAACCATTTCTGCTGCTATGGCTGTTACTGCTTCTCTTAGTACATGTAGTGATGCTGCTTCAATACAGTTCTTTACAATCCAGTAAATTTCTTCATCTATTTCAGCTTGAGATGTAGTTACTGCTTCCTGCTCAGTTTCTGCTGCTTTGACTGTTTGGCCTTCAGCAGCATTAACTGTTTCTGCTGCTTGTTCAAACTCAGCAGCATTAACAGTTTCTGCTGCTGTGGTTTCTGCTGCTGTGGTTTCTGCTGCTTTGGTTTCTGCTGCTTTAACACACTCTTCCCCCTTTTTTGTCTCACTGGTCTCCCCCTTAACCTGTGCATACTCCATTTCCATCTCAGTCTCTATGTGAACAGTCTCCCCCTCAATATGTTGACCCTTCAGTTTCAGTTCTGCTTCTGACTCTGACTCCCCCTTTTTGGGAGCATCATCAGTTGAAGTTCTTCTTCTTAGCACAAATCTTGCCTTTTTCTTTCTGTTCAGCAACCTGGTGACCAGCTTTTTGAGCTTCTCAATTTGAGACTGTTGGTAGGTGACCACAGTCTTAAGTTGCTCTATCTCTGTCTTTTGTGCCATTACATCCAAGTTGATATTCCCTATGGTTTCCATCAATTCCTCATAGTTATATCTATCCTCACCTTGTTTAGAAGTGTTTACCTTCTTTAAAGGATCCTTGGAAGTTTCAGCAGAAGCCTTCTGCCTAGCAGAAGCACTACCTGCCCCCTTGGTTTCTTGGCACCTGGGTCCTCCTAATGATTTCTCATTTAGAGTTGCCATGGGGAAGGTCTTATTTATGTTACCACTGTCCTTCTCTGTGCTAGCAGAAGTAGTGGCAGCCTTAGCACCCATATGGTCATCCTTCTCCTTAGAGACCACCTTCTTGAGGTTGGGAGACACCCATGTGGTTTCCCTGTTGATATTCTCAATTGGAGAATGCTCCAATTGAGGGCTTAAAGGCGTAGGGCTTTGAGTAGGTACAACAAGGGAAGGAGCCTTGTGCACCTTTCTTCTTTGAAATCTTTTGGTGATTGTGGGAGTGGGCTGTTCAAGAATGGACTGTGGGATGTCTTTTGAGATGGAAGGTTGGGATTGGGCATCAGTGGGTTGATCTAATGAGGGCCTTGATCCTGATGCCATACCTTCAGAGGGGTGGGACACAACCATCATTGTAGAGAACAATGGTGTGTCAACTCCTTCCGAGTCCCTAGGAAGTCTTTTCATATTTGAAAAAACCTTCCCTTTAGGGGATTTGGGTACATATACCTCAGTGAACTGAGGTAAGTCCATCAACTCCTTGTTAAGAACTTCTTGCACAAACCTTGGATACATGAAAAAGGTCTTTTTGGATTCCAAGTTTGATACAAGATCAGTAAAGATCATTGCTGAGAAATTGTACTTTCTGGCAGTGGATAAGCAGACCAAGGCATATGCAATGGGACTGCTGAACTCACTCCATCCAGTAGTTTTCTTGGAAATACAGTGCATCAGGGTATGAACAAGAAATCTCCATTGGTTGAAAAATTTTGACTTGTAGAATTTAAAAACACCAATGGGACCTTCATACCCCATTCTTTGTAAAGTAGAAAAGAGTTCTTCATTAGGAATAGAAGTTATACCTGAAGCATCATTCAACTGAAGGGAGATGCGAATAACCTCTTCAGTGACTTTCAAGGGTTTATCACAAACCCTTGTTCGAATGGTTTTCTGCCCTTCTTCAACACTAACAGTGGCATTCTCCCAAAATTGTTTCTGATGTTCGATATAGATTGTTGGGCTCACTGTGAGTGCATAGGAGATGTGCGAGGATTTTAGAAAATCGACAATATCGTGGAATCCCGCAGCTTGTTTCGGCTTCTGAAGCATGGCTATTTCATTGTGCTCATCCACAAACTCCATGATGCCTAAGGATTCTTGAAAGAAAAGCACAGAGATTCTGGGGAGTCTAGGTTAGAACGAGAGAGAAGAAGTAAATGCGAAGAGTCGTTATGAACATGGGCGGGCAAACAGGGGTATTTATATGCCCTAGATTATCAGAAGCAGTATTAACTACCTCGCAGTATTAACTGCCAAGCAGTATTAACTGTCAAGCAGTATTAACTACCTAGCAGTATTAACTACCGAGCAGTATTAACTACCGAGCAGTATTAACTACCTAGCAGTATTAACTACCTAGCAGTATTAACTACCAAGCAGTATTAACTACCGAGCAGTATTAACTGCCAAGCAGTATTAACTACCTAGCAGTATTAACTACCGAGCAGTATTAACTACCGAGCAGTATTAACTACCTAGCAGTATTAACTACCTAGCAGTATTAACTACCAAGCAGTATTAACTACCGAGCAGTATTAACTCCACTAGCAGTATTACATGCACTAGCAGTATTAACTACTGAGCAGTATTAACTACTGAGCAGTATTAACGACCAAGCAGTATTAACTACACTAGCAGTATTAAATGTACTAGCAGTATTAACTACTGAGCAGTATTAACTGCACAAGCAGTAGTAACTACTAGAACACCGACAGTAGTAACTTCTGTACTGGCAGTAGTAACCACACTTACACGTTTCTTCACTTGGTAATCAGAGGAAAACAGAGGATCCTGAGAAAGAAAGTTAGTAGCACCAAATATATGAAGAAATATAGGTATAAAAACAGAAAGTCATGAATTTATTCTAGGTTGATCATGCCCACACTTGTTACCAAAAAGGTGAATCTACCCACATCAAAAGCTTTTGTGAATAGATCAGCAAACTGGTCATTTGTATGAACTTTAGCAACCTGAATTAATTTCTTTTCATTGCAATCTCTTATAAAGTGATACCTTATCTCTATATGCTTTGTTTTTGAGTGTTTGACTGGATTATTAACAATGCTAATAGCACTGTTGTTATCAATGAAGATTGGTGTGTGAAGAAAAGTTACCCCATAGTCCAACATCTGATTCTGAATCCATAGAACCTGAGAGCAGCAGCTTGCAGCAGCTATGTACTCAGCTTCTGTGGTAGATAAGGACATTGTGGTTTGTTTCTTACACTGCCAAGATACTAGTCTTGTACCCAAAAACTGACATCCACCTGAAGTAGACTTCCTATCCATGTTGGCTCCTCCCAAATCACTATCTGAATATGCAAGCAAGTCAAAAGAGGATTCATGAGGATACCAGAGACCTAATCTAGGTTGCCCTTTTAAGTATCTGAATATTCTCTTGACAGCATGAAGGTGTGATTGCTTAGGAGAAACCTGAAATCTGGCACAAACACAGACTGAAAACATAATGTCAGGTCTAGAGGCTGTGAGATACATGAGAGATCCAATCATTGATCTGTAATGATGGACATCCACATCCTCCCCCTCAAGATCTGCAGTGATCTGTTTATGTGTTTCCATTGGAGTGCTTGCTGACTTTGAGTCTGATAAACCAAACTTGTCCAGGATGTCTTTCACATACTTGGATTGGCTAATAAAAATTCCATCTTTCCTCTGTTTTACCTGAAGCCCAAGAAAGAATGTAAGTTCTCCCATGGAGCTCATCTTGAAGCTTTTGTGCATCAATTCTTCAAACTCTTTACACATTTGATCATTGGTGGATCCAAAGATGATATCATCCACATAGATCTGAACAAGTAAAGTACCTCTCTTTCTCCTCTTGATGAACAGGGTCTTGTCAATGACTCCTCTTTCAAAGTCATTTTTCAAGAGATAGGTAGACAAAGTGTCATACCATGCTCTTGGGGCCTGATGCAAACCATAGAGAGCCTTCTTCAGCTTGTATACTCTGTCAGGGTGCAATGGATTCTCAAATCCAGGGGGTTGACAGACATATACTTCTTCCTCAATGCTTCCATACAGAAATGCACTTTTGACATCCATTTGGTACACTTTGAACTTCATGTATGAGGCATAGGCTAGAAATAACCTGATTGCTTCAATCCTTGCCACAGGAGCAAAGACTTCCTCATAATCTATTCCTTCTTCCTGAGTGTACCCTTGTGCAACCAGTCTAGCTTTGTTTCTGATTACAATCCCTCTGTCATCCTTCTTGTTCCTGAAAATCCACTTGGTGCCAATTGCTCTATGACCTTTTGGAAGGTCTACCAAGTCCCAAACATCCTGTAATTTGAACTGTAGCAGCTCCTCTTGCATTGCCTCTATCCAGCTTGGGTCTTTCATGGCATCATAAGCCTTTTTGGGCTCAATCTGGGACAGAAAGCAAGTAAGAACAGTGTTAACTGTATTTTGCTGCTCTTGCAACTCTTGGAGTCTGCTTTGCTTTCTAGTCATCATGGGAGATGCAATGTCTCCAATTACCAACTCAGGAGGATGATTTTTCTGAGTTCTTGTTTGATGACCAGCTTCCTCTTGTAAGTCCTCATCCAGATTAGACTCATTTAATTCTGGATTTGTTTCTGCTTCTTCAGTCACCTCAGATTCTCTGGAATTTGAACCTGAAGACTGATTTTCCTCTGCTCTCCTCTCTTCTTCATTCTGAATAGGTTCAGTCTCCTCATGGTGTTCACAGAATTCCACAGGATCAATGGTAGGGATTGGAAATATCACAGATTGAATTCTGTGTTCTGATGATGGTGTATCCCTTTGTCCTGCATATACATCACCACTGAAACCCAAAGAATTAGTGAGTGAATCAATGTCAAATAGCCAATTAGGACCTGAACCAATAGGATTTGGTGTGTTCTCATTGCATTTGACATTGTCACTTTCTTCAATTATTCTAGAAGAGGTATTAAAAATTCTGTAGGCCTTACTTTGAGATGAATACCCAACAAGAAAACCATCATCTGCTTTGCTATCAAACTTGCCTAAGTGAGATTTGGTATTGAGAATAGTACAAGGACATCCAAATGGCTTGAAAAATCCAATATATGGTTTCCTTTTATGGAAAAGCTCATAAGGTGTCTTGTTTTTAGGCTTTACAACTAAAACTCTGTTTTGAACATAGCAGGCAGTATTAACTGCTTCTGCCCAAAAAGTAATTGGTAACTTTGAGTCAGCTAACAGAGATCTAGCAGCCTCAATCAGTGTCCTATTCCTTCTCTCAGCAACACCATTTTGTTGTGGAGTCCTAGGAGCACTGTATTGTCTCTCAATTCCTTTTTCTTCACAAAAGGTGTTTAGATCAGAATTTTTAAACTCAGTTCCATTATCTGATCTAATGACTTTCACTCTTTGATTTGATTGGTTTTCAATTTTGAGAATGAAAGATTTGATCAGTCCACTTGTCTCATCTTTGGTTCTCAGAAAATATACCCAAGTAAATCTAGAATAATCATCAACAATAACTAAGCAGTATGATTTCTTGCCAATACTCATCACATTGGTAGGACCAAACAGATCCATATGTAACAGTTGAAGAGGATTTGATATAGTGTTTATCTCTTTGGACTTATGAGAAGTTTTGTGTTGTTTGCCTTTGAGACAAGCAACACAATGATCATCACATGAATATACTTTGGATGGCAAACCCCTTACAAGGTTATTTTTAACAAGTTTATTTATTGTTTTAAAGTTCATGTGACACATCCTTCTGTGCCAAAGTGATGATTCATCTAAAGAAGCTTTTGAAACTAAACAATTTAGAGATGAATCAGATGAAACACTTTCCAAATCTAAACAATAAACATTATCCTTCCTAGGAGTTCTCAGAAGTATCATGTTTTCTTCAACCACTTTGTATCCAGGAGCAAGGATAATGCATTCAGAGTCTGTAAACAATATACTATGCTTCTTGTCACAAACCTGTGATACACTTAACAGGTTGTATCTCAATTGTTCAACATAGTATACATCTTCAAAGGTCATCTTACCCTTTGAAACATCACCCTTACCACTTATCTTTCCACCAGCAGGATTATCCCCAAATGCAACATGTCCTCCATCAACCTTTTTGAAATTTTTGAGGCAGGACATGTTACCTGTCATGTGCCTGGAGCAACCACTATCAACATGCCAAATGCTCTTCCCCTTGAGCTGTTGGTTGCCCTGCACATCAAGATAAATCAGTTAGTTTTATTTGGAACCCAAGCCGAAGTGGTCTTGGGTCTCCCTTGCTCATCAAAATACTTACACTTGGTTTTGATGAGATTTTTAACTTTTGGTACTGCTGTGCTGGAATACTTTGTCAAAATTATTGGTGTAGCAGAACTTGCAGCAGTACTAACAGTGCTAGCAGTACTAACAGTGCTAGCAGTATTAACCTCAGAAGTACTAACAGAGGTAGCAGTATTAACCGAGTTAACACTGCTAGAAGCAGTATTAACAGAGTTAATACTGCTAGCAGCAGTACTATCTGAAGAAGAAGCACTAAAAGTATTAGCAGCACTAACATTGGACTGAATACTAGCAGTATTAACACTGCTAGCAGCACTAACTTTGGAATGATTACTAGCAGTATTAATACTGCTAGCAGCACTAACTTTTGAAGCAGTACTAGCAGTGTTAGCAGTACTAACACTGCTAGCAGCAGTATTGTTTTTAGTGCTTTTTGGAACCCACATAGTATCACATTCCTTTTCAGTCATTTTCTTTATGTGGCTTTTGGGTTTATCTTGTTTCTTTGCCACATTTTTCTTTGCAGACTTTTTATATCCACCATTCTTTCTGTAACCACCAGGTTTTTGAAAGGATCTTTGAGCATTAAACCTTTGGTTAACAGGATTGAAATAACAGTGTTTGGCTAAGTGATTTAGCTTACCACAGATGAAACAAGGTTTTGGCCTGTTGATTCTTTTCAGGTCAACTCCTTGTCTCATAGCCCACTGGTTATTCCAGTTCCTTTGATTTCCCCTCTGATTATCATGTTGTTGGGGCTTGTTCTCTTTGAATTTCCTGCAGGAACACTGTTTACAAGTATTTGAGTTCACAACTTTGGGCTGTGTGTAATGAACTTCCTTTTTCTCTTCAGTCCTTTTGATCTCTGTGTTCTTGACACATGGACTCTCACATTCCTCATCAGAGTCTACTTTGTCAGTCTCATCCTCAACAACTATTTCTTTTTCACAAGGATCTATATCAATCTTTAATTCAGGTTCCTTTCTATCCTTGGTCTCTAACAATTCAGACTTAGGAGGTATGTAGTTGTTATTGTAGGGTGGAGGTGTGGTATTGTATCCTATCCCTACTTTCATCTTGTCATGGATTTGTGCTTTAATGATGGTGTCCATGGTTTTAGAAGCACAGGTAAACTTTTCAACATCAAGTTTAACCTTTTTAAGCTCTTCTTTTAACTTTTCATTCTCCTCCCCAGACACTTTCAGCTTAATCTCATACTCATTCTTCTCCCACTTCCAATAGTTAGTATCATAGTGGTGTTGAAGTTCATTAGCTTGAAAAGCTCTAATCTGTTCCTCAAACCTTTCTACAATCCTAACATAATCTTTTACATCTTTCTCTAGCCTCTTAAGGTCATCACACATACCCTGATTGTGATCCCTATATCTTTTAACAGCATCAATGCAAGCTTGAGAACAGAGTTTAGATTGTACCTCAGTGGGGATATCAGACACTTCTGCCATAAGAGCTTGATTATGACAGGCTTCTTCAGCTTGATCACTCCAATCAAATCCCATTCCTTGTTGAGAAACAAGGGCTTGAGAGGAGCTTCTGTTTTGGTTTCCATTTGGAGTCTGTGATCCTCCACTTCTGCATTCTCTGGCAAAGTGTCCCATCTTGTGACACTTATAGCATTCAACCTTTGACTTGTCAAAGCCTGCACCATCTTCTCTTCTTTGGGAAAAGTTGTTTCTCCCAGTCCTTTTGATGAATTTCTTCACCCTCATTGATAGCATAGCCATCTGCCACTTGATGTCCATCTCTTCCAGATCATCAGCATTGATCTGCTCTAAATCATCATTGATTAGAGAAGAGTGGGCATGACTAGAAAAGAATGCTTCTAGTACAGAATCTGTGGTCTTTTCTTGATTGGTTCCACTAGCAGAATTAACAGAACCTGCAGTATTAACAGAATCAGGATTAGCAGCAGTATCAGAGGATGAAGATAATAAAGCAGCATTATAAACAAATCCTGATGGCCTTTTCTTGGCTTCAACTTCAGCCTCAAATACTCTCAAATCATTGTAGAGGTCATCTAGCTCTTTGTCCTCCAATTGGTCATTCTGTCTGAATGAGACAGTGTACATGGTCCATTCTTCTCCCAATGATCTAAGGAACTTTCTGTTGACATCATCAGCATCCATGTGTACACCCACAGTTGCTAATTCTCCAATTAACTTGTTAAATCTGTCAAAAGTTTGAGTCATAGACTCATTCTTTGCAGACATAAAGTTTTCATATTGTTGCCTGAGAATAGCCTTTTGATTTCTCTTTGTGCTCTTTGTTCCAGTAAATCTTTTCTCCAGAGCATTCCACAACATCTGTGCATCTGTGCAGTGTTGGAATTGATGTTGGTACTCATTAGGAATAGCCAAAAGCAGAGTGCTTAAGGCCTTCATCTCTGTTTGTCTTACTTTCTTTTCAGCATCTGTCTTGGGAGGAGGTCTCTTTCCATCTGCTCCAATCTTTCCTTCATTACATGGGCCATTTTCTATAATGTCCCATATTGCATAATCAGTAAGAAGAATGTACTGCTTGATTCTTAGTTTCCACATGTCAAATTCATTGGGTTTGAGCATGGGAACCTTTGAAACAAGAGTACTGTGAGAATCCATTGAGTTGTCCATAATTTCTAAGATACCAATGCTCTGATACCACTTGTCAGGATCGATTCTTAACAAGAATTAAACTTCTTAGAAACAGAATTTAGAGAATCTTGCGGAATAGAACTCTAAATCAATTAAAGAACAATCAATAGAAATTCAATAAACTGTATATATATCAAACAGTTATTACTCACAAGTTTTACACCAAACCTCAATCTTGTTGAACAGGCTCAACAAGACGATTTCTACTTCTCTAGAAATAGGATCTATGATCTTGAGGTTAATTCACTCTTGAATGAATATCAAATTCTATTTCACTCGTATAATGTTCATCTGTTCTAATAGCTATCTATCAATACTATTTATACAAAAGTAATTACAAGATAACTATCAAAAGTAAATTGATCTTCTGAATCTTCGTTAAACATATCTTGATCAATTCCTTATTTGTCTCCAAAAGCATCGCATCCCAGAATTATCAACTCAGCAGTATTAATGATGATTTGGCTCAGCAGCATTAACAACCTTCAGCAGTATTAATCTTCACAGTCTTCAAGCAGTAGTAACTCAGCTCAGCAGTACTAACCATGTCTAGCAGTAGTAATTTGGTCTAGCAGCACTAACTTCATCTAGCAGCATTAACTTCATCTAGCAGCAGTAACCTTGCCCAGCAGTAGTAACGAAGAACTGGCAGTAGTAATGAAGACTTAGCAGTACTAACTATACTTAGCATATCTTCAGTTCCCAACAAAAATATAAATAAACAGTGAACAGAATATTATATCTCAAAGTTTACTGAATATATATATCAAGAACAGGTTTATGAACCGTGAGTAAGAAAAGCTTTAAAACAGATATGACTTTTAAGGTGAATAAGCTTTTGTGTTCTTGATGTTCGATTGAAGTGGTGTAAGGAAGAACTCAACATGAGTCTTCCTTATATACTACTCTAAAGGGGACCATAAAGCATATGCTACTATTCAAAAGGTACGAATGAATAGTAGAACGGATGTCGTGAACAGTTGCAAGGATGGCATGAACAGTCAGACGTGCTGTATTGCATTTAATGCAGCAGACGTCTATTATGTACTAAGCCCTATTGAATCCAATCAGAGTTTGACACGTCGACGTTGGACAGGGTATGTTGCCATGCAAGTTGACGAACGGGTTCTGGAATAGTAGCAAGATATTAATAATATCTTTGAAGTCTTTGTTGAAGACCACAGAGGCTCTGTGAAGTGTCACAGAGGCTCTGCGGTTTGGTCCTTCGTAGAGCAGTCTTCTTTTGTTTTCGAGTCTTGGGTCTTCTTTAAGTTCAACAGAGGTTCTGTAGGACGTCTCTGTTGCTTCTGTGGCTTCTTGACTCTGATCTCTCGGTAAGTTTGGCAGAGCCTATGTAAGAGGCTTTTCTTCACTTAGCCTATTTTTCACTACTTCTAAATATTTCTATGATTAGGAAGATTGAAGCTAACAGTCAGATTCGACGAAACTGAAGATATGGCTTCTGTGCAAAATAGTACAGAACCCGCAATATCTGGAATACTAGCATCCGGACAAATTCGTCCAATGGTGACTAGGACGTCAAATAAGAATCAAGCTTCCACTTCTAACTCTAATCCTAACGATCTTGATTTATTGTTTGAACATTTTTATGATGATTATTTTGGAAGTAATAAATCTTCATCATCTGTGAATGTTAGGAGTCAAGTTGCTACACCACCATCTCATGCTACAATGTCAGGGTCTTCACCGGTACTGACTACTCCCACAACTGGTGCAACAACTCCTGCATCGTCTTCAAGTAACACACATATGGCATCTCCACAAGCAACACAACATGAACCTACGAACGGTGCTTCTTCGTCGGGTACAACTTCTAACGTCAATGATGATGATTCTTCTAACATACCTGAGTCAGCTTCTGAATCACCTCCGGAGGCAGTTCCTGTTGACTCTTCTGTCAATGAACCAGCCCCACAACTGGAACCTACCTTGACAATAGAGTTGAATTTTGATAAAGATCCCACCTTAGTGGATCCCAATGAAGATGTTGTATCTCTCCACCCACATTCTACAAAGTGGACTAAGAGTCACCCCATTGAACAAGTCATTGGTGACGTATCCGAACCTGTTAAAACAAGGTCTGCAACAGCAAACGAAGTCCTATTCGCGCTCTTTCTAAGTCAAGTTGAGCCCACATCAGTTCGACAAGCCTTAGAAGATCCGGATTGGATCATTGCGATGCAAGAAGAATTAAACTCCTTTGAAGCATTGAATATGTGGAGATTAGTTCCAAGACCCAAGGGTAAAACGGTAATTGGTACTAAGTGGGTCCTGAAGAATAAGAAAGATAAAGACGGGATTGTTGTGAGAAACAAAACACGCCTTGTAGCAACAAGAGGGAATTGACTACGACGAGACGTATGCATCGGTAGCTTGCTTAGAGGCAATCCGGATGTTTCTATCATTTGCCGCTTTTAGAAACTTCACTGTTTTTCAAATGGACGTGAAGACTGCCTTCTTGCACGGCGTCTTGAAAGAAGAGGTATACGTTTCTCAACCGGAAGGCTTTGTGGACAAAGATAAACCAGATTACGTCTACATTCTTGACAAAGCTCTCTACGGTCTCAAGCAAGCCCCTCGAGCCTGGTACGAAATTTTATCTACCAACCTACTTGGTGCTGGCTTTCGAAAAGGTAAAATCGACACAACTCTATTTACTCTGCACAAAAATGGTGAGATCCTTCTGGTACAAATTTACGTTGATGATATTATTTTTGGTTCAACTGACCCTGGATTATGTACTTGGTTTTCGGGCATTATGATGACTAGATTCCAGATGAGTATGATGGGAGAGATTAATTTCTTTCTCGGATTACAAGTCAAGCAATTCTCAACAGGTATCTTCATCAACCAATCGAAGTATGTGTTTGACATCTTGAAGAAATTCAAGATGGAAAATTGTACCTCAATTGGTACACCTATGGCTCCTGGATCTAAAATTGGTCCGGATCCAGATGGTGTAGATGTAGATGTTAAGAATTACAGAGGGATGGTAGGCTCATTAATGTACCTTACTGCGAGTCGTCCAGATATAATGTTTTCAACTTGTTTATGTGCAAGATTTCAGGCACAACCAAAAGAATCACATCTTGGTGCTGTTAAAAGGATCTTTCGATATCTGAAGGGGACTCCGTACCTAAACCGGGTAGCCACATCTTCTGCCAACGAGCGTTTGTCGCCGTTGCGCATTGAATCAGCCATGGTGGACCCAACCATGCATAGCACAGCCCCACCAAGCCACTCATTGGTCTCTTAACAGGCCGATGTTTCATTGACCACAGGGGTTTTAGGTCAAAGTCTATCGGCAACACAATCGGTGTTTGCTGGTATTGAAACAGGTTGGCTCCCGCCCCGGCCACCGACCTTCTTTGGTAGCACATCGAGTCTAGAGCCATTCGGAAGAACTTCCTTTCCTAGGACACGAATGATGGCACCCCACCAAGTTGAGAGATTCCGTGATCCAACCGGAACACCCAGAGTGAGGCCGCCGTTCGTCGGTAGCCCACGAGGACCGGGTGGAAGTCCTGTCATGGTTAACACCGCGCCAGCCATGAACACAGGCCGTATAGTTGCTACAACTACTACGATAACCGAAAACCTATGTGGTTCGGGTGTTAGATCTATTTTCCCATCCTTAACGGTGAGACAGATTGCTCAAAACCTTAGTCCTTATCCGCACTACATCACTCTGGAGGTTTTGCGAGCTTCACTTGCATCAATTGACACCACCTACAAGAAACACACCGACTAGTTGAGGAAGATTGTTGGTGACCTATCTGCTGAAGTTAAACGAGCAATAAAAGGAAAAGGCGTTGCTGAATCGTCGTCAACTCCTCCGAATCAACCATCTCGCGCTGAATCTGATCCACAAACACCACCACCAGTTCCATTACATCAAATCCCAACTGACCAGCTCAAATCAGAGCTGTTAGCCCGACTCTTAGCCCAAGGCGATTCCAACACGGCTGAAGAGGTAGACCTTGTTGGATTACTACGCCAACAAACCCAACCTCAAGAAGTCATTGACGCTGAACCGAGATACGTGGCCACAGGTGAAAGAGGATCTATTTTAATTCCTTTTCAAGAAAGTCTAAGGAAAGACTTGTTCATCAAGAATGTTCAAAGGATTAACTTAGAGAAAGTCTACGGGATAGAGGACTGGCCATCACTTAAGAAGATCAAGCTTCTGTATGTTATGGGCAATAAAGACAGAGAAACGAGTGCTGTCAAATCAGACAATATGATAGTGAAAGTGCTGAAGGTTGAATCTCAAAAGCTGCTCAATGTCTTTTATCATGAATTCACTGTCTTGAGATCTGATGATTCTGAATGTGTGTTCTCTGAGGCTGACTTCAAGAGTCTGAAACTGGATGATCTCCTAAGCCTTTACAATGTCATAGCCACCCTCCCGGAGAAGAAAATAGAACTGTCTGCCGCGTATCAAAGTTTCAAAAGATTTATGCGGAACATTCTAAAGTTCTCCTATCTTACTGACTTTCAGATGGCTCTTGAGTCTCACCAATCCAATGTAAATCTGAGAGGACCAAACCGACGTCTGCCTGATATCCAAGGTATCCCTGCCTACACCGTTCTGAAGAAACCAGATCTTGGAGTTGTCAACCTCAATCAAGACTCAAAGAAGAGATTTATGAGAGTCGTTGAAGTAAACAAGTTCAGCGATGGTACATTCAAGATGATTTTGGTACATCTGAAAAGCAAGCTTCTTCTGGATGCAAGTGGAGAGGTGAAGCTCAAAGATAAAGAAAGAGACCTGATCAACCAAGTGATTTGTGCTATTACCTACCGAAAGGAGTACCGACATGCATTACAAAGGTTCGAGATCATCTTCGGTATTCGGAAGAAATATGTGACCCCGGTAGACGTCTAAATCTTTTGCCTCTACTTTGGTACAAAGGGGGAGGTTGTTAGTGCTATATTTTGTATTGTACCAAGTAGAGGGGCTAGTTGTGACTATTTGGTAAACTTGTAATGGGTATATATAGTTTGCTATTTTCCTCTTATGGAATCAGGTCATTTCATTCTACACATAGTAGCCACACACACTAGTTCTTTCATTGCATTCATCTTGTGAGCTACTTTGATCTTATTGAATATAGAGATGGCTTCCTTTGTTGTTTATATGGATTGATTACTTGTTCTGGGATCACAGCCCCTGATTACGTAGAAATTATCAATTCAATTTGAAGCATGAAGACCGAACCAAAAACCAAACCAAACCAAATGTACACGATATATTTCAATCGAAAACATGGTCTGAAAAGGGTAACATGTACGCTGGCATTGCAAACAACCACCATTTTAGTATTGTAGTCTCATATCAGCTAAACCTGAATTATTTCTCCTCCATATATGTTGAAATCTTCCTTCTCCAAGGGCTCTTTTGAAGAGTAATATAATATGATAGGTTTCCACATATTCTCCACATATTCTCACATTTAGTTGTGGTTAGCGTGGTTCAACGCTTTGGACTCCCACCTCTATAAAAAGAAATTAAGAAATCATACGTTTAGGCCAAGAAAGGTAAGGAAATGGGAGGAGTGAAGTTATTCAGCAATTGGTCAAGCCCAATTGCCCTCATGATTATTTGGGCACTTAAACTCAAAACCATAGACTATGAGACAATCAATGAAGATCTACAACACAAGAGTTCTTTGCTACTCGAATACAACCCCATTCATAAACAAGTCCCCGTGTTGTTGCAGAACGGAACCCCCATATGTGAATCACTTGTAATTCTCGAGTACATTGATGAGATATGGAACACAAATCCTTGCATCTTACCCGATGAGCCGCTTGCCGGAGCCACCGCACGTTTCTGGGCCAAATTTGGCGACGAGCAGGTAAATCATCACTACTCTTATACCATAACCTGCAATTGATAATACTGAGTCCCATATCTTCTAAACACAAACCATTAAATATGTATATATGTAGGAAACTAGTAATATCCCTCTTTATAAATACTTTTCTAGAGAAATATTGAAGAGGGTACCATATGTCCTAACATATATGTTGTTTACTCCCTCAATTCCTTATTACTACTAAATGTAGGTTTTACAGAAATTCTTCGTTTAACCGTAGGTTATCCCACTGCTCTACCATTGCATTATGAGCAAAGGGAAGGATCAAGAGGAAGCAAAAAAAAGGCATAGTGAACCTGAAACTAGTAGAAGAACATCTAAAGGGAAAGCAATTCTTTGGTGGGGAAACATATGGATTCTTAGATTTTGCATTTGGGTGGTTGGCTTATTATTCTGGCATCATTAGAAAGGCGGTCGATCTAGAGATGCTAGACGAAGAGACGTTCCCAAATCTATGCGCATAGAAAGAACGGTTTTGTGACATTCCAGTGGTTAAAGAAAACTGGCCTGATGAAGATGCAGTGATCTTGTTTTGAGCAATTCGCCAAAGCCATGGGATAAGTTCTTGCAGAGCCTGTGGAGTGTAGCTCAGTTGGTAAAGGGGTGGGGTGACTTTGCCCAAATACATAACAGGTCTTGGGTTCGATTCCAGGCTCCTCCACTAGCCACAGCCGCTGAGTGAGCCAAAAAATGCCCCCTCACATTGGTGTCCTTGGAGGCAGGTTCCGTGTGGGGCCGGTTAGGGTTGCCGGTAATCAACTTTTTGCCCAAATAAGTTCCTGCAGAAAAGTAAGATATGAAGATTTCAATAGGATATCAAAGTTGTTGTCTGTATGTGTGAAGGTAATAATAAGTGTGTTTAATTTACTACAACATTCTTCCAAATTGCATCAGATGCAAAGAAAAGTAAGGGGATGTTTTAGGTGATTACTTCGATTCGAAAGTAATAAAATTCATTTGGATACCGCTTCCAAATAGCCTTTCCTTGTATATATGTATATGTAGATACCAGGTCTTGGATGATTTAAAATTTGAGGGTCAGAGGGTGAATGCGGAACAAACGGATCAAACAAAAAAGATGTCTAATAAAATACGTAATCAACAATAAAAGTAAATACTCATGAATTAACGGAAAGAAGGATGATATACATCCACACAAAAGGAGGGTCTTTATTCACCTGAAGAGAAACCGAAACCGTTACAAACTAGAATTGCAAACTCTGAAAGCTAATGTTGGCTTTTCTAAAGAGTTCCTCCCACTATTTTTCGTGATATTTAGACGGTGGCACACCGACATACCATACAGTTCCAAGTCCCGATATTTTTTAATCGTGTCTCATCAAACTCATCTTTGATACACCATTTCTTAAACTTCACCTTGTAATTTTTAGTCACATTGTACAAGGAGTTGGCATTGGAATAGAGAGCAAATGGGAAATGCTTGTAAACGGAAATATTCATTCTTGACATATTTGATTTGAATAATCATGTGAATACAGCATGCATACCAGAAATTTGATCATTAATGCTGTGGATGTAACTTGTAAACTCAAAAAACTGGATTATCATTATGTGTTAAAAATAGTTTGATCAGTGAGTTAAGATTCTTTAAATCAAAGCAGTTGTGTTGCTTTATTCAATGCCCTCAACTTGACCAACTCAACTCATGCATACTCTTAGTTCACACATAAAGTATAAATACATCTTTTTATGAGACACTTTTTTTAGATAATATACTATGAAACAACTAACACAATGTTTTATTTTAAAATGCCCTAAAAAGAACTTGTTAAAACATGCAAAACCATTTTATAAACTTATTAAATATGAGTCCTATGAATCGTCTATTGTGAGTTTGTGACAAGTAGATGTTTTATAAACTAAAAGATCGAATAATTTCTTAAGTTTCCAAATCTTATCAATAAAAAAATACCATAAAATGACTAAAATAACAGGGAGATAGGGGTTTGAATTCGTCTCCATCAACAGTAAATAAGAGAGGGTTTGGTGAACGATTACTACTCTCTCCGTCCACACAAATAGTTTTAATATTTGTTATGACAGCTGCAAGTTGGACTATTTCATGCAACGATTACTACTCTCTCCGTCCACACAATAGTCTACCCACTTCTTCTATTGCTTTTGCTTCTTCTCCAACCAAAATATTCATCTCTTCTCTTTCCATTTTTGATTCCAATGGCTGAAATAATTGTGGGTGCAATTGTGACTGTGCTGTTTGACAAGCTGGCATCTGCTGATTTCATGAAGATGGCTCGATCTGAAGGAATCGATGTTCAGCTGAACAACTGGAAGGAGACCTTTTCCGATATTCAACTTGTGCTTGCTGATGCAGGACAGAAGCAGATAACCCAGAGATCTGTTGAATCCTGGCTTCACCGTCTCCAGGATTTGGCTTATGACATAGACGATGTAGTGGATGATTTGTCCACTAAAGTTATGCGACGCAAGTTGAAAAAGGAATTTCAAGCCAGCACCAGCACCAGTAAGGCCTTACAGAAGTTTATCCCAACTTGTTGCACTAATTTAACTCCCCGTAAAATTATATATGGTCAGAAGATGAGTTCAAAGCTAAATGAAATGTCAACCAAATTGCATACTCTTTTTGAGCAGAAAAATACTCTAGGTTTGAATGTGAATGTGAATGTTGAAAGGTCAAATAGAGCATATAAAAGGCTGGAGGAAACTTCACTAGTTGATGAGTCCAAAGTTATGGGTAGGGAGGAGGATAAAGAGGTGTTGCTTGACAAGCTGTTGGGGAACGAAGCATGTAATCAAAATGTCAGCATCGTCTGCATAGTTGGTATGGGTGGAATAGGCAAAACCACTCTTGCTCAGGTTTTGTACAACGAAAAGAAAGTGAAGGATCACTTTGAACCGAGGGCATGGGTTTGTGTTTCTGAAGAGTTTAATATATTCAATGTCAGCAAGGCCATTTTTCAAGCTATAACCCCCCAGATGAATCAAGATTTTGCTACTCTAGATTTGCTTCAAGTGGCTCTTAAAGAAAAACTTTCAAAAAAAAAGTTTCTTGTTGTTCTAGACGATGTCTGGAACGAAAACTACGCGGAGTGGGAACTCCTCCAAAGACCTTTTGTTGAAGGGGCACCTGGAAGCAAAATCATTGTGACAACCCGGAACACCAACGTTGCATCTGTGATGAACTCTTTTCAACCTTAAGATCTAAAGGTTTTGTCAGAAGAAGAAGCGTTGTCTTTATTTGCTAGATATGCACTAGATGAACACAACTTTGACAAGCATCCAACGCTTAAGATGCATGGAGAAGGCATAGTGAAGAAATGTGGCAGATTGCCTTTGGCGTTGATAACGCTTGGAAGGGTGTTGAGGACGAAAACAGATGATGATGAATGGGAGGAGGTGTTGAATAGTGAGATATGGGATTTGCAGGATGGAATTCTTCCGGCTCTAAGATTAAGCTACTATGAGCTTCCTTCACATTTGAAGCAATTATTTGCATATTGCTCCTTATTTCCCAAGGACTACGTATTTGACAAGAATGAACTAGTGCTGTTGTGGATGGCACAAGGGTTTTTAAACCAAACAAATGGTAGTAAGTCAAAGGAGAGATTGGGTCGGGAGTATTTCGAAGAGCTAAAGTCAAGGTCCTTTTTTCAGACGTCAACTACTGATGATGATCAATCACTTTACATGATGCATGACCTGATTAACGACCTGGCCACAAGTGTTGCAGGAGAGTTCTTCTTTCGGTTGGATGATAAGACGGATGCATACGACGTAAATGAATCTTTCGAAAACATCCGGCATGTTTCATTTATAGGTGAAGGATATGAGGCATATAGAAAGTTCAAGGAATTACAAAGAGCAAGAGGCTTGCGAACTTTCTTATTTGTTTCACTTATGTCCTGGTCAAGTTTCAAGTTATCAGATAATGTTCTTTCCAAATTACTTCCCCAACTACAGTTCTTAAGGGTGCTAAACCTAAGTTATCATTCAATCACCAAGGTACCACAATCCATTGGAGGTCTCAAGCATATTCGATACCTCAATTTTTCCAAAACAGTCATCAAACGGTTACCGGAACAAGTTGGTAACCTCTATAATTTACAAACCTTGTTGCTTTGTGGTTGTCGAAACTTATCTAGCTTGCCATTCAGTTTTGTAATGTTAACAAACATGCGGCATCTCGACATTAGCGATACTCCAAGGTTGAAAAATATGCCCTCAGGGATTGGTGGGTTAATGGGTTTACAAACTCTAACCAAGGTCATTATTGATGGAAGTAATGGGTTTAATATATCTGAGCTTAAGGGCCTATCTGATCTTCAAGGCCGACTTTTCATTTTGGGGCTAGAGAAAGTGATCAATCCAATTCAAGCAGAGGATGCTAACTTACGACAAAAGAAGGGGGTTGATGATTTGGTGATGCAATGGAGTGATCATTTTGATGATTCTCGGAATGATATGAATGAATATAAAGCACTTGAAGGGCTAAGGCCTCATCATAAGTTGAGAAAGCTGGAGATTTTGTTCTATGGGGGAATGAAATTTCCTAATTGGGTCGGGGATCCCTCGTTTGGTCGGTTAACAAAACTTATATTACGTGGTTGTAGAAGGTGTACACGATTACCAGCACTTGGACATCTACAGTCACTTAAGGAGTTGTCTGTGGAAGGCATGGATGGGGTGAAGACAATTGGTTTTGAGTTACTTGGACCTACTGATTCTTTCCATGGTATTGCATTTCCATCCCTTGAAGTTTTGAAAATTTGTGATATGCAAGGTTGGGAGAGATGGTCAACTAGACTTGGTGACAATGATGGAACTTCTAGATTGTTTCCTCGTCTTCGTACGGTTTCTATAAGTGATTGTCCAAAACTAGTTGAAATATCAATTGACGCAATACCATCACTTTGCAGTTTATATATAAGTGATTGTTCTAACGAGGTGTTTAAAAGCATAGTCGGCGTGTCTTCATCAATTCAGATGTTGCAAATGGATAATATTAAAGGACTTGCTGAACTAAATGGAGAAGTTTTAGAGCTTCTTGGGGCAGTTGAAAATCTAAGCATCATTCGTTGTGATGAATTGAGATTTTTGTGTGAATCAGAGGCAGAGGAATGCAAGTTTCTTGTGAGTTTAAGGAAGTTGTATATAAGGGATTGTAAGAAGTTGGTATCATTGAGAGAGGAAGGGGTTACTTTGGGGATTAGTATGGAACATCTTAGAGAAGTGGGTGTTTATCGTTGTGAGAGTCTGGAGAGTTACAGTTGTCCAAATAGTGTTGAGAGTTTGGATATCTCGGATTGTGTTTCATTGACATCATTGACCTTCTCAACGATGCACGAGCTCCCATCCTCTTTAAAACTTCTTAGGGTTGCTTCTTGTCCTAACTTAGAATCCATTTCAGATCAAGGTTTTGGTATTCTTCCCGTGGAACATCTAGAGATTCGTAATTGTAAGAATATGAAGGTACTTGTTCATGGTGAGCATTTGGAAAGTCTCACATCTTTGACACAGATGGTGATACTTGATTGTCCAAATATGGACTACTCGTTTCCTTGTGGGTTGTGGCCTCCTAATTTGAGAACCCTAACAATAGGATGCTTAAATAAGCCCATGTCAGAATGGGGGGTGCAAAATTACCCAACATCACTTGTTCATCTAACCTTATCTGGCCAAAATTCAGGAGTAATTTCGTTCGTTGCAAATGCAAAAGATGTTACTTCATCATCGTTTCTTCTTCCACCATCTCTAACTATTCTAGCAATCTATGGTTTTATGGATGTGGAATCAGTTTCAAAGGTCTTACAACACCTCCCCTACCTTAAACAACTTGATATTTGGTCATGCCCGAAGCTTAAAGATCTACCAGAGGCAGATACTACCGACCCAGCGTCTTTGAAAATCACGGTGAGTCAGTAGAAAAGGCATGTACTAGCCAGCTAGTGGCCCATCATCTCCCAAATCCTTGACATTGATATTAATTGATCATGGTACGTTATCTTTGTCTCTTTCTATGTTATCTTAAAAAACGCGGTGTTGTTTTTTGCTATTATCTTAAGAGTTGTCACATTTGGTGGATTACTTAATAGGTTTTTGTGAATATTTTTTAAATCATTTTATTTAATTAGACTGATAATAATTATTCTTCAGAATGAAGAACCCTGTTAGATTATTGAATTTAGTACTAGCATTGTATTTTGTTACTGGTGATCTTTCGAATTGATTGCTAAATTAGACTGATAATAATTGAATTGATCGAATTGGTCAGATTCGATAACGAAATATCTCTTTTGGTTGATTCAAAGATGTAGATTGTTTGTTTTTCTTAGATCCACCTGCTTTCTCGATCATTAACTGCTTTTATTGTTATACGGAGGGTTAGATATGGCAAAATTACCAGAGAAGATGAGATCTCCGTGATCGAATTGAGTTACTGTAGAAATGTACTTTATTTTAGGCGAAATTCGGATCATCAAATTCTTTTCATTTTTTGAGGTTTGTTGTTAGAATAATTCAAGTTTAGGTGATTAATTAGGTCGTAGAAGTTGTTCTAATTGTTGGCATAGTTACTGTCATAATATATAAATATAGCAACAATTATATAAAAATTACAAAAATGGTCCTAAGGCCATAAATATCGGAAATATTCCAACATTCAATATACTGATCTCACATTCTAATTATATATACAGGAGAAATGAAGATATTGCTATTGAAAAGAATGACAGCGCTGTTGAAGAAGATCTAGAAAGGGTTGCTTCCATGGTTGACATGTGAGTCTATTCTTTTTCTCTCACTTGTTATCTACACAGTTTCATGTGCTTCAACCGACAATCAATCATTTTAATATATTTGAGAATGGGATCACATGATCTCTGAACACATACATGTTTCTGTCTGCCTAAGAGCTAGATAAAAAATTGTTATTTTATATGAAATAGTTTTATTTATTTATTTTTAATATGTAGTAAGGTAAGTTGGGAATTTGTTATGATGTGTTTAAGTAGGTGCGTGCGGCTTCATCTGACAATCAAAGAACTTTTAGTGTGCTACAACCAAGATTGAGACGTTTCAAGGAAAAAGTACGACTTGTTTTATATATATATATATATATGTGTGTGTGTGTGTGTCTTGGGGGGATGTGCGAGAAGAGAGAGAGAGAGAGAGTTTATATATGACTATTTTAGATTATGTCTAGTACAATTATGTTCTAAATCTTGTAAAATTATGATTACTGATGAAAAATTTATGCATATGCTCTTTTATCACAAAACATAATGTACCTCGACCATGTATCTCCATTGCAGAAGCCAGCTCTCCAACGGTCGGTGTAGCTCCTCCAATTGGATACACGATCTACCGTTATAAACAAAACAAAATACCCGACCCTTCAACTCAATCCAACTACACGCCAAATCTTTCTTCACCCCACGACATGCTAGCAACGTTCTAACGTTAGCCGCATCTTCCCACATACCTCTTGCAGCATATATATTTGATCGAAGCACACCCATCCCAGCATCCAAAGGCCGACTACCAGAAACCTTTCGTGCCACCAATTCCGCAAGTTCAAAATTCTCGTGGACCCTACAACAACTCAGTAAAGTCTCCCACGTATATACCGGAAGGCGGAAGCTCAACTGGCAAACGTTTAACCAATTCATATGCTTCCGCTAGCATCCCAGTTCTACCAAGAACATCAATCATGATTGCATAATGTTCAGCTGTAGGTTTTACGTTCCAGTGTTTTTCCATCGAATAAAAGAACTTCCAGCTTTCGTGGACCATACCCGAATGAGCAAAACCCGCTAAGAGACCTGAAAAAGTCAAATGGTCGGGTTTGAATCCAAATTCGGTCATGGAAAAGAATAGTTTCACAGATTCCATGGCAGAGCCGTGATATGCATACACACAATCATAGTGTTCCAAGAAACTGCATCTTTTCTAATAGTTGTATCGAAAACCAAATTTGCATCGTTCATAAATCCGCATTTGGAGTACATGGATATCAATGAACTTACAACCATGGAATCATTATCGTAAGCATATTTGATTACACACAAGTGCATTGCTATCCCCCAACAGTGAAGAGCAAGCGATCCACAAACAGAAATCAAACCAGTGAATGTTACCTGATCGGGTTTGATTCCATTTTGTAGCATTTGAGTGTATAAATCCAAAGATTCGTCGTTCTGATACCCACAAATCATTATATTCCAAGTGGTTCGATCTTTATTAGGAATCTTGTTGAAAAAGATCCGAGCTTTAAGCATATCAAGATCCTGTGCATATCCATGAAGAATCGTGTTCCACGACACTACATTACCCATCGATCATTGAGTTCCATGCAACTGTATCTCGATGAGGTATTTCATCAAATAGTTTCCGAGCTTCTTTAATCTGATTATTTTGTAGGTAACCTCGAATCAGCACAGTCCATGCGATTATATCTTTTGTAGGCATTTCATCAACCAATTCCCGGGCTTTCTCCATCTTCCCAGCTCTCGTGAAACAACGAATCGCACTTGTCCATGACGCCACATCAAGCACAGACATCCCAGTAAACAACTTCCATAATGACTCAAGATCTCCGTTTTCAACGTAACCTGTTAACATCGCATTGTTAATCAAAACATCCTCAAAAGGGCAAGAACTGAACAATTTCTCTGCTTCCCCTACAAGCCCTTTGCAGAAACAACCTTCGATCATAGTCGCCCAAGATACAGAATTCTTCTCCGGAATTTTGTCAAACAACCTCTTGGCATCCTCGATTTACCCGTTCCGAACATACCTAGATAGCATAGCGTTCCAGCAAACCACATTCTTATCAGTCATAGCGTCAAACAAGCTCCTGGCATCAACCAATCTCCCACACTTGGCATAACCGTTTAACATTGCTGTCCAAGATACAACATTTCTGCTCGGCATTTCATCGAACATTTGGCGGGCATCCAAAATCATCCCATTTTTAACATAGCCAGATATCATACAGTTCCAAGCCACTGTATTCTTGACTGGCATCTCATCAAACACATCGAGTGCAGCTCTAATATCACCGATTCTGAAACAAGTCGTAATTTTTGAGTTGTATTTGAACAAAGAGTTGGCATTGGAATACAGAAAGCGAATTCTTGCAAATGGGAAATATGTTCATTTGACAACTTTGACTCGAATAATCATATGTGAGAATACACCTTTACCTTTAGACCATCCATAGCCACATCAGTTTTCTTTCTCCTACACATTTTATAAATCTTTTATTCTCAATCATGAACTGGTCCATAGTTTATATAACAAAATTATATAATAATAAAATTTACTATTACAATTAAAAGACAATAATTAAAAATATGGTTATAATAATTAAAAGACAATAATTGAAAGACAAATATTAAAATTACAATTATAAAAAATTACAATAATTAGTCATAAAATTAAAATATACCATATAATTGTAATTATCATATTTTACGATGTAATAATTAATTGTAATAAAATACAAGCTTATATTTTTATTAACAATATTGTATTTAGACAATCATAATACAAACTAATTTGTTTTATAGTTAATATACATTAGGAACATTAAATGATTTGTATTATTTATATATTATTTTAATGTAAGTGGGACCCAAATATAGAGGAAGAAGCGGTTTATCTAGAAGAACCTCTCCACCTCCACGTGGAGAGGAACCTCTCCTCCCCAATGGTTCTCAAAATTTTAAACCGGTTCTTTAATATGAGTTGGCATTGATGGACCTCCCATTGCAGATGCTCTTACGTACTACAAATATGTTGACTTATATATTTAATTTTAGAGTAAAGTTCACGTTTGGTCCTTAACATTGGTCCTTGATGTATGCATTTTTGCATTTTTTTGGTCCTTCTCTTTAACGGCTGTTATCCTTTTCCGTTAAACACTTAAACCTGACCTTTTTGCAAACTTTCTTTATTTTTACCATTTCTTAAACTACATGGACCAAATCTGAAATTTACTCTAAACTATATTTATATTACATTTTATGTATTTATATACTTATATTTTTTGTATTTGTATTTTATAAATTATATTATATTTCTATTTTATAAATTATGTTATATATTTGTATATTATATATTTGTATTTATAATTAACATATACATTTTTACAATTTATATATATATATATATATTTTATAATTAACATATACATTTATTTTTTTAGTATTTTATATATTTATAAGTTATACTATTTTTATCTTTTATAAAATTTATTTTTTATTTAGATTTATACTTTATGTATATGTTAATTATAAAAATAAAAAAATAAAAAAATTGTAAATATAAATGTATATGTTAATTAATTTATAATATATAATATAATTTAAAAAATAGAAATATAATTTAATTTATAAATTATATTATATATTTATGTATTTAGATTTATACTTTATATCATGTATTATATACTTATATTTATACTTCTAGATAATCACATTATATGAACTAAACCATGACAAATATAAAATAAAATTTCAATAACATAAAGGCTAAAATGAAAAAAAAAATTACTTAAAGAAATGATGAAAAAGAAAATAGAGTTATGTAACAAAGAAAACAAAGTAACCATCAAAAAATAGAAATTGGTGTTAAATGAACTTGAAAAGTTATAAATCAATTACTTATTCAAAACAACTTATATTTTTTTAAAGTTTTTATAGACTGATATGGTATTAAATGGAAGTTTTATAAAAAAGTGTTTGAATTAGTTTATAATGGTACCAAAACGGCATAAGTTAATAAGTTGTTTTTAGTGATTGGCAAATAAGTTGTAACGGAGTAACTTATCGCGGTACCAAAATAAAATAAGTTAATAAGTTAGAAGAGAATAACTTACCAAAAACTCCTTATTATCGGTGCTCAACCGATATAAGCATTATTTTTTTTTCATTCGAACACTAAAAACCTTTTATTCTAAAACCACACTGAAATAAGTTAATAAGCACTTTACAAATAAAATCCCAAATAATGATAAATTCAAGGGAAATTAATTAAAATGCCCCAAATTCATAAATGTGTTACCGAAATGCCCCAAATTCATAAATGTGTTACCGAAATGTCCCAAACCTCTCCTGTTTTGCCGAATTACCCCCGAATCCCGCGAAAGCCTGCGATCGCGGACCAGGCCCATTTGGCCCGCGGTGGTAGCCCGCGATGGGCCGCGATGGACCCAGAAAATGGGAAGTTTACACTTTTGGTCCCTGTCCGCTATTTTCAATTTTAGTCCGCGATTTTTAGGGTTTTTTTGGAGTTTTTCACGTGTTTTTGCATGACTTTTACTGGGGTTTTTTTCACACTTATTGTCTGAGTTGTGTCAATTATGTTCAATTATTGTACTGAGACAAAAGTTGTAAAATGGGAAGTAAACATTAAACCATCATTTTATTGAAAAGTAGAAATGGATACAGTGCATCTAAACATAGAAATCTATTACGGTTAGGCGCCAGTGATCCAGTTAACCTTTTCCTTGATCATGTCCTCCATTCTCGTGTAGCTTTCTTCGAGTTCTGTTAGTTCCTGTTCTACTTCCGCAATCTGTCGTTGCACATCCCGAACGTGAGCCCTACTAATGGCCAGTTCTCGTTTCTTTTCCTGTAGATACTCCTGTTTGGTCTGTTGAAGCTCCCTGTTATGGTTCCACATAACTTTTATCCTTTCGATATCGGCGTTCGCCGCATCAATTGACGCTTTCACTGTCGAATGAATCCGTTGACTTTCTGGAAGACCCTCCGGCTGGGTACATTGATACCTGGGTAGGAAGTTCATGTCATGATTAAGGTAGTATTGATCACATGCCTCACACCATTCTTCTTGCTCCTCAGTCGTGAATGGTTCATCGGCAATAAATTGATAAATTGTTTTTTAGTGGTTGACAAATAAGCGAATAAGTTATAAGGAGTAACTTATGGTGGGCGGTACCACATCAGGATAAGTTAAAATAGAGTAATTTATCAAAAACTTCTTATCAACGATGCCCAACCGGTATAAGCATATCTTATTTTTCATCCAAACACCATATAATTTCTTATTACCAGTACCACATCAAAATAAGTTAATAAGTATTTTACAGACGCAATCCTAAATAATGATAAATTCAAAATAATATCAAAGAATATCGATCTTTTATTCTTTTACCTGCTTTTAGGTTGAAATCTAAGGGGCTGTTTGTTTGGCTCTTAATTGTTACATTAAGAGCCTACCTCTGAATCGCTAAGAGATCAGGGTTGTTTGGCAAAAAAAAATTCACCTCTTAATGATTACAAGAACCTCTTAACCATTTTGCATCTCACACCATGCTCAACCATTCAGAGATGTATTTCTTCCCATTTTGCCCTCCTGACTCCAGTCTCTCTTCTCTCGTCTCTCGTCTCTCTCTCTGCTCTCGGTCCATCTCCGGCGAACTACTCCCTCGGTCCATCTCGCTCTCTGTGACTCCATCTGTGGGGGTTCCATCGCCGGCGAACTACTCCTCGGTCCCATCTCGTCTCTCGCTCGATTTTGTAAATCGAACCAGTAATCGATTTTGT
This sequence comes from Saussurea involucrata, assembly GCA_033807775.1. NCBI lineage: Eukaryota > Viridiplantae > Streptophyta > Magnoliopsida > Asterales > Asteraceae > Saussurea > Saussurea involucrata. Next base: position 32,028,398 of record CM066325.1, on the reverse strand, counting down.
AATCGCCGGCGAACTAATCGATTTTGGTTCCTTCGATTTTGGATTATGTATCGATTTTGGATTTTGTATCGATTTTGGATTTTGTAAATCGATTTTGGTTCCTTCGATTTTGGATTATGTATCGATTTGGACTTGATGATGTCATCCGGTCCACATTTTTTCAATTTCAAAAATGAAAAAATGGAATCCTCCATTTGCTTCTTTTGAATCAATAGTAAGACACCCAATTTTATAATTTGAGTCACTGTAACAATATTAATTGGGTCCACTATTGTAACAATTTTTAAATGGAATCCTTCCCTTAAAAAGAACTAACTTAATATGACGTTGAAATTCGATCAATGGAATTGATCATTCTAATTTTGTTTATTCCGTTGGAATCCAATGAACCAAACACACCATTTATTTCTTGGACAAATCATTTATTTGTTAAGACTCGTAAAATAGGGACCGTTTTAGGCCCAACCTTTGTGGGTTCGTTCCTCAAGCCATCCTCGGTTGGGGTTAACAAATCTTTTGTGCATTTTACACAAGTCAATAAACAATATTTTCCTTAAAATAGTCAACAAATGAACGATGTTGAGCTGCACATAAAGCCAAGAAACCTACTCAACATGCCAAACTCAGTTATGTGTTAAAGAATTGTTGTTTGAACGAGTTAATTATCACAAACTAACACCTCAACACTTTATTCTCTCTCTCTCTCTCTCTTTTGTATTCTTGGTTTTAAACTTTAATTTTAAGTTTTTAACTATCTTGTCACAACTACGTCCAACCCAACGAACCCGAAATATAAAAAATAAACTCAAACTGCAAATTAAAAAATAGCAAGAACACAAAGATATTTAAACCAAACACACTGAGTATATAAGTATGTATGTGTCCCATGGTATGAGGCTCGTTTATATAAAAAATCGTCATTTACTCTAAAAAGTAGAGCAACTGTTGTTGTAAAGACCCCCGATTTGTGAAAAAAAATACATAAACAAAATTTATAATGTAGTTCTTTTATATATTAATAAGAGACATTGAATAAAGATGTTGCCAATGCCGACTTTTTATGCAATAACTAGTTATCATCCATGCAGTACAAATGCCGGCCAAGATACCCACCCTCCCATGCACAATAAACATTGGTTATTACGTAGAATTTATCAAATCATTTTGAAGCACAAAGACCAAACTTAACCAGATGTATGCAGTTTATTTCACTCGAAAGTATGGTCTTAAATGGTAAGATGTACACAGACTTTACAAACAAGGAACCAAATTTTCCCAAACCAAGCTGACCATTTTAGTGTTGGAATCCCATATCAATTAAAGTTGAACTATTTATCCTCATTATGTGTTGGAATCTTTCTTCTCTAAAGGCTCTTTTGAATAGTAATATAATATGATAGGGTTTCACATATTTTCTCACGTTGTGGGAGTGTGGTTCAATGCTTTGGGACTCCCACCTCTATAAAAGAAATTAGGATATCATTAGTTTAGGCCAAGAAAGGTAAAGAAATGAGAGAAGTGAAGTTATTCAGCAATTGGTCAAGCCCAATTGCCCTCAGGATTATTTGGGCACTCAAACTCAAAGCCATAGACTATGAGACCATCAATGAAGATCTACAAAACAAGAGTTCTTTGCTACTCGAGTACAACCCCATTCATAAAAAAACCCCGGTGTTGTTGCACAACGGAACCCCCATATGTGAATCACTTGTAATTCTCGAGTACATTGATGAGATATGGAATACAAGTCCTCGCATCTTACCCGAGGATCCGCTTGCCAGAGCCAACGCACGTTTCTGGGCCAAATTTGGCGACGAGCAGGTAAATCATCATTGCTCTTACACCATGACCTGCAATAGATAATACTTTTAGAGTCCCATATCAGCTAAACAAAAACCATTAAACAAAGACTTTCTACAGAAAGATTGAAAAGGGTACCACATGTTCTAACATATGTCTTGTTTACTCCCTCAATTCCCCATTACATCTAAACGAAAGAATTCAAGAAATCATTCGTTTCAATGTAGGTTATACCACCGTTCTACCATTGCATTATGAGCCAAGGGAAGGATCAAGAGGAAGCCAAAGAAAAAGCCACAGGGAACTGAAACTAGTAGAAGAACATCTAAAGGGAAAGCAATTCTTTGGTGGGGAAACATATGGATTCCTAGATTTTGCATTTGCGTGGTTGGCTTATTATCCTGGCATCCTTAAAAAGGCGGCCGATCTAGAGATGTTGGACGAAGAGACGTTCCCAAATCTGTGTGCATGGAAAGAACGATTTCGTGACATTCCAGTGATTAAAGAAAACTGGCCTGATGAAGATGCAGTGATCTTGATGTTTCGAGCAATTCGCCAAAGCCATGGGATATAAGTTCCTGCAGAAAAGTGAGATATGAAGATGTCAATAAGATATCAAAGTTGTTGTCTGTATGTGTGAGTGTAATAATAAGTGTGTTTAATTTACTACAGCATTCTTCCAAATTGCATCAGATGCAAAGAAAAGTAAGGGGATGTTTCAGGTGATTACTTAAATTCGAAAGTAATAAAATTCATTTGGATAGTAATAGACACCAGGTTTTAGATGCTTTAAATTTTGAGGGTGAATGTGGAACAAATGGATCGAACAAAAAAGATCTTCCCGCCAATCACTTTCTTCAATCTTCCCGCCAACATTTTAGCTATAATCTTGTAAAATAGCCCGATTAAGCTTATCAGCCTAAAATCCCCTAGATTTTTCGGAGTGTCAATCTTAGGGATTAAAGTGATGAACAAGGAATTATATCCCCAACTAACGTCTCCTTTATCCCAAAACCAATCAATTGCCTTAATTAAGTCCGTCTTTAACGTTCCCCAAAATTTCTTCACAAACCCGAACGTGAATCCATCCGGTCCCGGAGACTTGTTGCTATCACACCCCTTAATGGCTTCCCAAATCTCATCCTCCACAAAAGGTCTTTCCAAACTCATGGCCTCTTCCGACGATATTTTTTTGTTTCTCCCCTTGAATCCGTGGACCTCCTATTCTACTTGATTCAAACTTTTTCTTAAAAAGATCGAAAGCGTACCTTTTAATTTTTGATGGTTCGTCTGTCCACCCCTCGTTTGTGTTCAAACCTCTAAGAAAATTATTCCTTTCTCTATGTTTGATTGCCGCATGAAAGATCTTTGAGTTTTCATCTCCATCCCTCGCCCACTTCAATTTCGCCTTTTGTTTCTCCATTTCTACTTTTTTTTCTTCTAACTCTAACCATTTACTTCTTGCACCTACCCATTGGTTTCTTTCCACTTCCGCCCATTCTTTTGATTCCGCTTCCTTTTCCAACTTGAGTGCTTCTTCTTTTGCTTGCTCCAACTTTCTATCCATTTCCTCGAACTTGTTCTTGCTCCACTCCTTTATGATACATTTAACATTTTTTAATTTGTCACAAAAGATGCGGTCCGGTCTCTTTGATTGCACTTCTTTGTTCCACGCTTCCTTCACCAATTCTTCAAAACCCTCATCTTTCATCCACGCGTCAAAAAACTTGAACGGTTTGGTCCGAAATCGGCTTTGTCTTTAAACAAACATACGGTAGATGATCCGACCATATTCTCTCTAGGGTTTTTACCCCTAAGTTTTTCCATACACCACCGATGTCGCTTGTGATTAAGAAACGATCTAGTTTGCTAAATTTCAAACCACCATCACTTATTCTCGTGAATTTCCTTCCAACCATTGGGACTTCTACTAGATTGCTTCTATTTATGAAATCGTTGAACTCCACCGTTCCACTTTGGTTTGTGATTGAATTGGCTCTTTCATTCTCTCCCCTTACTTCATTAAAGTCACCAAATAGGCACCACTTTAATTCCTCCTTCGATGTGAGCTCCTCTAATTTTTTCCACAACTCCTTTCTTTCTCTTCCATCCCTTGGGCCGTATATGTTTACCAAGCCTATCATACCGGTTACTCCTACCCACTTCCCGATCACCGCCAAAAAATCATTTTCTTCTACAACATAACTACAATCAAATTGTTTGTTGTCCCAAATCGTGATTATGCCTCCCGAATTTCCCCTAGCTTCAACTTGTGCAAAATCAAACCCATCATTACCCCAAAGATTTCGGATATGGAACTTCATACATTTCTTGATCTTTGTCTCTTGTATTCCTATCACCACTGGATTATTTTTCCTGCAAATATCCCTTACCCACGTCTTCTTTAAACCCGGCCCTAGCCCTCTTACATTTAGTGAAACAATTAACATCCATCAACATTTTTCTGATCCATATCTTTGTCACCTCCATTGCTGTCAATCATCTCGTGTTCCTTCCTTCCCAGACTGGTTTGCCCCATCCAATCCATTCCTAATTTTTCACCGAATTCTTCTAAACCCTTGGTTGTATCTTTACTCCCCAATTCATTTGAAGTGGACGCAATGCTTGTCGTCTTTCTCGGTTCTTTTCGCATCTTTCGCATGTGTTAAAAATTGTTTGCCCATGTCGACTTTTATGCAATAACAACTATTTAGCATCCATGCAGAACAAAGGCCGGCCAAGATACCCATCCCATGCACAATAAACATTGGCTATTACGTAGAATTTATCAAATCAATTTGAAGCACAAAGACCAAACCAGATGTATCCAGTATATTTCACTCGTAAGTATGGTTTGAAATGGTAAGATGTACACAAACTTTACAAACACGGAACCAAATTATCCCAACCAAGATGACCATTTTAGTGTTGGAGTCCCATATCAATTAAACATGAACTATTTATCCTCACTATGTGTAATCTTCCTTCTCCAATAGCTCTTTTGAAGAGTAATATAATATGATGGGTTCCATTTGGTTGTGCTAAATGTGGTTCAAAGCTTTTGGATCCCCACCTCTATAAAAAGAAATTAAGAAATCATAGGTTTAAGCCAAGAAAGGTAAAGAAATGAGAGAAGTGAAGTTATTCAGCAATTGGTCAAGCCCAATTGCCCTCCGGATTATTTGGGCACTCAAATTAAAAGCCATAAACTATGAGACCATCAATGAAGATCTACAAAACAAGAGTTCTTTGCTACTCGAATACATCCCCATTCATAAAAAAAGTCCCGGTGTTGTTGCACAACGGAACCCCTATATGTGAATCACTTGTAATTCTCGAGTACATTGATGAGATATGGAACACAAGTCCTCGCATCTTACACGAGGAACCACTTGCTGGAGCCACCGCACGTTTCTGGACCAAATTTGGCGACGAGCAGGTAAATCATCACTACTCTTATATCATGACCAACAATTAATAATACTGTTAGAGTCCCATATCAACTAAACACGAACCATTAAACATGTATATATGTCGGAAACTAGGAATCTGCTTTTTTATAAAGGCTTTTCTAGAGAAAGATTGAAAAGGGTACCACATGACCTAACATATATATATACCTACACTTACTACACCAAAAGTCCATCTTTCCTCCGCTAGATTTTATTAACATTGCCAAAAGTATCAAAAAAAACTTTATTTTAGGTATATATAGCTAATATGTCACTTTATTTTAAAAAATATCATAAAAAACTTATTACGATGCTCAAAAGCGTCATATAAACTTATTGTACAACTTTTAGATATGACATATTATTTTATCTATTAGGATACTTAAAACATTTTTGGCATTTTTCAAACCCGATTTTGTTGTAGTGATAGGTCACTAGTTAGTTAGAGTCCTTCCAAGGTTACTGGATTTTCCAGGCTATTTTCCAAGGCTTCATAGGATTAGTCGTGATGCGCACAAGGTGTCCTGGACACCAACATTTAACAAAAAAAAGACTTTTGTTTAGTTGTTCGGTGGATATAAGAAGGAAGAAGAAAACAAGAGTTGAGGGAGGTGGATAGATGCATTATTGTTCGATGCTCAACTTGATTGCATTATTGTTTGAGTGAAGTGACATGAGATGTCACCTATTCGTCTGCTACGCATTATATATCGTTTTTCTTTGTATATAGATGGAAGCTTTTGGTGCTATGCAAAAAGGCGAAAACATCGCTTTTATTCTTCAACAAGTAGGCAATTTCGTTAATTCTTTTGAACATTATTACATGGAATTGAATTGTGATATTCATTATGTACAAGTCCGCTTGTGTTTAGATCGACGGCGACGATTATGTCCGTGCATGGATCCTTTCTAGACAGATTAGTCCAAGAGTTTTTTATGCTGATATTTCGACAGAAAAGAAGATGTTGGTGCTTTAAAATCAAATTAATTAACGGAGTGCGTGGGTTGCGCCAAATATTGAGTTCAATCGCATCCTCCCATTCATTACCGAAATTTTCTTGAGTCTCTAGATGTGCAAACACGAAATTTGGAATATGGTTGTGTGACTCAAGATTTTATATGTTTATAAGTATACATGTGAAGTAATATGTGGTTTGTTTTTTGAAAGATCGTTGCCTTTTTTAATTTAATTTTCTTACTTGTTAGGCTAAAGGGGTGGAACCAATTGTTCTCTTTTATATAACAAAACTAATACAACAGTATTATTTTGGGGTTTTTATGTTATCTTTATATAACAAAACTAATACAGTGGTATTATTTTGGGGTTTTTATGTAATCTTTATATAACAAACTAATGCATCGCTACGATCTTTAGCTACCACTATATATATAGTAAGGCTTTTTGATGGGATCAAAATAGTATTTGAAAGCTTTAGATAAGCCTTTCAGATATTTGGGTAGGGGTGTGTAAACGAGACAAGAAAATTCGAGAGCTGTTAGAAATTGACTCGATCAATACTCAGTTGGAACCCAAGCTCGACTCAATGTACTAATATCAGTCGAGTCAAGCTACCCATAAGCTTGTGAGATACTTGAACTTTAGTATATAATTAGTTTTATAATGTAATTAATTTGTAAGATATAATTTTTAAAAACTATTAATAAATTAAATTAACTTAACTTAAAACGCAACATAAATGAAAAGTATCAATGTCATCCCAAAGACTAAATGTCCAAAAAGAAAATGCTTTCATCAAGTTTACAAAATTTTGAATATATTTGTATTATTTATTAACATACGAAAAGAGGATAATTTATTTATGATTTTAAAAGGTTAGGTGAAAATGAGATCGTGAATAGGGATATGAGTTTGAGCTTTATACGAGCTTCAATAATTACAAATCAATCAATGGGTTTCCCCTGTTTCTCGGGTGGGTCTAATAACAAGTGGGGAGATATTTAAAAGTATTTCCGTTGATTTTTGGATAGTTAAAGACAAAACCATTGACTCCCCTATATATATATATATATATATATATGGTCCCCTTCTTTTGTTAACATCAGGTTATTGTAATATGTGCATATATGCAATGCCCCGATGTGCATATATGCAATACATGAAAAAGTTAACAAAAGAAGGAGACCCTATATATATATATGATCATAATCGAACCTCCAATATATTGAGATTGAATTGGAGTTAGAATAATATAAAGTCACCAATTACAATAAGATGGCAGACAAACGAGCAACAAGCTGTGCCGCAACCCCCTTTTGGATGGCAAAACCAATCCTACTAAAAATGAAATTTTGTGACTTAAGGGTCGAAAAATTACTTTGCACAACCCGTTGAACCCTAGTAAAAAACTCCCTTGCTTCCGGAGCTAGGAAACCAAAAGTATCGAAAGCAAAAGGGATAAACACGTGTTGATTCTCTACACAAGCTTTCTCGTGTTTAGCAACTTTTCTCGATTCCGCTCTCAACGCAGCTTGGCCCGCCACAAACCCATTTTCCCTAAGCCCAACAAGAGGGGACACTCCAGTAAGATCCACACAAGCATGTTTCCCCCCCAGCCCACCCAAACACAAGTATATCAGCTGGCCGTAAGGTAGATCTCCCTTCAAGCGGATCCGTCAGAAAGTTCACCGGGGCCTCCTTTTTAGAAGAAATTCCAGCCCGTTTAAGAACATCATACAGAACATCCCTAACCAAATCATGCCTATATTTGAAACCAGGTAACTCCTTGCAATGGACCGCATGCTCGCCAAAAGAATCCAGACAGGCCTTGCGACAGACTGGGCAAGGCTCATCAGCTGGAAACAGAGGGATCATTAGGCGGTACTTAAGGATAGCCCGGTACTCCAGAGCCGACATATGTTGACCCAGTCCTTCAATGGGGATAACCGTCAAAAAATCCTGAGCATGAGGAGCTCGGAGACATTCAAACACCGCTTTTTGGCGAGGGGATAAATCAAACTTCACTCCCAAACTCTGGACGATTCCACTAAAAAGGGCACACGCCAAAATATTCTGGGCTTTTGGGGGGGCGGTGTCCTTGTTAGAGAAACCGCTAAGATCGAAATCAGGAATGGCCATGCGCAAGCTTTCCATCGCACACCCATAATCAGAGTCCAACCCATCAATACCACATCCCTGAAGAATGTGGTCCTGCAAACTCCAAGATTGCGCCCTCGAGGCCACAAAAGCATAAGTAGAAACATCCTCAGCCGAACATAACCCCAACCCACCCAACCGAGCCGGAAGGGATGCTAGCCTCCACTGGAAATCCCCAAAAAAAGGACCCCCACAAACCACAATAGCCTCTATAGCCCTCCGAAGTCCATTGTCAAAAATAGAAACAGCTTCCCCTATATACATAGGTTGGCACGTTCTTAGACCGAACAACAGCTTTGCGACACCCATACATGAGCGGAGCAAAAGGAGCTCCGATTGAGGGTCCCGCAGACTTGGGAGGCAACTCATTAGCTCCACAGCACGAGATGCCCTTTTCACGGCCAAACTACTAATAAACCCCGCATCCTGGCTAACAGCGCCTCCAAGGAGTTTCACACCCAACGTCGGCCTCCCGATCCCTCGGGGAAACAATCCATCCTGCACCTTCACCCCATTGCATGACGGCCAAAAAACTTCTGTTTTCTTAATGTTGAGTTCAAGGCCCAGGCGGGGCCCCTCAGCCCTGATTATATCTAAGGCTTTAGCTACCTCTTTAGTGTCTCCGATAATCGTACCATCATCCAAATACCAAGCATGGAAAAGAAGTTTGCAGCAGTCCCTGATCCGGTGAACAAGTGGGTGCAAAACTAAGGCAAAAAGGAGAGGCCCTAAAGGGTCCCCCTGCTGAACTCCAGTGGTGGACCAGATATGGTCATCACCCACATATAACCTCGCCGACTGACCATATAGAAAATCCACCCATAGGGAAATGGACGGGCATCGAGTCCGAACCTCATGCAGCAGGGTAGTCCGATCCACCAAGTTGAAGGCATTAGAGAAATTAACAGTAAGCATAGCCAACGACCCATCTGCGTGAAACACATTTAAGAATCTATTCGCGCTATGGAGCACGGCCTTTGCCCCGCTGGGGACTCCCACCCCAAACTGAAAGTCACAAAGGTACTTGGACATCTCCTTCCGGACACCCCTCATAGCCACCTTAGAGACCAGCCTCCTCCAAATCGCACCCACGGCAATAGGCCTAATCCCATTGTCCGGCTTGAGCAACGGCGTGAGGGGCGCAGATGCAACAAACTCCGCCAAAACCTTAGGGCACCTCCCCCCAGCCATAAATTAACCACCACAGAGATAGCCTTGAGTAACCCAACGGCGATCGCCGACCCCTCTCCGCAAAAAGCATCTAAAATGTGCTGGGCCCTCAAACCGTCCCGCCCACAAGAAGTCCCTTTTGGGAAAGATTGAATACACCCAAGAATGCTATCGACATCCACATCCAGGGGGGCTCAGAGAGCAAGGAAACAGGCATAACCGGCGGGGGCAGAATGGGATGCTTAGCCAACAACGCTGTCAGCGTATTCGTACCGAAAGGTGCAACCCCCGAAGAACATAAAACTTTAACAGCAGCAGTGAAATGCCCGTCCGCAACTTTTTTATTATACTCTGCATCACACAACCACAATAAGTTTATTTGCTCTTTTGCTTTTGCTTCTTTCATCCGATATTCGTGTCAATATTTCCGATGGCTGAAATATTTGTGGGGGCAGTTGTGAGTGTGCTGTTTGAGAAGTTGGCTTCTGCTGACTTCATCAAGTTGGTCCGATCTGAAGGAATCGAATCTCATGTGAACAAATGGAACAAAACCTTGTCCCAGATCCAAGCTGTCCTTGCTGATGCAGAGCAAAAACAGATAAAAGAGAGACGTGTTGAACTGTAGCTTCACGATCTTCAGGATTTGGCTTATGACATTGACGATGCACTCGATGATATCGCCACCGAAGCTATGCGCCGCAACTTCAATCAAGAATCTAATTATTCAAGCACCAGCACCAATAAGGTATTCAAGTTCATCCCAACTTGTTGCACTAATTCAACTCCCCGTAACATTATGTATGGTCGTAAGATGAGTTCAAAGCTAGACGCGATTACGTCCAAACTGCATAATCTTGCTGAACAGAAGAATAATCTAGGTTTGAATGTGATTGTGAATGTTGAAAGGTCAAATATAAAAGATAAAAAGTTGGTGGAAACTTCCCTAGTTGAAGAGTCCAAAGTCATGGGTAGGGAAGAGGATAAAGAGGCATTGCTTGAGAAGTTGTTGGGGAATGAAGCATGTAATCAAAATGTTAGCATAGTGTCCATAGTTGGTCTAGGAGGGATTGGCAAAACCACTCTTGCCAAAGTTTTATATAATGATAAGAGAGTGAGAGATCATTTTGAGCTCTGGGCATGGGTTTGTGTTTCTGAAGAGTTCGATGTATTGAAAATTAGCAATGCTATTTTTCAAGAAGTAACCAAGACGAATGAAGAATTCACTAATCTAGATCTACTTCATGTGACTCTTAAAGAAAAACTTTCTAAAAAAAGGTTCCTAGTTGTTCTAGACGATGTCTGGAACGAAAACCCCGGAAAGTGGGAACTCCTTCGAAACCCCTTTGTTGAAGGGGCACCTGGAAGCAAAATTATCGTGACAACCCGGAAGACCAACGTTGCATCTATGATGGACTCTTCTCAATCTTACAATCTCGAGGCTTTGTCAGAAGAAAAAAGCGTTGTCTTTATTTGCTCGATGTGCCCTTAATGAGCAAAACTTTGACAAGCATCCATCACTTAAAGTGCATGGTGAAGGCATCGTGAAGAAATGTGGCAGATTGCCTTTGGCTTTGATAACTCTTGGAAGAGTGTTAAGGGAAAAAAAGATGATGATAAATGGGAGGAAGTGTTGAATAGCGAGATATGGCATTTAGAGGATGGAATTCTTCCGGCTCTAAGATTAAGCTACTATGACCTTCCTTCACATTTGAAGCAATTGTTTGCATATTGTTCTTTATTTCCCAAGGACTACGTGTTTTACAAGAATGAACTAGTCTTGTTGTGGATGGCAGAAGGGTTTTTGAACCAATCAAATCATAGGAAATCGAAGGAGAGTTCGGGTCGAGAGTATTTTGAAGAGCTAAAGTCAAGGTCCTTTTTTCAGACGTCAACTATTGATGATGACCAACCACGATACATAATGCATGACCTGATCAATGACCTGGCCACAAGTGTTGCAGGAGAGTTCTTCTTTCAATTGGATGATAAGATGGATACGTATGGCATGAAGGAATCTTTTGAAAAGTTCCGTCATGTTTCGTTTATAGGTGAAGAATATGGAACATATAGAAAGTTCAAGGAACTACAAAGAGCTAGACGCTTGCGAACTTTCTTACCGCTTTCACTTTATTTCTGGCGAAGTTTCCACTTATCAAACAATGTTGTTGCCGAATTACTTCCCCAACTACAGTTCTTAAGGGTGCTAAACCTAAGGTATCATTCAATCACCAAGGTACCACAATCCATTGGTAGTCTCAAGCATATTCGATACCTCAATTTTTCAGAAACTTCCATCGAGCGGTTACCGGAACAAGTCTGTGACCTCTATAATCTACAAACCTTGTTGCTTCGATATTGTGAAAAGTTATCTAGCTTGCCGGTCAGTTTTGTGAAGTTGATAAACCTCCGACATCTTGATATTAGAAATACTCCAATGTTGAACAAGATGCCCTTGGGGATTGGTGGGTTGACGGGTCTACAGACTCTATCTAAGGTCATTATTGAAGCAGGTAATGGGTTTAAAATATCCGAGCTTAAGCGCCTATCCGATCTTGAAGGTCGGCTTTCCATTATGGGACTTGATAAAGTGATAAGTCCAATCGAAGCAAATGATGCCAAGTTGCAACAAAAGAAGGGTCTTGATGATTTGGTTTTGGAATGGAGTGATGACTTTGATGATTCTCGGAATCATATGAATGAATATAAAGTACTTGAAGGGCTAAGGCCTCATCATAAGTTGAGAAAGCTGGAGATTTTGTTCTATGGGGGAATGGAATTTCCTAGTTGGGTCGGGGATTCCTCGTTTGATCGGTTGACAAAACTTACATTACGTGGTTGTGTAAGGTGTACACGATTACCAGCACTTGGACATATACAGTCACTTAGAGAAGTGTATATTTCTGGTTGTGAGAGTTTGGAGAGTTACAATTGTCCAAATAGTGTTGAGACTTTGTATATCACGTCTTGTGATTCATTGACATCCTTGACCTTCTCAACGGTGCAGGAGCTCCCATCCTCTCTAAAGACTCTTTCGGTTGGTGATTGTGATAGCTTAGAATCCATTTCAGATAAAGGTTTTGGTATTCGTCCCCTCGAATATCTTCATATTGCTAACTGTAAGAATCTGAAGGTACTTCTTCACTGCAAGCATTTGGAAAGTCTCACATCGTTGACACAGCTGGTGATACGTAATCTTCCAAGTATGGACTACTCATTTCCTTGTGGGTTGTGGCCTCCTAATTTGACAGGCCTATGGATAGGAGGATTAAATAAGCCCATGTCAGAATGGGGGATGCAAAATTACCCAACATCACTTGTTCATCTAACCTTATTTTGAGAAAATTCAGGAGTAGTTTCGTTTGTTGCAAATGCAAAAGACGTTACTTCATCGTCGTTTCTTCTTCCACCATCTCTAACATCTCTAATTATCGAGGATTTTATGGATGTGGAATCAGTTTCAGAGGTCTTACAACACCTCCCCTGCCTTAAACAACTTGATATCTTCTCATGCCCGAAGCTTAATGATATACCAAAAGCAGATCCTACCAACCCGTCGTCTTTGAAAATTAGGGTGCGTCTGTAGAAAAGCATGTACGAGCTAGCTAGGGGCCATCATCTCCCAAATCCTTGATGTTCATGGTATGTTATCTTTGTCTCTTACTATGTTATTTCAGAAAAGGCGGTGTTGTTTTTCGTTATTTTTTTAAGAGTCGTCACATTTGGTGGATTGCTTAAAGGGTTTTGAGAATATTTTTTTTAATTCCTTTTTGTACATATACATATTTATGTCTGTCTAATGGCTAGATAAAAAATTGTTATTTTATATGAAATAGTTTTTTATTTTTATTTTTAATATATCAAAGAACACAAAAACACCAAGGGAATTAAAAGAGTTAATGAGAAGCGTACTGTCTCAATCATTTTTAATATCAAGCCTACTCATGAATCGCACTTCATAAAGGAATTGGTCCGGTGCATCTCATCCTAATGTGCATCCAAGGGTCCAGATTCCTTCTCACCATAACTTCCCTTCTTACCGGAACCCAACCCTGTTTGTGTTATTTAACAAAATGAAAAAGCGGGATAACTTAGGAGGTATGAAAAATAAATTCTAAAAGATCAATTTACTTGATGATTTTACACATTAATTTCATATTATATAAACATGTTTATATATAAACAAGCATAAACGAACGAACATTAACGAACATAAATGAATAAACGTTCACGAACATAAATGAACGAACGGGACCATTGTTCATGTTCGTTCATTTAACTAAACGAACAAAAAAACGTGTTCATGTTCGTTCATTTATTAAATAAATGAACATAAACGAACTTCCCGCCGAACAGTTCACGAACGGTTCGCTGAACGTTCGGTTCGTTTACAACCCTAATCTTTTCTAATACCTGTATCGAAAACCAAATTTGCATCGTTCATAAATCTACATTTGGAGTACATGGATATCATTGAACTTACAACTATGGGATCGTTATCATAAGCATATTTGATTACACATATGTGCATTGCTTGCCCCCGACAGTGAAGAGCAAGTGATCCACAAACATCCTCAAAAGGGCAACAACTGAACAATTTCTCTGCTTCCTCTACAAGCCCTTTACAGAAACAACCTTCGATCATAGTCACCCAAGATACCGAATTCTTCTCTGGAACTTTGTCGAACAACCTCTTGGCGTCTTCAATTTTCCGGTTCCAAACATACCCAGATAGCATAGCGTTCCAACAAACCACATTCTTTATCAGTCATAGCGTCAAACAAGCTCCTGGCCTCATCCAATCTCCCACACTTGGCATAACCGTTTAACATTGCTGTCCAAGATACAACATTTCTGCTCGGCATTTCATCAAACACTTGGTGGGCAACCCAAATCATCCCATTTTTAACATACCCAGATATCATACCTTTACCTTTACGTACTACAAATATGTTCACTTATATCTTTAATTTTAAATGCCAATTTAGAATTGGTATTCTGTAACAAAGAAAACAGAGTAACCGTCAAAAAGTAGACATTGGTGTTAAATGACCTTGAAATTTTCTAAATCAATAACATACTGATAAATTTAAATTAATAATAAAAGCTATGAATTAGGAACAAAATTGATGATAAATTTTTAGCCGTAAAACATTTTTTTCTCAATAAAACAGCATATCCTTTTTTTTATCAAAGCATTTGGATACACATTATTTAAAAATTAGAAAATAGAGATTTTAGGTATGTTTATGCTTCAAACATATTATTAAACTTTTTATTTAAAATGAAGAAAGTATGATAAAATGTAAATTTGTCCAAAATTGGAGAACTTCCAAAAATAATTATAATGAGAGAGGAATAGTTTTATTAATATATTTTAACTTTCAAATTTAATTTTTAGGAAGATAAATAAAATTTTATATGAATGAATTATTTTAATATATAATAATATTGTAATCTCTAAAATAAAAAAATTGTTGGAATTAAATATAAATTTATTTTTAAAAATTTTGAATTTTTATTCTCTAATTTACAGAAAATTTGGTTAATTTGTTGAAAATACTCTTAGAGTTTGGGCCTAGACAGTCCGTTAAAAAAATCACTCTTTTACACATTCGTCTAATGAATCTAGCATTGATTTGGACTTTATGAGGTTATCCCGTTCACATTATTTTAATTTGAAAAATCAAAAAAATTAGCACTCTGTTTGCTTCTATCGGAGCAATAGTTGCACCCAATTTTAGAACTTGAGTCATTGTAAAAACATTAACTTAACCCCTTTGGTTTTGGTTCATGACCTTTTGTTTCCGATCATTTACCAGTACCGACTCGGAAAATAGGGACCGAATTGGCCATATCTTTGTGGACTGTTATCCTCGGTTTAGATTAACAAATTACTTGTGCATTTTACATAAGTTAATAAATAATGTTTTCCTTAAAATGAACGAAGTTAAGATGAAGATAAACCCAAGAAACCAACTCAACATGCAAACTGAGTCAAATTATGTGTTAAAAATTGTTTGAACGAGTTAAAATTCTCTAAATACGTTGGGCTCAGGGCCGGCCCTGGTCCATGGCAATTGTGGCTTGGGCCATGGGCCCCCGGTCCAGCAGGGGCCTCAAAATCATACTATCTTAGGGTTTTTAATTTAATCAGTATGTTGTATTTCGTTGACACTTTGACAGCGACTCAGCGAGAGATGAGAACGAGAAGGCGAGAGATAGCTGTCGAGAGTCTGCGGCCCTGTAGACAGCGAGATTGCGAGAACGACTGAACGAGAAGTCGAGAAGTCGAGCTGTCGAGAGTCTGCCGTCTGCGGCCTGCGTGCGATTGCTTGCTGGATTGCTGAGTTGTTGAGTTGGCCTGCTGTTGCGATTGCTTGCTGGATTCCTAGTGCACTGCTTCCCTAAATTCGATTTCCGAACAGAAGTGTTGCTGTGTTGGCTGTTGGATTGCTTCATTTGCTTCTGCCCTAAATAGCTAAATCAGGTGTTTTCTATCCTTTTTTGAACTGTGGTTTGTTTGCATTTTGATTTTTCCTGCTGGTTTGTTGTTCATTTTGCCTGCTGGAATCTGGATTGTTGTGCATTTGCTTGGAATTGGATACTTGTTTAGTTGTTTAGTTATTTGATTGTTGACTTGTTGTCTTTCAAATTTCAATTTATTAGATAATAGAGTAATACTGTAATAGACAACATGTTTCCAAGATCACACCCCTCGGGTGCTCAAAAGAGGAAAAGGAAAAAACAGCAGGAAGAAATTGAAAAATCGATGCAAGGATCTTTGAATAAATTTCTTGTTAAACCATCAAACATTTCTGAAAATCCGGTTGAAAATCCTATTGAGAATCCGGTTGAAAATCCTATTGAGCATCCGGTTGAAAATCCTATTGAGCATCCGGTTGATGATAATGAAAACATTGAGCATCCGGTTGATGATAATGAAAACATTGGTGTGAATATATTTGATCCTAGAGTTTGGGATGGGTTAAATTCAAAAATGAGAGACTTACTTGCTGAAAAAGGGCCTATAAGGGAAACTAACATCATATTTCCAAAAGATAATGTAGGTAGGCATTTCTCTTCCGAATACTATGTCCGTAAAATAAGAAATGGTGATTGTTATGATAGAAAGTGGTTGGTTTATTCTAAAAAGTTAGATAAAGTCTTTTGTTTTTGTTGTAAGCTTTTCAAAGATGGTCGATCAAAAAGTCAATTAGCAACCGAAGGTTTAAATTGTTGGAAACAACTTGGTCAAAGATTAAGCATTCATGAAAATAGTTCGGAACATAGCACTGAAACCTTCAGTCAGAGCTACAGTCTCATACTCATTCAATTTCTTCTTTTTACTTAAAATATCTTTTAAAAACTTTGCATAACTTGGCATTTGTTCAATGGCTTCCACCAAAGGTAGGTTGATATGCAACTGTTTAAAAACGTCTAAAAACTTTTTGAATTGCAGTTCTTCTTTTTCATTTCTCATCCTTTGGGGATAAGGAATATATAGATGAACTGTAGTAGGAGATGTAGTCTTTTGAAGAGTTGGTGATGGAACAGGTGGTGAGGTTTTGTCTATCTTAATTTCACCAGGACTCTTGGGACTGTCACCAGATTGTGACATATCCACTGTGGTTTTTCCTGTGGATTTTTGATCTTTCTTGGGTTCTTCAGGAGTTAAAAGTGGAATTGTGGGAATGGTAGTGGTGTTAATGGGCCCAACAGTGTTTTCTGGCTCAATAACTTCCCTGGTTTTATCAGAGTCTAAAACTGTGTTTTTCTTTTCTGGCTCTGCTTTGGTTGACTTTATTAAATCTTTTTGTATGTTTTCTGGTAAATCCCTACCACTCCTCAAAGTTACAGCTTTTACATGCTCTTTTCCAATTCTCGGGGGTGTCTCTATATCACTAGGTAGAGAACCGGAAGGACGTTTTCTTATCTCTAAAGCCATTTGACCTACCTGGTCTCCAGATTTTTAATTGATGCCTGAGTTTGGGATATAAATCCCTTCATCATTGCTTCCAAGGAAGTAGATGATTCAGCATGGTGGTCAGAGAAAATATAAGAACCATGAAATTACTTGGAAAATCTAGAACTACAAATCAAATAGTTGCAGAAAATTGAAATTAACTATCAAAGCTCAAAGATCTAAGCTACAAACACAAATTAAGAAAAGAAAGAAAGCATAAAAGGGAGAAGGAGATACAATTACTCTCTAATTCATGGATTGATGCTCAAAAATCGAGTTCATCCATGGCCATAGCTGTAAATCCATAGTTTGTAAGCTCCAATCCCAAAAGTAGCTAAAAATCTACACTAATACGTAATGGAAACCCTAAAATGGTAAAGAGTAGCAAAATAGGGGTCTCTGCCCAAAAGGAAAGCACTAGAAAGCTTAAATAGCCAGACCCAAATGACCAAAATAGGCCTGACTAAAAAACACAAAAACTTGACAGCAGCGTCGCTCGCGACCGCGCTTTATAATGCTCGCGGCCGCGAGCAGTGTAAATTGACAGCATCCAGATTCCTTCTTTCTCGCGGCCACACAGCCAATCACTTGCGGGCGTGAGCAACTTCCAACTTCATTTCTTTGTCTTTTCCGCCCTCCACAATGCTTGCACTTCTTCCCTTCCTCTCTCCATCCGGTCCAAAAATACCTGCACACTGAAAATACTTGCAGAAAACGTGAATATACCTGCAACGAAGTGATAGGCATTGACAAGAGAAAAACTAAACAAAAAGGTAATGAAAATGCACAAGACACGCTAGAAACGAACATAAAAACGATGCAAAATATGCTATAAAATGAGAATAAAACGTGCCAAACAATAAACCCACGAGCTAAACCTTCCTTGTCCCCAAGGAAGAATCTAGAGTTGTTTATTAAACCGAACCTGAGAAAAGATAGAAGGAAGGGGGGAAAAGAACAAGCGACGACTTCCACGATTATCAAAACGAGTAAAGACACGGCCTCACTAAGCATAACTCTATGATTCGGTTTCCCGGTGTAGAAATGCGACATTGTACCATGTGTTCAGATTAACAATATAAAAGAAACACTTGTTTACCAAAGTATCAAACCGACACAACATCAAGCCAAGTATATTACAAAAAACGCACCAAATAAGACTTTGCTTACATTACCGTAGCCGCTAAGGGAGGGGAGAGTGATCTACAAGAATGGATGCTCACAGTTTCGCTCAATTCACTCAAATGTGTTTTCGGGTTGTGTATACACTCAAAGCCTTCCCAACGAGAAATAGGAATGCACTTTTGACGCGTTTGAAACAATTCTCAAGTCTAAAGATCTTTTGTAAAACTGCATAAATCGAGGACTTTCGGGTAAGGCTAAGGGATACGGAGGGGTTAGGAATACTTATCGGGCTATGAGCATTTATTTTTGGGTTTATGGTGTTATTTTTTTGTGCACATTTAGGCTCTTCCCTAATGTTTTCGATGGATTCACGACTTATTTTGTATTTATAGGCAAAGACTAAATGCAAAGATATTCTTTTTTTTCTTTTTTTTTGCGCAAGGTTTTGTGAACCCACAAGCTATGCTTGTTTTGGGGATTCGACAAACCACCCACAAGCTATGCTTGTGTTTATTTCTAGACTAAGTGTCTAAATCCATGTCATTTCGGGAAGTTTTAACCTTAGTGTGCAATTTTTGGGGTTTTATGGGTATTCAAAAGAAAGGCTAGCAGTTAGGCTCAAAGTGGTTGCAAGTGGAAAATATATATATATTTTTTTAACTATTGGGATTTATTAGAAAATGATGGCCTCTATGCAATTTCACAATCAACCTAAACGAGAATTTTGTCAAACACCTAAAGATACACCTCGATGGGAGGTAACACACAAGAAGAAAGAAAGTGGGATTGATTATGAATGTGTCAATCCAACACGGCCCAAATTCTCATAAGGTGTAATCCATTCATGTAGTCACGAGTGTAATGTAGGGGGACTACGATAAGAAAGCTAATCCTAGTGGTGGCTTGTAGCAATATACAAGATGGTGTGTGCAAGTGACCAACTAAAGCAAAACAATGTTTCCTAAAAAAATCTTTACAACATGGTTATACGCAGCAAAACACACTAGTATACCTAAAAGTTGGATCATGCTAAGTGAGATGTGGTTACTACAAGCTCTAATGTCGTGGAGATACGTCAAAAATCTTTTTGGATTTTTTTTTTGAGGGGAAAGAAAGAAGGATATACAAACACTAAAATGCATAGACTAAGCAAATAAAACTAAAAGAAAGAAAGAAGAATGCCCACCCACAAGCAAAAAGGAGCATTGTCCTCAATGCTCGGAATAGAATGCATGCATGAAATGCAATTAACTAAATGAGCCCTATATGCAAAATGAAAACTATAAATAGAAGTAAGGAAAAAGAGAGGCAACGCCTAAAACTCACGGTGCGGGAAGTGACCCGCGTCGGCAAAGTA
Organism: Saussurea involucrata; assembly: GCA_033807775.1. Classification (NCBI taxonomy): domain Eukaryota; kingdom Viridiplantae; phylum Streptophyta; class Magnoliopsida; order Asterales; family Asteraceae; genus Saussurea; species Saussurea involucrata. The sequence goes on along the minus strand of CM066325.1, from coordinate 32,008,416 downwards.
TTTGTGCATATCCCCAACCAAAAGTCGCGTCTGATGAGTGTCGATAGCTACTGACTGTAACTGGGCGCTCAAGGCATCAATTTGAGATTGCAAGCTAGAGGTGGGTGCTTCTGGATCATCCGCTCCCCTTGCTGATCGTGGTGGAGGAAAATGCCAGTCGGTGTCAGCAGTCACCGAGTACGTGTGGGACATGGGAGATAAGAGTGGTGTGTGTGATCGGGGTCGACAAGTCAAGAGTAACCCTGCCCACTAACAAACCTAAACATCTGCATACGCTGAAGGGCTTTGATCGAGAGGGTGGTTACACCCTCAAGAGGGGTTGTACCCGCTTCAAAAGCCACAGAAAGGGGTGGGCAAATGAGGATTAACGTGATAAGACCGCCACAACAAATCTCACCAGAAGTGGACTCACTCAATCTAGCCAACTTGTTGGCTATCCAAGCTTCAACATCGATGGTAATGTCGGAATTGAAATTGGTCATGGCCCATAAAAAGAAAAGCTCAAGGTGAGAGACAGTCCCGCTGTCTACACGACAAAACAGGGTAGAGGATATCATCCTATGGGCTAGGTGCAAAATGCTAGAGCCCTTAGCTAGTAGGGCATTAAACTCGGTTTGGTCAGAAATTTGGCTCCAGAAACGATCGGCTGAAAATAGTGAGCTATAATCGGATTTGGGACCGATAACGGTTCCCTCTTCCGTGGGTTTACACTCGAAGATCTCACTAACATCATCAAAAGAGATGGAGTAGGGAGTGTTAAACGCCCGAAACTCCATCATACGACTTTCCAAAGAACTGGAAAAAGTGCTTAGGACCTTTTTGGGGGACGTCCACCGGAACTGACTTTTTTCAACTTTCCCATTTAACAAAAAATTAACAAAATAACGGTGCAAATGTTACTCCATTTTTGCTTGGTTGATTCTTAGTAATTTGTCATTTCCTTCATTTATGTGTGGCTAATTTCTTAGTTTAGGGTGAATATTGGTAAGGATCTGGTTTATGTCAATTGATGTTTTAAGTAAACAATTTATTGATGAAATGGTCTTTGATTAGCCGACTAACAGAAGTTGGGGGTTGCTAAAAGACTATTATTCGGTGATTGTTGAATTTAACAGTTGAGATTTAAATGGAAATTTGATTTTAACTTGGGTTAACCAATTGGTGGTTATTATCACGTCATGAAAATAGATGTGTTGATTGTTTGGGAATCTTTTGTCTAGCTTAATGCTTCTTTTTAGATTAATCGATATGGAAATAATCGGTTTTCAATTAAGAAAGGTTTTCGTCGCCTTGGAAGAGGGATGAAAGTAATGTTTGAATTGGACAAATCCCACTTTGAAAGGTCTTAATCAATATTCACCATCTTAGGTAGCTTAGTGTAGGATTTAATGTCTTTTAATTTCAAGTCTTAGTGCTAATTAGGTTTTCTTTAGACTTTTATTTTAGTTGTTAATCTAGTTTTATTTGTCTCGTTAATTCATTATTTTGCTTAGCCTCGTTTAGTTTTAAATGTCGTTAATGTTAGTGTAGCTTAAGTGTTAGATTTTGTCATTTGATTCCTAGTGTTAATCCAATCTTCGATTCTTGATTACGCGCAACTAGCTAATATCGTGGGTAAATCTGTGCTTATTCTCTTGTCTCCCCGTGTTCGACCCGTATGCTACGACACCGTACGCTTGCGGTTACAAATGATTTTAAAACTCAAACAAGTTTTTGGCGCCGTTGCCAGGGAGGCAATTAGAGTAACATAGAATATAGGTTGTGGTATACTAGGATGCGTTTCACTATCTTTTCTACCCTTTGTGGTTTTGGTTTGAAAAAAAAATCGATACTCATTTTTTTTGAAAAAAAAAATCAAATCTGAGATTTTACCTTAGTCGCGGCCGCGAGAGTAATAAAGCGCGGCCGCGAGCATCTGTTCTATTTGATTTTGTGTGTTCCTCGCGGGCGCGAGCAATATAAAGCGCGACCGCGAGCACCTGTTTTGTGACAACTTGTTTCGTGGTTCTTTCTATTTCCTTGTTATCACTATTGTTTGCGTGCATTTATATCCCCATATGTTTTTAACGATTTGTTCAATGTTGTGATCCTCAGTAGCCTTGAGTTTTATGCATAAGAGATCACGAGCATCGACAAAGTTACTTTTTGATCCCGAGATAGAGGCTACTGAAAGGAGGCCAAACTTGTAAAGAACACGAAAGTTGAAAGAAAAGACGAAAAAATGGCATGACCAACGTATTATGCGTAGAGAATTTCGGGAAGGGGATTTGGTGCTGCTTTTCAATTCCCGGTTGAAGCTTTTCCCCGGAAAACTCCATTCCCGTTGGTCAGGTCCATTTACCGTTACTCGCGTATTCCCCCATGGAGTTGTAGAGGTATCGGGTGATTCCCGTACATTCAAAGTTAATGGGCAGCGACTCAAGCATTATCGAGCCGACACGCCGATCGTCAACCCTGTATCCATTCCCTTACCCGAACCCCCGCAAAACAGTGGCCAATAAAGTCAATCCTTTGACTTTCACTGTTTTGCGTGTCTCTTCTCCCTTTCGTTTGATTCCTCATCAAGCTCGTGACGCTAAATGAGCCATTCTCCCCCTTGTTTAATTATTCTCCTCTTCCTATCGCGTTTTTTGTTTGCACTCCAGCTCATTCTTTTCGTCCATTTTATTAATCTATTCATTTATTTTTGCGTTTATTCTTTTTCCTTTTGAGTGCGTTTAATAATCCTCGTAGCTATTACTATTACTATTATTATTTTTTCTTTATCTACATATATATATAAAAGTATAAAAAAAATAAGAAAAAAAAATTGAAAAAAGGTTAGCCAGTTGCTCGCGGCCGCGAGCATTATAAAGCGCGGGCGCGAGCCAAGCTGCTATTTGGTTTTGGGATAAGCTCGCGGCCGCGACCATTATAAAGCGCGGGCGCGAGCAGACCTTCTGTCCATTTTTCGCGTTGTACTCGCGGCCGCGACCGTTATAAGGTGCGGGCGCGAGCACCCTGAAGTATTTAAACTTCCTTTTTTTGCCACTTAGAAACCCTAGCCACCAGTTCCTCTTTTGCATCCTCTCTCTCCCTCTCATTCTCGTCCGGTAACCGCCACCATCATCCACCGTGCTCAGCCGCTCGTCTCCACCCCTTTTTCACTAGATAAAACCACAACCATCACCATCAATTTCTTCTTCCCATCATTTTTCGTCTCTAAACCACCTCTTTTCCCTTCGTTTTTCCACTTCCAAACCCTAAAATTTCAAAACCCTATCCCAAATCTTGCTTCTTTCTTACAGAAAATAAAAGTCATCAATAGAGGTTGAAGGTTTTGCATTTGGTACATTCTTTCCTTTATAAAAGTCATCAACTATTTGATTTGTAGTTGATAAGTTTATTTTCCCAACAGACTTTATTATCTTAGACTTTGAAGCTGACAAAGACATTCCTATCATTTTAGGAAGACCTTTCCTAGCTACTCTGATAGATGTCCAAAAGGGTGAACTCACAATGAGAGTTCAAGACCAACAAGTGACCTTTAATGTGTTGGACTCCCTTAAGTATCCTGAAGAGAGAGAGAGAGAGAGGAATGTTCTACCTTAGGTTTGATTGAATCTTGGTGTCTAGACCAAAATTTTGGGGAGGGGATGGAAATGGAAGAATCTGATAGTGAGGAAGATAGAGCAGAGTTTGATGACTTAGAAGACATACAGGTCACCTCTGCTGTTGAAATTTTAGAAAACAAGGACAAGAAAACTCTTGTACCTTCCTTAGAATGTGCTCCAGACTTAGAATTAAAGCAACTTCCTGCACATTTGAAATATGCCTTTTTAGGAGAACCAGGGAAGCTGCAGTCATTATTTCATCATCCTTAGAATCTGACCAGGAGGAAAAATTGGTGAGCATGTTGAAACAACACACCAAGGCCATAGGATGGACCATTGCTGATTTGAAGGGCATAAGCCCTACTATTTGTCAACATAAAATCATTTTAGAAAACAAAGATTTCACCTCAGTTGAGCCTCAAAGAAGACTCAATCCCATGATGAAGGAGGTTGTTAAAAAGGAAATTTTAAAATGGTTGGATGCTGGCATAATCTATATTATTGCCAGTAGTACTTGTGTCAGTCCTGTGCAATGTGTACCCAAAAAGGGTGGAGTTACTGTGGTAAGAAGAATGAACTTATACCTACTAGAGTAGTGTCAGGGTGGAGGATCTGTATGGACTATAGGAAGCTTAACCAGGCTACCCAAAAAGACCATTTCCCATTACCTTTCATTGACCAAATGTTAGACAGACTAGCATGAAAGGAGTTTTATTGTTTCTTAGATGGTTATTCCGGTTACAATCAAATTTCCATTGCACCTGAAGATCAGGAGAAAACCACTTTCACATGCCCTTATGGCACTTTTGCTTTTAGAAGAATGCCTTTTGGACTATGTAATGCACCTGCCACTTTCCAAAGATGTATGATGTCTATTTTCTCAGATATGCTTGAACAGTCCATGGAAATCTTCATGGATGATTTTTCAGTTTATGGGACATCATATGATCTGTGTTTACAAAACCTTGAAAAAAGTCTTAAAAGATGTGAAGAAACAGATCTGGTTTTAAACTAGGAAAAATGCCACTTTTTGGTTAAAGAGGGCATTGTGTTAGGTCATCTCATTTCCAATAGAGGTATTGAGGTTGACAAAGCCAAATTAGAGGTAATTGCAAAATTACCTGAACCAACCACTGTTAAATGTATCAGAAGTTTCTTAGGACATGCATGTTTTTACAGGAGGTTTATCAAAGATTTTTCCAAAATATCCAAACCTCTGTGCTCCCTATTACAACATGACCATGATTTTAACTTTGATGATGATTGTAAAAAAGCTTTTAAAATCTTGAAAGAAGCATTGGTCACTGCTCCTGTAATAGTGACTCCTGATTGGTCTTTACCTTTTGAAATAATGAGTGATGAGTGATGCTAGTGATTGGGCTGTAGGAGCTGTTCTAGGGCAAAGAAAGAATAAAGTTTTTCACTCCATTTACTATGCTAGTAAAACTCTCAATGAAGCTCAAATCAATTATACCACTACTGAAAAGGAATTATTAGTTGTGGTTTTTGCTTTTGAAAATTTCATATCATATTTGATGGGTGCCAAGGTGATTGTGCATACAGATCATGCAGCCATCAAATACCTTATTTCTAAAAAAGATGCAAAACCTAGGCTAATAAGGTGGGTTTTGTTACTACAAGAATTTGATTTGGAAATCATTGACAGAAAGGGTGTGAACAACCAAGTGGCCGACCACTTGTCAAGACTGGAAAAACAAGAGCACACTGAACGCACTAATGATATAAGTGATGCTTTTCCAGATGAAAGAATTTTAGTTGTGCAACATACTTCAACACCTTGGTTTGCAGATATTAATAAACATCAAAGAAAGAAACTCATATTTGATTCCAAGAAGTTTCTTTGGGATCATCCATTTTTGTTTAAGATTTTATCCCTAAAGAGGAAGTGCCATCTGTCCTATATCACTGTCATACAGGTCCTGTGGAGGACATTTTGGAGGAAGCAGAATAGCTGCAAAGGTATTACAATCAGGTTTGTATTGGCCTACCCTAAATAATGATGCCTACAACTTTGCAAAAAATTGTAATGAGTGTCAAAGAAGTGGAAATATCTCTCAGAGAAATGAAATGCCTTTGAATGGGATTTTAGAAGTAGAATTATTTGACGTTTGGGGCATTGACTTTATGGGACCATTTCCATTGTCAAATAACCGTGCCTACATCCTGGTAGCTGTTGACTATGTGTCTAAATGGGTGGAGGCTATGGCCTGTCACTCTAATGATGCTAAGACTGTTATGAAATTTCTCCAAAAGCACATCTTCACTAGATTTGGCACACCCCGTGCCTTGATTAGTGATGAAGGCACCCATTTCATCAATAACTTATTAGAGGAAGTCCTGGACAAGTACAACATTCAGCCTAGGGTTGCTACTGCTTATCACCCTCAAACCAATGGTTTGGCTGAGTTGTCCAATAGGGAAATCAAGGGAATCTTAGCCAAGGTAGTCAAGCCACATAGAAAAGATTGGGCATTCAAACTGGATGATGCCTTGTGGGCCTACCGGACCGCTTACAAAACCCCTATTGGAATGTCCCCGTATAAGCTAGTTTTTGGGAAAGCCTGTCACCTACTTGTAGAATTAGAACATAAGGCCTATTGGGCCATAAAAGAACTCAACATGAGTTTGGATGAGGCAGGAAAAAGAAAAACTCTGCAGCTTTGTGAGTTAGAGGAACATAGGAATTTTTCTTATGAAAATGCTAAGCTTTATAAAGAAAACACAAAGAAATGGCATGGTAAGAAAATAAGTCCAAAAGAGCTCTTTGCAGGACAACTGGTCCTACTGTTTAACTCCCGACTCAAGTTGTTTCCAAGAAAACTAAACTCTAGATAGACAGGACCGTATCAAATTGCAAAAGTTTATCCCTACGGTGTAATTGAATTGATTGATCCAGAAAAAGGGATAACTTTTAAGGTAAACGGGCAAAGAGTGAAACCATTCGTTGAACCTTCAAATCTGGAACAACCTGTGGAGAGGCTGTCCACTTTCTAGAGTAACGAAAAATAAAAAAATTTATATATATACATATAATAATAATAAACAATATAAAAGAAAAATATATATATATATATATATATCCGTAGTTTAAATATATCAACATAAAAACAAGAAAAAAAATATATTTAATAAAGGTAATAAAAAGAAAAGTTTGCAAAAAGATGTAAATTTTGGGGAAATAACAGAATACACAGTTTGATGTTAGAAATTGCAATAACAAGATGGATAAAAAATTTCGGCCGTAGGCCAAATTTTCATAAATCAGAAGTAACGGGAACGCACGTCAAAATTATAGACTGATCGGCCCACGTTCCGATTCAGATTAAAAAAAAATCAGTTTTGGGGCCGGTTATACAATTCCTTTTTCTGTTATTGGACTTGTAGGTATACACCCAATGGGTTTGAATTTCATTTTGTAAAAACAAGACAAGTGGGCGGAGAGTGTGTTCGGCCCAAGAACAGAAATAGAAAACATGAGAGGCCCAATTTTGTAATTAAATATAACTGGTTTTAGTTCTTAACTGGAATTGTTTTAATCTAACTAAAACTAAAATATCTAATCTGGTTACTATATCTGATGTGTACAAACTGCAAGCATTTAATGCTTGTACTTGATTAAGGTTCGCCATGCAGTCTTCATATGCAAAACGAACACACACCATATACTGATATCTCTCTTGATCACCGAAAAACCCTCTGACCACTGCCGCCGCCGACCTTCGGTCATATCATCTGTCCCTCTTCTCTTCCACCTCACTCTTTCATCTTCCTCTCGACTTCTCACCTCCCTCTCTATTAAAAACCTAAACCTCTCATCTCCTATGGCAAAAACACGAAAAACCCACAAAACAATCTCAGTTAATCGGCGAGTTACCCGAAGCCAAACTCACCTAGTAACTTCGAAGATCAATCTGCGCAAACGATCGAGAACAACCCGAAGAATTTCTTCGATGGCCGCTAGCGATGGAAAACCCCCAATCTCACCACCGTCCTCTTCTCCGACGAACCACCGACGCACCAACGGTCACTTCTCGCTTCGATACTTAGCTGCGGCAGCCGAACGATTTGTGCAAGAGTCGTCATTGTCACACACACGTACACCTAAGGTATACAATAACCCCTTTTTGCTGACAATGTGGGCCCAAAATCAAGAACATCGGACCTAAACACGGCGTTACCCGAGGTATCGAGTTTTATGTCCGGAGGTTCATTTGGAGGGTTCGATCAAACTTATCTAGCTACAAATAGGTTCTTGTTGAACTATGGCCCAAGACCCATGTTTTATCGACCCAACATTCGGCCACCACCGGGATTTCCTCAACCCCAATTTGTTCTGAGGAACGTGCGACCACAGTCCCCTCGACCTTTGATTTCGTGTGCGGTGGTGTTAAACTCACAAGGGAACCCGATCCCAAATCGACCCTCGGCTTTTCGACCCTACAATCCCGTTCGAGCTTCAATCGCATCTAACCCACGACTACCACCCATGGCACCCACTGCCGTGCGTACGGACCATCGGCAACTACACACTCACCTCACCTTAGAACCACCTACGGTATCTCCCACACTCATAAAACCTACTCCCATCCCTCCTAAAGACGCACCTAAATCTAACCAAGATTCCCCCATTTACCAATATACCCGAAGGATGAAACCTATTGTGGTAACTAACATGCAACCAATTAAGAAACGAAAGGTGACTGTGGATTTAGAAGATGGTGAGTTCATCGCGACTGAAGAAGATGTTGGTCAAGATACGGAAGAAAAGGAATCAGAAAACTCTCCAGGAGTTCGTGTTTTGGACAAAGGAAAGCAAAAAGTCGGTACCTCTTTAAACTCTAATTTAACTCGTTATGATTTATTTTCCTGTCATGAGGCTTTGGTTAAATTTCCCACTTTAGCAATGCATTACTCTCACACCCACACATTGGTTATTTGATCACTAAACTAGGTTGGGAGATTTTATGTGAACCACCAAGTCGATATAATATTGACTGGGTGAGAGATTTCTACAGTGAATTATCCGTAACGGATGGTGTAGAAATCTTAGTTAGACAAACCAAGGTTAATTTTTCGGCCACGACCATAAATAACCTGTTGGGTATTGTCCCACCTAAAAGTTTGGAATTGCAACGTTTGATCATAAACTTAAGTAATGAGGATCTTGATGATATTTTGGAAACAATTGCACATAAAGGATCCGAGTGGGAATTCACTGGAAATTCACATATTATTCGCACACACTGTTTAAAACCTGAGGCAAATGTCTGGTTTTTCTTTTTGAGACACACGTTGTATCCAACAACTCACGACACTAGTCTTTGCATGGTTCGGATTCTGATTTTGTATTGCATCCTAAAAGGCCATAGATTTGATGTTGGACATCTCATCTCCAATAATATACATGGAGGTGTTGACCGGTGCAACTCTAGGATGTCACATCCGTCCGTAATCCACGCAGTTGTGAAAAATGAGAATGTTACCGTTCTACCCACATATACTCTTTCAAAAGAAAAATTAGTTATGGAAAAACACAATGTGGATAGATTGATGTGTAACAACATGTGTGTGCATTCGGATTCGGATAAATCTGATAGTGATGGAATTGCTTCTTTGGAAGCAAGTCTCCAGTCACTCAAGATTGAGATTAGGACAACACTTAAAGAACATCAAGTGTTGATTGCAAAACAAATCAAACAACAGGAACGCGAGAGTAGTGAGATGAAAGACGAGACGGATGCTAGGTTGAGATGGATTGATGGCATGCTGGTAAGTTGCCTAAAGTATGAGAAAGGCAAAGATGATGTGATGAGAGGAGTTTGGTCTAAGGAACACCCCGATTTGTTGAAGAATCTACCGCCTTTTCCCATCCACTTGTTATGGGAACCAGTTGAGCGTACTCCTACTCACCATGAGTAGGGCAGGTTCAAATTTCCCATCCCTATCCCTTTAAATTTTCGCGCACTTTCATTAATTGCACTTTAGTTTAATCGTCTAGACTTGGGAATTTGTGTTGTAAATTTGGAGTAATTTTTACTTGAGATTATCATGCGTGGATTTCATATTTTGAGGATTGTTGTATGCATGCTTGTTTTGATAGCCGGAGTAAAAAGAATATTTTTTCTCACTTGCACATTTTATGTCATTAGAACTAGCCCCCGAATTTTTTGTTTCCAATTTTGTGTTAAAATCACCTCTGCAACACCACCATACACCAAAGCCAATATTTCTTGCTCGATCAATGGTTGTCCAATGAGGACATTGAACCCTTCTAAATTTTGGGGAGGGGAAATGATATGGTAGCTCACGTTCCTTCAAAACCATATCATTTTAAGTGCACACCCCTTTGCAAAATAGACCGCACCCACAAAAAAGTAAAAAAAATGAATTAACAATGCACAAATGAGCAAAGCTCCGCATTTGTTTTTCATTGCATCAAGAAAGTGTCAAAGACACCAAGGGACCAATGTGTCTCATTCCAAACAGTCAACAAATGAAAAGACAGAAAAATTGTGCCAAATTTGAAAATTTTGAAAAATTGGTAAAACTCACAATTTTTACCAAAACAAAAAGCCAAACACTCACCCCCGATACCAGTTGCATTGTGATTGTAAATAAAACCAAAATTTGCTGGCTAGCATATGGTTGACATTTTTTCTTGTGATTTAGTTGAGAAATATTTTTTATGAAGGGTTATCAGTACATGTTTTGTGAATAACAAGGACCAAATAATGATTGATATGCATGTTGGTTGATTGGAAAATTTGTGACAAGTTTATAACAAATAAGAAGCTCAAAATTAAATTTTTCCTAATAAAGTTGCTTGAGGACAAACAACAGTTCGAATTCGTGGTTGTGATAGGGTTATTTTATTAACCCTATTTTAGCCATGTTTTCCATCAATTTTGAGCTAAATCCTAACTTTATCGCTTTATTTATAGTAATTTTTAGTTAAATGCAGTAAAAATAAATATTAGATACGTTGTGTTTTAATTCGCAAAAATACATCTCAAAAACATAAAAATAAGTGAGTTTTATATATATTTTGTAGGTTCGAAAGTATGGCCGTTTTGAAGTTAAATTTGGATCTTGAAGAATGTCGGATCACAAAGCGTAAAGTAAAGACTTCAAATTTTTGGGCCGAATGTTGGTGGCATGCTTGAACTCACGGATTACTAATTTTTGGGCCTCGATTTTGTTACTCTCATTTGGGCCGATTTGGCATTTTTGGTGCAAACATATCGTTGGAATCGGCATTTTGATGGGCCGATCTTAAGAATTTACTTGGGCCGAGCATGATTACTTTGTGGACCGATTTTGAGACATCTCATGGGCCGAAAGCAATTGCCATCCATGGGCCGGATCATATGACCCATGGAGCTCCATTTTATATAACTTAGCCACCAAGAATATTTCTAGTATAAATATATGTATTAGGCTAGTAGTTTAAGTGTGCTTGAGGTGTTTAGTGCCTTGTGTGCCATTGCTTGGTTACTATTGTTACTTAGTTACTAGTATGGCTCGGTTTGGAAGCATGTAGCCGATCGCTCCATGTCACTATCTGAATCCATGGTTTTGTAACTTGAACATCTTGGTTTGATAATCTAATTTTAATCCTTTAATTGCATTTTAAATCTAATCAATCTTTAGTGTTAAAACTCATTTCCTAATTCTTTTCTAAAATCGATTTTCACAAATCTTAACTCAATCTTTAATCTTTAAACTTGTCATCTTTTTAAACTCATCTTAGTTAGATTTAATTGCTTTCAAAATCGCGTTTTTAATTAATCTTTCGTCAAACAACTCACGGTTATCTTTTCATCTCTTATTCTCGACTTTGGACAAAACTTGGTTCTCGCTTAACCCCACTTGCAATATAAGCCGGAAGTCTGAATTAATCACTTTGGATTCCCAAGTAAAATTGGTTCACGGTTTGGTAAGTGATTTCACAAAAGTTCCATTTTTTCCCGTCTCAAAGTTATGCTACAATTTAGTTCTTATAATTAATACATCAATAATCAATCGCTTTCAAGTAATTAAACTTTCCCTAATCATTGGGCTTTTTAAGTGACCAAATCCATAGCTTAACAACTGAAATTACATTTCAGTCGTAACCGGTGGTGGTTAACTTAAGGGTTCCATTTGCGTAATTTTAGCAATCGTCACTCTAATTTCCACATTTAAAACAAGACTTTCCTTTTAGTGTAATAATCTCATTTTCATGAACTCTAGCTTTAAAATCAACAGTTTGGTAATTTGTGCAACAAGTCACGACGTTTCACTCAAGTAAGTTTAATTTAATTTAATTTACGCGTTGTCCATTTCCATTATTTGTTTTAGAATACGTAAATCTTTTATAATTGGAATCTGAACGATGATGGGCTAATCGCCTTAGTTCGGGGTATAAAGAGAAATTGGGACCGAGACTGATAAGAGGATAAAAAGGTGTATCGTACAGTATGATTGTCTGACGTTATTTAAATTAAGGTTGTATTTTGTGGTGGATCACAATTGACCAACTGACAACTGGTCCGTTGTATCATAAAATATTCGACTCTTGAGATAACTGAGGAATATTGTCTCGTCTTTTTATCTAATTATTAATCTAATCCCAATGGATCTTTATACCCTGCGCTTTCCTATTATAATTGTTAATTTTCATTAGTTGTTAATCACAAACTCCCAACAAAGATTACCTTCGAATTCGCCATCTGAAACCTGCTTTTACAAATTGGACTTTAAAGAGAAACTTTTCCACGCTTCCATGTGGGATCCATATTCGGTACATAGTACCATTATTACTTGTTACAAGACGATAATAGACTGAGATGTATACTTGCGTCATGGTTTATTTCTGACTGATATTGCTGATAATACTCTTGTTTTTACAGGGTAGTGTCAATCAAAAACATAACCAACAGGAGGTGTAAAATTGCTTGGGAGGAGGTTTTGTAAACCTGTTGCTAGTGCCGGTTTGGGATTGAAAAAGCTACTTGTGTGGAATCGATCTCTTCTCCCGTCCCATATTACGGATATTTTACGTCGTAAGAGCTCTTTATGGATTCGCTGGATTTATAGACATTGGTTTAGAGATGTCCCGTTTTGGTTGGTTCGTAAGCGGCAGACTTGGTCGTGGCTTTTACGGAAGTTACTTGATATTAGACCGAGTGTTCGGAGATTCTTTATTGTCTTACTTGGGGATGGTAGGGACACGAATGCATGGGAGGATCAATGGTTTCTTGTGGGTCCTCTTTCTTCATTTCTTACTTATCGTCAAATCCGTGATGCAGGTTTTCCCCTTCCCATACGGTAAAGGATCTTCTTGACTTGTTGGATGGTACTTGGCCTTTGGATTGGATTCACAGGTGCGCCGACTTGGCTACTACTCTGTAACACCCGAAAATTTGGAAAACGGAAATAGGGGTTCACGGACATTCGCGGGGCACAAGGCCGGACGTCCGCAATGCGCGGAAGTCCGCGGATCGTCCGTGGAAGCAACAGAGTATTTTGAGGTTTTCGGCCAAAGCGAGCCGGACGTCCGCGAAGGACCATGCGGATGTCCGCGAGCTGTCTGATGGAATAATTTGGTTTCCTTTTTAAGACCCCTCTCTCTCACACCCCTCATTTTAATCATCAACCCAAATCAGCTTCTCTCTCTCTCTCAAAACCGATCCCCTCTCAAGACAAACCCTAAATCCCTTCTCTTCTTCTTCATCCTCTCGACCCAAACCATACCCATTTCCACCATTGTTGAACATATGGAAGCTTGGAGCTTTTGTGGAGACTAGGAGCTTTTATTTGGAGGATTCAAGTGGTTAAGGTAATCTCTCCCTACCTAAAAGCTAGATTGTGGTTGTTTTAACTTTCTCTTCCATATTGGAGTATTTTGGGTGATTTTGGGGATGTTTGGTTAAGGTGAACTTCTAATCTCTTCACCTATAAAGTTAGGGTTTTGATATAAGTTGAGATTTGGATATAAAATGTTTGGGGAATGATTCTACACGGTTAGATCTAAATATTTGTTGGTTGGAAACTATCGATCTAGGTTTTCGAGTATTTGGCTTGAAGATTTAAGCTTCTTCAAAGGAGCATACGTTTGGGGGAAATTCTAGATTTAGCCTAAATCTAGCAAGGTGAGTTCAAGTTGATTTGTGAAAACTTTGTACATGCCAAAAATGTTATTTTCCAAATGTTTGTGTGTTTTACTTGAAAATATCAATTGTTGAGTTATTTGACGAGTCTAACTCTTTTGAAGTATTTATCTTCATAAATGTTGTAAAACACCCATATTTGGGATTTTTGGGATATTTGATGTGTAGAAATCATAAATATATCCTTAAAAGATTTATTGCTCAAAATGAAGTTTATTTGATGGTTTAATCATATTAGTGTAAATGATTTTATAAACCATTTGGGAGAATGCGCGGTTTAGTGTCAAGAGTCATTTTGAGAATTATAAGGGTGTGAGTCCTTTTAGGAAAACCCTTTTTGTTTAACCCGTGTTGAGTTTTGGGTTAATATTGATTTTGTGGTACTTGTTTACCTGATTGATATTTAAATGCATTTTTATGCTATGATGACCGTTATCTATGGGTCTAATGGGTTTTGAGCATTTGCTCGGGTTCTGACTTTGAGGAAGTCTTGGGGACATTTGTCCGGCTTTAATGGCTCGATGCGGAGTCTTATTTATGGTTTGCTTTTATTGCACCATATTGAATTTTATTGCACGTTATTGATATTTACATGCTTGGGTGCGTTAGTCATTCCGGGATAGGCATGTTGTTATAGACTGTGTTGCATTGGATCCATAGGCACGTGAGTCAGTCTTTATTTGATGGTCTGCTAGGTGTCGCGGGATTTGACCTGGCCCATGCTATAAGACCTTTACTTTCGAGGGTACGATAGGAGGGCTGAGTCATGGATGAGCACGGTGGGCGAATATGACCTTCGCCAAGTCGGGGCAATGCCGTGGTTGTATCCCCCTTGGGCCGAGCCTTTGGCGGTATTCTTGGTAATATTTCGCTAAGGTCACCCGTCTCTTGGTCGTAACTTGAAAGGCGTCGTATGGGACACTTGGGCTTTTATGCAGTGAAGTGTCGTATGATTAACATTGTATGAGTGGCGTACTTTTGTGTTTATCCACTCTCAATGGATACGGGTCTCCTCCGTCGTTGGCCAACCTATTTGGGATTTTATATTGTCCCTGTTTTATTATTAATGTTGGTCGTATACATTTGACTGCGATTGGATGACTTTAATATTGGATTCCCCTCCATGTATATTAAAGTTTAAAAGAAGAAGGTCACTTCCGTATTTACGGTATTTGGACTTCATTACATTTACATTCGCGAGAGTATTGGTTTGTATTATGTTTTCAATGAAGTATGATATTTAAATGGATGGTTTTCCATGATTTACGGGTTGAGTATTTTGTCATCAACCGTATTTGAAGGTTTTGCATAATATAGATTTATTCACGTATCGAGTGAGTTTTGGATTGGTATTCGTTTTGGAAAACGCTTTATACCTTTTGGGAATATTTCTCATAGATTTTGGGTGCGTTGGAAAATGAGTCGTTTATATCCTTTTTGTAAACTCTTTTGGAAATCATGATCTACATTGCAAACTTTCATTTAAAGAATTATTTAAATCATGCTATAAACTCTTGAACTCACTAGGCGTTAGCCTAACCTTTTTTATTTGTCGGCATGTGCAACAGGTCTCAGGTTGGGAGTAGTTATAGTGACACGTGTGAAAGTGTGTGTGCTAGAAATGTGCTCGAGAGGT
Source organism: Saussurea involucrata (assembly GCA_033807775.1). Classification (NCBI taxonomy): domain Eukaryota; kingdom Viridiplantae; phylum Streptophyta; class Magnoliopsida; order Asterales; family Asteraceae; genus Saussurea; species Saussurea involucrata. The sequence goes on along the minus strand of CM066325.1, from coordinate 31,993,015 downwards.
GAACTGATTAAGTGATGTCTTCCGCATTTACCTTTGGGAATAGCACTTGTGTTTGGGTTAAGTGATACCCGAAGTGAGTTTAGTCTTTGTGATAAGACTTATTTTATATGTATTGTTTGAGGATAATCATAGATTGTAATTTGAGGTATTTTACCTATTTGATTATAGGAAGAAATCCTATTATTTCGGATGTATTATCAAAAAATTTAATTAGTTGCTCTTTCCCAATTCGAGGGTGTTACAAGTTGGTATCCGAGTATAAGTTTGAGAGAATTAGGTGTTGAGATTGGATACCTAGACTCAAACTAGCGTTCTTTTAAGAAAATAAGAGTAAAATTCACCGTTAGGCACCTTAAGATAAGATGTTTTGAGGTCGATGGAGTCACTAGAAACGAGAATCATGTCGAGAGTAGCAAGGATAATCATGTGCGGTACGTTCATAATGACACCTGGCCAGTGTCATGGTGAATCTACTAGTACATGTGCATACTTGAACTACTTTAATGTGATGATCGTTGGGGTAGTGAAGAAGTTTCTAAGCGAGTAGTCGTTGGAATAAATGGACGATTCTAGTATTAGTCACTTAGGGTGACAATAAGCATGGTAATTGCTTCAAGTAGACCGTTTCGGTCGAGATTGATGGCTGGATTAGAACCATAGAATTATTGAGCCGACTTTGATTCGAGGAAAAATCGTAAGGTTAATCGACGTAATTCCCAACTTTGCCTTAAGAGGTTTGAACATCCGGATGACAGTAGTGGACCGGAGGGATTTTGAGGAGCGTGGGTTGAGACGTTGAGTGCCGACTAAGTTATGCACATTTTAAAAAAAAAAATTGCATCAATTATTTCTTGTGTTTCAAATCCTTATATGGAGTGTGTTACAAATCTTGGAAAATGTTTAGCCCACACACAAGATTTTAAATCATGGGTTTTGAACCTGCATGAAATTATTTTATTGCGGGAGTTGCAAACTCCGTCGGGACTTGCTTTATTTTATTATTGTCCAACATTACTTTTGGATACCGTGATATCCATATTTTTATGATGTCTAAGATGTTGGGCGAGTAACTACGGCTTATGACTTTAACATTTGATCTCCTCCACATATGTTAAAGTTTGGACGGAAAGTTATCTTCCATGATGTCGATGTAAAGCTATTTTGGAGAATTTGTTTAATGTGAGTTTGTTAAACAATGTTGTTTATATAGTATTACAACAAGAAGGGGATTTTTGGAATTTTGGCATTTTAGTCATGATTTTGCTTATTGCAATTTGACTTTTGGAAGCATAATATTTGGTGCCATTTTGTTGACTTGAGGTCATTGAACTCATTGAATTTCATGGAGTTTCGTTTTACCACGTTTTGTGTCGTGTGAGTGCAATTTCGCAATGTGCATACTCCATTTATTTATGTGAAAATTTATAAGTTATGTTGGGCGTTTTGTCCCACTCAAGCTTTGTTGAGAAATGTTAATTTTATGCCATAAGGCGACCAAAAGGGATGAGTTTTGGTACTTTAGTGTCGCGTAATTTCTCTTTCAAGAGTTTGTGTTAACACGTATTTCGTTGCAAATAGTTCAGTGTATGGATTGATTTATACGTGACTTAAGTGATGCATGAAAGAACACTTTGGTAGCATTTCATAATAATTTGCTTATTGCGCTTTCGGTCAGTTGATCGTTTTATTACCATTTCATGTAAATGCATTATACCGACTAGGGGTATGCATAGCTTGGTAACCATTGCTTCTCAACACTTTGATAAACGAGTCGTGCATGAAAATGTTTTATTAACTCCTTGCTTAAAGGAAGGCCATTTGGTCAAAGCATGTTTTAGTGTTGGGGAGATCATGCATAGTTTACAATACGTTACATTTTGAAAACACAAATGTGTGAGTCGTTGACATTTGGTCAATTTTGGTTCGAGAAACATGTTGGAAAATTGTAAACCTTTTTGGTTTTGGAGAAAATGTGTATTTTGAGTATTTTTAACAAATACCATTTTAAGCATTGACATTTTAACGCTTTATGTTACAAGTACGAAATTTTGATGAAAATGCTCTGTGATGAGGATTTTAGAAAAATTGTTTGCCTAAAACTATAGTGCGTGGAGTTTCTTATGTTTTTTAATATTGACGCGCACTGTTGGTACAATTCGAGATTTGAAGTCGGTTTGAACCCTTTTTGGTGTCAACCATTTACTAACACTTATTTTCTCTGATGTTTTGGGAAAACACATTGTTGTGTGCAAGTCTTGTCAGAAACATTTTGTTCGTGTGTCATTATATGACCGGATGAGAAAATTTTGGAAATTGATTTAAAGAATTTCACCTTTTGAAATTTTGATGTGAACTATTTGGTGCATGTTATTCCATTTCAAGAAAATTACAAAGAAAGTGTTACAAGCTTGCATGCCTACCCCAATTTGAGGTTCCCTCATGATGTTTTAGTCGATATTTTCAAGTGATGAAAACGTATTGATCTTTATCTTTAAATTTGGAACTTACACAAGTCATTTTATGTTTTGACCAAAGTGTATTTATGAACCGTTTCATCATTTTTGAAAAATAAACTGACACGCGTGGATTTTTTGGTGAACCTTGTTCCATGCCATTTTATGGTTAAAGGGGATTTTGGAGCCAAATGTCGTTTGAACTTCTTTTGAAGTACGTGCGAAACTTTTTGTTGCACACTATTTAAAGTGAGCAGTTACTTTACGTGCATGTCATGAGTCAATCCATACTAGGACCGTAGCGGTTCATTTAAAATAAGTTGTTTATTACGCTTTTGCGTTTTGTTGATAATCTGAACTGCAATGAAATAATTTTCAATATGATTTTCATATGTGGGACGAGCGTGTCCATTTTTGCGCAACTATCAAACTGACAGTAGTAGTTTTTATGCGTACGATTAATTTGATATGAAAATCTTTGTATTGAAAACTTCTATAAAAAGTTTTGATTGGCATATGTGTTAAATAATTCACTTGAAAACCTTGAACTCATTAGGACCTTGGAAAGGTTAAGTAACCCCGACTAAGAGCAAGTATGTATAGAACCTCGACTATGAAAAGTTGGGTATTTAGACACGTGATGTGGCTATATGCCGAATGATATCGATGGCAGAGTCGATGTATTTGCGGTAACCGAAGGGTTAGAATTGCGGTATCATATTTTGAGGTTAGTATAACCGATTTTGTCGGCAACCCAGTTTTGGGTCTTGGACAATTGTCGCATGAAGGACCCTTTAGACATCGTATTGATAACCTTAGTTTTGTGGGAATGCTCGGTGAACGAAACTCGTGTGTGGAGTTCTATTAGAGTTCAAAGATTGGTGGTATGACTAGGTGTCAACCTTTTGGGTTCGAAGTCGAGAACCGTTAGCGTATTCGGAGAGTGTAGTCCGATTTTAAAGAAATAATGATAACGGTTGTAGTAATCCTAAGATACTCAAGTGTGATGAGTAGATTTGGTAGGGATGATTTCCTTGTGTGATAAAGGAACCTGTCTGTTTGATGATTTGTGTTGGGATGGATTCTTGGAGTCTTTTAGGGCTCGTTGGAATTAAACGACAGTTAATGGCGGGAACAATTGGAATTAGATATTCGGTTGGTCTCGGTATTAATTAAACCTTGGATTGACTTAGAGTTTGGACCGCAATCGGGGAAGTATGGAACATTCTAAGGTTGGGAGACAACCGAAGTAGTCTAATCTGGAGTAACTCCAGTGAATGGAGTGTTCTCCCGGACATAAGTACAGTGTACTTGAGAGGGAATTGTTGGTAAGAATTTGTTTGAGGATTTGTCTTAATAGACTTTATGGGGGAAACTTAGATTCCAGTCGGAAGTTACCGGAACCTGGTCGGTGTGGGGTTGGTTAGCCTTTGGTTGTAAAGGATTTAGATTTCGAGGACGAAATCATTCTAAGGTTGGGAGAATTATAACACCCGAAAATTTGGAAAACGGAAATTGGGGTTCACGAACGTCCGCGGGGAACAAGGCCGGACGTTCGCGATGCGCAGAAGTCCGCGGATCGTCCGTGGAAGCAACAGAGTATTTTGAGGTTTTCGGCCAAAGCGAGTCGGACATCCGCGAAGGACCATGCGGATGTCCGCGAGTTGTCTGATGGAATAATTTGGTTTCCTTTTTAAGACCCCTCTCTCTCACATCCCTCATTTTAATCCTCAACCCAAATCAGTTTCTCTCTCTCTCTCAAAACCGATCCCCTCTCAAGACAAACCCTAAATCCTTTCTCTTTTTCTTCATCCTCTCCACCCAAACCATACCCACTTCCACCATTGTTGAACATATGGGAGCTTGGAGCTTTTGTAGAGACTAGGAGCTTTTATTTGGAGGATTCAAGTGGTTAAGGTAATCTCTCCCTACCCAAAAGCTATATTGTGGTTGTTTTTACTTTCTCTTCCATATTGGAGTATTTTGGGTGATTTTGGGTATGTTTGGTTAAGGTGAACTTCTAATCTCTTCACATATAAAGTTAGGGTTTTGATATAAGTTGAGATTTGGATATAAAATGTTTGGGGAATGATTCGACATGGTTAGATCTAAATATTTGTTGGTTGGAAACTATGGATCTAGGTTTTGGAGGTTTTGTCTTGAAGATTCAAGCTTCTTCAAAAGAGCATACGTTTGGGGGAAATTCTAGATTTAGCCTAAATCTAGCAAGGTGAGTTCAAGTTGATTTGTGAAAACTTTGTACATGCCAAAAATGTTATTTTCCAAATGTTTGTGTGTTTTACTTGAAAATATCAATTATTGAGTTATTTGATGAGTCTAACTCTTTTGAAGTATTTATCTTCATAAATGTTGTAAAACACCCATATTTGGGATTTTTGGGATATTTGATGTGTAGAAATCATAAATATATCCTTAAAAGATTTATTTCTCAAAATGAAGTTTATTTGATGGTTTAATCATATTAGTGTAAATGATTTTATAAACCATTTGGGAGAATGCACGGTTTAGTGTCAAGAGTCATTTTGAGAATTATAAGGGTGTGAGTCCTTTTGGGAAAACCCTTTTTGTTTAACCCGTGTCGAGTTTTGTGTTAATAATGATTTTGTGGTACTTGTTTACCTGATTGATATTTAAATGCATTTTTATGCTATGATGACCGTTATCTATGGGTCTAATGGGTTTTGAGCATTTGCTCGGGTTTTGACTTTGAGGAAGTCTTGGGGACATTTGTCCGGCTTTAATGGCTCGATGCGGAGTCTTATTTATGGTTTGCTTTTATTGCACCATATTGCATTTTATTGCACGTTATTGATATTTACATGTTTGGGTGCGTTAGTCATTCCGGGATAGGCATGTTGTTATAGACTGTGTTGCATTGGATCCATAGGCACGTGAGCCAGTCTTTAGTTGATGGTCTGCTAGGTGTCGCGGGATTTGACCTGGCCCCATGCTATAAGACCTTTACTTTCAAGGGTACGATAGGAGGGTTGAGTCATGGATGAGCACGGTGGGCGAATATGACCTTCGCCAAGTCGGGGCAATGCCGTGGTTGTATCCCCCTTGGGCCGAGCCTTTGGCGGTATTCTTGGTAATATTTCGCTAAGGTCACCCGTCTCTTGGTCGTAACTTGAAAGGCGTCGTATGGGACACTTGGGCTTTTATGCAGTGAAGTGTCGTATGATTAACATTGTATGAGTGGCGTACTTTTATGTTTATCCACTCTCAATGGATACGGGTCTCCTCCGTCGTTGGCCAACCTATTTGGGATTTTATATTGTCCCTGTTTTATTATTATTGTTGGTCGTATACATTTGACTGCGATTGGATGACTTTAATATTGGATTCCCCTCCATGTATATTAAAGTTTAAAAGAAGAAGGTCACTTCCGTATTTACGGTATTTGGACTTCATTACATTTACGTTCGCGTGAGTATTGGTTTGTATTATGTTTTCAATGAAGTATGATATTTAAATGGATGGTTTTCCATGATTTACGGGTTGAGTATTTTGTCGTCAACCGTATTTGAAGGTTTTGCATAATATAGATTTATTCACGTATCGAGTGAGTTTTGGATTGGTATTCATTTTGGAAAACGCTTTATACCTTTTGGGAATATTTCTCATAGATTTTGGGTGCGTTGGAAAATGAGTCATTTATATCCTTTTTGTAAACTCTTTTGGAAATCATGATATACATTGCAAACTTTCATTTAAAGAATTATTTAAATCATGCTATAAACTCTTGAACTCACTAGACGTTAGCCTAACCTTTTTTATTTGTCGGCATGTGCAACAGGTCTCAGGTTGGGAGTAGTTATAGTGACACGTGTGAAAGTGTGTGTGTGCTAGAAATGTGTTCGAGAGGTGAACTGATTAAGTGATGTCTTCCGCATTTACCTTTGGGAATAGCACTTGTGTTTGGGTTAAGTGATACCCGAAGTGAGTTTAGTCTTTGTGATAAGACTTATTTTATATGTATTGTTTGAGGATAATCATAGATTGTAATTTGAGGTATTTTACCTATTTGATTATAGGAAGAAATCCTATTATTTCGGATGTATTATCAAAAAATTTAATTAGTTGCTCTTTCCCAATTCGAGGGTGTTACATACTCCTATCCCCTCTTTGACTGGTGTTAGGAGGGATGCGATTCGTTGGATTCGGATGGATAATACTAGTGGTGTATTCTCGGTTCGTGATGCGATGGGGTCTTCGACGGGGACTCCCGTAGTTGCTCCGTGGACAAAGATGGTGTGGTTCAAAGGCAATATCCCGAAGCATTCTTTTTGCCTATGGTTGGCTTGTCATCGTCGGTTACCAACGCATGATCGTGTTCTTTTGTGGAAGCATGATCCTTCTCATTTACTTTGCCCGTTGTGTGAAACTTGTATTGACTCTCATGACCATTTATTCTTCACATGTGGTTATTCTCGACGAGTTTGGTATGGTATCAACGGGGAGGCGGTGTTGACTACTCTCCCGGATGATTGGACTGCTATTTTGGTCCGATTATCGACTCATGGTGGATTTCCTAGACGCTTATTGCCGAGACCAGGGTCGTTCCTGATATTTTGGAGACCCTGTGCGAAAAACTAAATGTAATCTTAATTTTTCCGTATTATTTATTATATTACTTTAGACTTTGTTTTATAATAAATATATCGATAACTTATTTTTGAATTTGATCATCTTTTTTCTGTTTTGACACTAAGGGGCCGTTTACCAACACTTTTCGGGTAAGTGATGTCCGGGTAAGAGTGTTGTCCTGGGTAAGTGCTGTCCCCGGTAAGTGTTGTCCGGGTAAGAGTGTTTACCAAGTGTTTTGTGGTAAGTGTTTACCGACAAAAAATGACCATTTTAACCCTTGTAATTATAGGCTAAATTAAATATAATTATTTCTATTACAAATTATTTAATGGAAGAAAAAAATCATACTTTAAATAATTGTTTAACAAGAATGTACTATCTTTTATATAATATTTAACAAACCATAGGGACTAAAAGAGTAATTTAATCTATAGAAAGATAGAAAAGCTTTTGTCATTTTTGGAGTAGTACAAGTCATTCAAAAGGCCACAAACCCATCGTCCCTCCTCTTTCCAGAAACTCCTTTTTCTCTCTATCATTTATCATCTGCAATTTCAAATCTTAGGGGTTTTCCTTTTCACAACCACAAACAAAGCTTACGAACACACACACACACACACACCCTTTTCACCATCGTACACAGGTTTGCATCCTCTAGTTGCTTCTCTTTTTCTACATTATTTTGATTCAAAACCCTGTTTTTTCTTTTCTAATTTTGTTGGTTCGAGTAGATCTCGTAAAAAAGCTTCAATTTTTTGAGGCAAAAATTGTAATTCTTTCTAGTTTCTTGTACTTTTTTTGGTTGAAATCTTGAAATCGATTTCTTTCACATTTTCTTGACGAACCCTTGTTAAATTTTCAATTTCTTTTGTGGGTTTCTGTCAAAATTATGTGCTTTCTTGTCTTTCGAGGTGAATTTTGGTTTTTAGGTTGTGGAGCGACGACGAACCCTATGACCTAATCGCAAAAAAGGGGGCAACCATGGAAAAAAAGAAACTGACCCGGGTCAGCATTATTTTGAAGCGGGTTCGGTCAGAATCTCGGTCAGATTCGGGATTTGGTAAACACGCTGACTGCTGACCGAGTCATCCTGGTCAGCGGCTAGTAAACAGCCCCTAAGTTTTAATTTTTAATGTTATTATGTTAGTGTGGATTCAAAATTAATAATTGATGTCAATGTTTTAACTTCACAACTCATCCAATAAGGGTCTATGAGAAGGTAGGAGATATGAAAGTGAGGAGGATATATGAATAACAATCATATTTCTATAGAACTGATCAACCATTTTCGGTAATTATAAAGCCATATCAACAAGAACGTATTGCCATTAAAAATCAATATATTAAATATTAAAAGTGTGCCAAAAACATACGAAGGAAATCAACAAATACTAAAAAAAATCTAAATTCTCTTAAATATTGAAAGAAAAGTATAAGATATAGCGTTAAACTTAACTAAAGTTATTCAGAGCATCTCAATTAGTCATTTCATATTTTTTT